>BKBX01005854.1:5595333-5649102 GCA_008326845.1 Vitis x labruscana x Vitis vinifera | reverse complement strand
AGATTAGTTCAACATACTATATTCGGAAACTAATAAATAACACTTAGATTTTTGTGGAAGAGTAAGGTTTGACCCTTTAGGAGTGGAAACTCTTTTAAAGCTTAAATTTGCATAATGCCTTCTCTTTAAGAATTGTGATTAGACAAGTTATTTGATAACTCTTGCTGAAGTTTGAGTTTTATTTCTTTAATGTTCCATGTGAGAGTTAGATCATCATGCCACTTGAAAATTATTTTTTGATTAGCATGATGTTGTAAATTATAGTATTGTTTATTTTTATTTTTCTCTCCTTCATTGCTAAGGAACTAGCAATATGTCGGTTGGGGGAGTGATTACTACTCAAAAAGTGCTATTTGATAGCTTGTAATTAACTCTTTTAAACACTTTTGAGTAGCAGTTATCACTTTTTAACCCAATTAACATATTAAGGACCCTTGCAATCAATTCTAATCAAATTGTGTTAAGTTTTGGTGTTTTGATAGCTTTTTAATCACCAAAGCAATCCGAGAGTGAGGAGAGTTCTTTGGAATCCATGGCAAAGATGTCTGGACAGGGCTTCCGGACACACCATCGGAGGGCGGCGGAACGTGGGCTGTGGCAGGCTGGCGGAATGATGTAGCAAGGCTTGCTCACTTTAGTCAATGATCCGGACAACATATCCGGATAGGATATGCTATCGTCTAGGGTGTGTTGTTTGCGAGTGACGTGTGCTTCTCCCTGAGGGAGTCCGGATAGGGGAGCGCATCGCGTGTCCTCTTGAGGAATCCGGATGGAGTTGCTCCGGATAGCAATGTGCGCTCCGTGTCATCAGGGGGAGGGGTCTCTACACCTTGCACACGCAGACGGTCCCCCTTATGACGCCCGACATAGCTCATTCCACCCGGGGAGGAATTCTGTACGGCCGACATTCCACTTTCTCCGGATATCTCACATCCGGCGCCTGACGCCGGATGGGAGAGGAGGGCGTTTCAACTTCCCCGGTCAGACATGTCTGGATCTTATGATAGCGCTTACCCGGAGAGCTTGGCTCGTCAGACACTCGCGATTTTCCGGATCCATTTACGCCCACAATCAAAAAGCAAACTCTGATAATATTGACGACCAAGTCTCCATTTTGCACAGTGCAATGAAATTTCTCCTGAAGCTTCCTGATATATCCGACAGACTTTTTGAGATATTTTGCTTTAGATATTTGATGTCTAAATCCCCAAACTCTCCTTGTAACCCACCTATCATAGGATTCCTTAGTCTTTAAGTAAGAATAAAGGGATGTATAACCTCTTATATATAGTTTGTAATTTTCTTTACAAGAAAATATCAATCTCTCGGGAGCTTGTTCTCAGAGACAACCTTTTGGTATAAGTAATATATCTACAGAGCACTTGCTCTGTTTTTCATATATATTTTTGTTTTCTCGTTATTTTTATTTCTAGCAAATCAAACTCGGAGGACGTTTCCTCAGAGGACGAGAGGCTAGGCTCTTCATCTCTTGGAGTGAAGAAAGCCGGGTAAGTTTCCTCATGCATAAATTGAAAGTTTTGTTGTTTTAGTTTTTAATGAAGAGAAAGTGTGACCCGTTAATGGTTTTTATCTTTTTAGTTAACTTAAAACGCCTTTAAATCACTTGAGCCAACATCTGGTAAGGCAAGTGATCTCCGTCCATGGAGATACACTAGTTTACCTCTTGCGAGCTTTTGGGAAGTGACTTGAAGGTAGGATATTCTAGAATAGCCAACACTTGGTAAGCTTTTGGACTCCAAGGAGACATCCATTAGTTATCTCTTGCGAGCTTTTGATGGGTAATCCAAGGTTAAAGATCACCTTAAATGGTAAATGCTAGGTGAAAGGCATGAGCCATTGCAAGATGCATCAGTGAGAGGGATTTAGTGTTTGAACCCATTAAAGGGAAGCATCTGTACCACACCGGTTAGAGAATTAACTATATGTTAATTCTCTAATGCGAGGAAAAGAAACAAGTGACCGGAACTCCCCTTTTTGTATGAGGAACCTGAGCCGAGTGATCTAAACTCCAAGAAACACTTTCTTTGTAAGTAAAATCAGTTACTATTTTTGGTTAGTTTAAAACCAAACCTTTTTCACTCAAACATCTTTATGTTTTCTTTTAAAGCTAACCTTGAAATGAAAAGGCACCAATTCAACTCTTGAATTAATATCAATTGTGAAGTGAAAACCCATCCCAATGAACGACCCTAGAGCCACTATGCTATGCTAGCCAAGGCTATCCTAGTACATGGTGTAATAGGTTATAAATTTTGTTGATTACTCCCTTCTGAGGACCACAATCAAGGGATATCAGCTGGACACGTATCAAATGGCACCACTGTCAGGGACCATTGAGAGGACATGAATCAGCTGAGACACCAATTGGGAACGAATCATATTTATATTTTTTTCTTACTAGCCAAACAAGCTCTGAGGATGTTTCCTCAGAGAATGAGTGGCTAGGCTTTTAGTTCCTTGGAGCTAAGGTTGTCGGGTAAGGCCCCAAATGCAACAATTGGTAGTTTTGTTGTTTCAGCCATTAATGAAGAGAAAATGTGACCCATTAATGATTTCTATGTTTTTAGTTAACTTAAAACACCTTCAATTCACTTGATTCAACACTTGGTAAGGCAAGTGATCTCCGTCCATGGAGATGCACTAGTTTATCTCTTGCGAGCTTTTGGAAGGTGACTTGAAGGTAGGATTTTCTAGAATTGCCAACACTTGGTAAGCTTTTGGACTCCAAGGAGACATCCATTAGTTATCTCTTGCGAGCTTGAGAAGGGAAGTCCAAGGTTAATGATCACCTTGAATGGAAAATGCTAGGTGAGAGACACGAGCCATTGCAAGTTGCATCAGTGAGAGAGAATTAGTGCTGAAATCCATTAAAGGGAAACATCTGTACAACACCGGTTAGAGAATGAACTATATGTTAATTCTCTAATGCGAGGAAAAGATTCAAGTGTCCCGAGCTCTGTTTTTGTATTAGGAGCCTCCCCTATGAACCTAAAACTCCAAGGAATGCTTTTCTTCATAAGTAATTTTCATTACTTTCTTTTTAGTTAACTTAAAACAAATCCTTTTTCAACCAAAGTTTATGTTTTCTTCTTAAGCTAACCTTGAAATGAAAAAGCACCAATTCAACTTTGAATTGGTATCAATTGTAAGTTGAAAACCCTTCCCAGTGAATGATCCTAGAGCCACTATGCTATATTAGCTAACCCCCCAACCGACTCATTGCTAGTCCCTTAGCAATGGAGGAGATAAAAACTAAGTAAACTATAATAATATACATAAAAGGGATCATGCAAATCACTCCAAAAAATGATATGAGTGGCATGATGGACATCCATGGATCAATAAAGATGTGAAACTCAACCTATAATAAGAGTTGTCAAAGCATTCACTTGATCATAGAGTACAAAGAATGGATATTATGCAAGTTTAAGCATCAAAAGAATTTTCACTCTCAAAAGATCCAAATCAAATTCTTCCACTAAAAGCTAAGTGTTGATGTGATTAGCTTCCGAGTATAGTATGGATAACTATCATCTCCTCCCAACCTAAGTCTTTCTTTAAGCTTAGCAAAATTAACCATCTCTTGATAGGCTAGGAACGCACCTCTTATTCACAATTCTTTTCACTTACTAAACTTAACCAATTCACCCATGTAACAAGCAGAGGATCGGTGACTCCCAACCAATAAAGGCTTAGGGCACCAGGCTTTAAAGGCTTTCGCCACCCCTTCGGACCATGCTCAGGTTTCAAGGCAAGCAAAGAAGTTTATTCTATTTTATTTTTATTTTATTTTTTTTCTTTTTCTTTTTTTCAAAGACTCATTGGTCTTTATGAGGTGTCCCAACACTATTAAAGAGAGGTTAAAGGTGTCAAATTATGATTTCTCAAGCTTAGAGGGTGAGATAGTTTCACATCTTATAACCGGAATGTAATGTATGTGTGTGTGAATAGCTTAAGGTGGAAGAGATAAGTTTGCATGCAATGGGAGTTTCAACAATTCATCAACTTTTAGAAGAGCATAATACAAACTCTAAGACTCATGTAATCAAGTTGAAACTCGACTTCTCTCATTTAATTTTGAGAGTTAATCCTTAATATCCATGGAGTTTAAAGCAAAAATTTTTAAATTTAAACAAAAAGTAGCTAATTTAACTAAGTATGATAAAAATTTAAACTAATACATACTTCCTCATCTCTCCCCCCAACCGAGATGAACATTGTCCTCAATGTCTGAATCGAAAATAAGGAGGAAGGAAGTGGTACCTCATTTGATGTGGACTTGGAGTTGAGAAGGTTGAACCACCTGTTTCAAAATTCAAAAATTGAATGAGAGAGGAATTTATACTAAATATTTACAAAAATGATGAGTGGGCCCCACTTTGAGCAGTTGAGGACAAGGCTCAAAGGCTTGGGATTGGGGAGGTTAGGGATGAAGAAGCTCAAAAATTCGCACAAGGGGGGTGTTGTGCGAGTGTTGTGCGAAAATTTCGCACAAGGCACTATTCACCCGCCCAAATGCAAAATTGGATTCTTTCAAATGGTCATAACTTCTTCGTTTCAAATCCAAATCGCACGCCGTTTGAAGCACTGGACTCATGACTTCCTAAACTTAAAAAATATATATGGTATGCATAATTTGAGCTCCATAAAATGCTCCAAAAACGTGTCCAATAGTACAAAAATGGGGTGCGACTGCAACATTCCCGTTCAGCTTTGCACAATCATCTTCAAACGGCCATAACTTCTTCATTTCAACTCTAAAGCGAGCACCGTTTGAACCTATGGACTCCTGACTTCCCAAGATTTGAAACAAGATATAGTACGCATGAAATTAACTTCGGGAAGTGATCGAAATGTTCCCAACAGTTGCCAAAATGGGGTGGTGCGAATTGCTCTGTTTTGGCTTTTCTCCCCTGTTTTCCCTTGTTTTCACCATAACTTCGATTTTTGCAAGCATCATACCTGCATGAACACTTCAAAACTCATCTTAAAAACATATTAAAACTAAATTAAAGCTAAGAATTCAAACTAAAACATGCATAAATTTAAAGAAAGCATATAATTTAAATGAAGCTGATAGCATGTACCCCAAAAAGAAGATGAACTATTTAGCTCATCCTCACTCACACACCCACTTCATGCTGAATTCCCCCTGGATCCCAAACAAAATTGGCATCCTTCCCATTTGGTCCAAAGGAATTCGTTTCTCTTCTCTTCCCTGGAGAAGTGGATGCTTTAAAGGGTTCAGGTAACCCTTTGTCATCTTGAACCTTACGATTTTCAATGGAAGGTTGGTCCATAGAGTTGTCATAGCAATCCCCTACCAAAGTGTCGATCTTCAACACTTTCCTTGATCTTGGTGCATTGGTTCCTTGAAGGTTATGGTGGGGTTGAGGAGGAAGCTTCCTTTTCCCCCTTGCTATGTCGAGATTGGTGAGCTTCTCAATGGAGTCTTGAACTTTTTCTATCCTTAGTGATAGATCATTATAATCCCCCTCCATTCTTACATTTATTGAACTCTCCAAATTATCAATCTTTTCATTAAAATGAGAGTTGATCTTTTGTTGCTCACCTACAAAGTCCTCCATGACTTTGCTTATCTTCAAAATGGCTTGCTCCAATGAAGATGTACTCATTGATGGTTGAGGTTGAGGTTGGGTTGGAAGGTTGGGATGGTTATTCCAACTTGAGGTGTAGGAGCTTTGGTAACCGTACATGTCTCTCACAGTTGGAATGGTAGGGCACTCCCCTACCGTATGCTCATATGAATCATCTCCATTCAAAGCATACTTACTACCCCATTGGCTTTGTTGAACTTGCCTTTTCCCTAATTCAATCCGATCCCTCATGGATAGGTATGCAAATTTGTCCTTCTCATGATCATAATGAGAGCTTTGATCTTCGTGTGGAATTTCCATTTCTAAAAAAAATGATATTTAACTAAGGCTCTTTTCTTCAACTTGTACCAGGGTTCCCTATTGGTCTCGAATCCAACAAGGAATTCACAAATTGAAATTAAAACAAAAATAAAAGAAAAGAGAATAAAAAAAAATTTAACTAAATAAAAACTAAACTAAAAAAAAATTATAAGAAAACTCACCAAACTTGTGATGACGATCACAAGTTACCCTTAATGGTTGCTTCACTGTGCTTGTGGCACCTTCCCCAGCAACGACGCCATTTGATTCGACTCCCCGGCAACGGCGCCATTTGATGCGACTCATGGTAGCTTAGCTTTAAAGGCGTATCAACAAAATTTATACCTTAAATACTATTACTAAAGTAGCCAAGCTACTATAGCATAGTGGTTCTAGGATCGTTCACTGGGAAGGGTTTTCGCAAACACAAGTGATATTCAAATTAGAATAATAGGTGATTTTCTTATGGATGTTAGCTTTAAAAGAAGATGTAAATGTTTTAGAAAGATTTAAACTAATCTAAGCTAACATTAAAGACTAAAATGAAAGGGTGTAAAAACAAGTTTCTCAAAGATAGGATAGCTATGCTCTGGCTCTTATGCAAATTGGAAATCTCAGGATAGGCTCCTCGCGTTGGGGTTGCAACTATGGTGATGCTTGCTTCCCGAACCGGTATGGATTTAGAAAATCAATTTTTAATCCTTTAAAATGGCAAAACAGATGGTAGTGAATTTCATCAATGGTTATTCACCTTAAACTTCCTTTGAATGGCTCGTAAGAGATAAATAATGGTCTAAAGCCAAAAGCTTACCAAATATTGGCAACTCAAAGTCATTCCAGGTGATAAACTCACCTTTCAATGGCCATTGAAATTGGTTCTAACGGATTAATGCAAAACTTGGAATTGAAAACCTCACCTTCCAATAGCTCGTAGGAGATAACTAATGGATAGAAATCCAAAAGCTTATCAAGTATTGGCCGTTGGAAGTTGTCCAAAGGAAATAAAAACCAAACTTTGCATTAATGAACCTTTAATGAAAAACGTCTACCTTACCTTCCAAGTGTGAGAAATTTCCATGGGATTGCATCCAAGCCATCACATAACAACCATACTTTGAGAAACTAAAAGTTTTAGCCAATCATCCTCTAAGGAAAAGCCCTCAAAGGCTGTTTGGCTACTAAGAAAATAGAAATAGTAAAGTGAAAAGAGAAACGAGAGAGCTCTGTATATTTCTCTAAGTGTTAAACGTAATATATATTATATCTTCCAAGAGGTGATTTCCACCCCTTATATAGTCTTTACAAAAGCAAAAGCTTGTGATTGGTTAGTTACAAGGATAAGAAAGGAAATTACATCAAAAAATACATAAGAAAATATCTAAAGTGGAGTCGGCAAAAACAGAGCAAAATTCGCACCACGCATGGGCTGTGCGAATTTTGAAGGTGTTGTGCGAATTTCACACAACACAAGGTGTCGTGCCAAATTTTCGCACAACCTGGAGCGGTTGTCTTCCAAAGGCCATATCTTCCTCATTTCAGCTCCAAATCGTACACGATTTGAAGCGTTGGATTCTTGACTTCCTGAGATTTGAAATGGTATATAGAATGTAGAAAATGGACTTCAGGAAGTGCTCCAAAAGTATGAAAGAAGACTGCAGCTGCTTTCCTCTTTGCTTCTCTTCACTTTGCTTGCTTTTCCTCTTTGCTTCTCTCCTTGCATACTTTGAACGACTTTGGAAAAGGGCTATGGAGCTCCAAAGCTTGGTTCTTCATGAATTTGAGCTTCCAAAAGCTTTGCTATAACTTGTCCAAGTAGCTCCTCCATCATTTGACATGCTTGAATTGATTCATAAGTTGATAAAAACATGTAAACTTGCCACAAAATGGTTAAAACCAATTACTAAGGACCTTAATGAATTAATTGGGTTAAATGAATATGATTACTACTCAAAGGTGCTTAAAACCATTATAATTACGTCTACAAAATAGCACTTTTTGGTAGTAATCAGCTATCCTAATGCATGGTGATATAGGTTATAAATTTTGTTGATTACTCCTTTCTGATGACCACAATCAAGGAACACCAACTGGACACGAATCAAATGGCACCACTGTCGGGGACTATTGAAAGGACATGAATTGGGAATGAATCATTATGCATAGGGTATAATACCCTTAGGAGTAATTTCATGCACCTAATGAGATCCAAGGCTTGGGAATGGAGCAATCTGGAATTCTTATCATACTTAACATTCCATTACAAAGAGTCAACTACACTTTAGTACCCTATATATTTAAATAACAAAGGAACACAAGGTGCTCGAGTCTGTGATTTATTATCCATTGTATACAATTTCCCCATGAACTAGCATTTGTAATACAATAAGGTGAATGCTATTAGTTTTTTAAGATTACCTCTAACATCCTTAAGTTATAGATCCTTATATTGTGTGATCAACTAGCATGTCCTAGCTTACATAGAGCTTATTTCGAGTTCCACTTAAGGAACTACTATGGTTATAGTTTACTTGAACACACTTCCTTAGGATTACCCAAGGGGACACACTATTTGAAAGTCCATGAGATATCATGGTCCTTCTTTATTAAGAATACCTATTGCTACTGGCTTCCATCAACAATGACCTAATCCATAGGAAATATGTGAACACTTTAGAATCTCACATTTAGGTGAAAGCCATTATAAATTTTGGTACAAGCTCGATATTCCCTTAAGGTTGAGAGAAAATACAATATAGCAATTTAGTAAAGTCATGACTACTCGAAAGCATTATGTCATAACTCACTGTAGGTCTTATCCAATTTGTAATAATAGTACATTCTAGTACACTCACTATGAGAACCCTATAGACATCCCTTTAACTAAGAGGTAGTGTATTACATTCTCGAATGGATTAGCTAAGTACACGAATCGGCTGTGAACAAATCATTTATTTGTAAAAAACCCATGACTTAGATCTTTCATGCAACTCTTAATGCACTCTAGTCATTTACAATGCAAAAGATGTCAACCCAAAATGATCATAAAGTATAATGTATGGAATATGATAGATAAAAGTGAAACTAGAATCATATATTGATAATCTCCTACTAGCCCTCAAACCATAATGCAATCAAAGCAAATTAGATACACATTTAACACCTATGCTATTCCCCATTAATGGTTTGGTGAAGGGATCTACTAAGCTTTCCATATAAGGTATCTTTTTAATCACTATATTACCCATTTAAATTATATCACTTATCAAATGGTACTTCTCTTAATATACTTATCCTTTTGGTAGTTTCTTGGTTCTTTAAATTGTGTTGCTTCCTCACTATTGTCATAGAACAATGTCATGGGTCTTACAACCAAGGGTACTACCACAAGTCATATGAGGAACTTCTTGAGCCAAACGACTTCCTTTAGTGCTACAAAAGTTACGATGTACTTGACTTACATAGTGGAGTTAATAATGCATGATTGTTTCACACTTCTTTAACTAATAGTCGCAACACCAAAAGTAAATATTAAACTAGAGGTAGACTGATCAGAGTTCTTATCAAATTGAAAGTCTGAGTCTGTGTACCTTAAGGCTACAAACTTGTCACTTTGGAACACAAACATATAATCCCTCATACTCCTAAGATACTTGAGTATATGCTTGACAAATGTCTAGTGTTTTAGACCTTGATTTAACTTATATATACTCACTATACCTACTGCAAAGCAAATATTTGATATAATACATAGCCTCACATACATAAGGCTATCCATATCTTATGCATAGAGTACTGACTACATGTGTTCTTTCTTAGGAAAGAGGAACTCCATGCCTGAAGAATAGAAAACCCTTCATGGAATCTTACATCACATACTTGAACAAAAGCTTATCAATGTAAGTGGCTTGAGACAATGTTAATTTCCTATTTTTACAATCCCGTAGGACCTTAACCCCAAGAATATTTCACGCTTCTCCTATATCTTTCATCTAAAATTGAGTAGACAACCAGATCTTGGCTGATAATAATAACCCTACATCATTACCAATGAGTAGACTATCATCAACGTACAATATCATAAAGACCATCATGCTTCCTTATACCTTCTTGTACACACAAGGTTCATCCTCATTTTGATCAAGGTTAAAGGTCTTGATTGCTTGATCAAAACATTTGTTCCATGAGTGGGATATTTGCTTTAGTCCATAAATAGATTTATACAACTTGCATACCATATGCTCTTAGCTCTTTATTATGAAGCCGTCTAATTGCATCATACAGATATTGTTGTTAAGATTATTATTCAAGAATGCAGTCTTGAAATCCGTTTTCCATATCCTATAATTGAAATGTACTGTAGTGGATAGGAGTATCCTGATGGACTTGAACATGGTTACCAATGATAAGGTTCCCTCATAGTTGAAACCAAGTTTAAAACTATAACCCTTTGCTATAAGGTTGGCCTTATAAGTCTCAATCTTTCCATCTACTCCTCATTTTTTCTTGTAAATCCACTTGCACCTTATGGGTTTTATCCTTTTAGGTGCTTCTATTAGCTCTTAGACTTGGTTAGAATACATAGATTCTAACTATGCTTCTATAGCTCTTTGCCAAAGATATGCATCCACATTGCTTATTACTCATCATAATCTATGGGATCGATCTCATGTCCCTCTGGAATTATCCTAAAAGAATCTTATAAATACATGAATTGGTTCAGTTGTATAACAACACTCCAACTACAATGAGGCACTAGTCTACTAGAAATGAGAATGGTTTGCATTGCATCCGTAATATTATGTGTTAAATAATTTGAAAGAGTTAAATGCATTTTTAAACTCATTGACTTTGCAAGTGAGCTCTAATTGGATTCCTCCTTATCCGCATACATCAATAGATTTTAGATCTTGTCTTTTAGACCCTCAATTTTTTGCATAGCTCTAAGCACAAAAACCTTCAAATTTTGGACTGATTACTACTCAAAACATGTTATTTTGTAGCTTGTAATTAGCCCTTTTAAACACCCTTGAGTAGTAATTATTACATTTTAACTCAATTGGCATGTTAGGGACCCTTGCAATAGTTTCTAATCAAATTGTGTTAAGTTTTGGTGTTTTTGATAGCTTTTTGCTCACCAAAGCAATTTAAGAATGAGAGAGAGCTGTATATACTTCATGGCAAAGCTTTTGGAAGCTCAAATTCATGAAGAAACCAATATGTGGAGCCTCATAGTCCTTTGCCTTAGTCGTTCAAAGTATGCAAGGAAAAAGCAATGGAGAGAGGAAAATAGAGGACAACAGCTGTAGTCTTCCTTTGCACTTTTGGAGCACTTCCCAAAGTCCATTTTCTACATTCTATATACCATTTCAAATATTAGGAAGTCAAGAATCCAAAACTTCAAACCGTGTACGATTTAGAGCTGAAATGAGGAAGATATGGCCTTCGAAAGACAACTGCATCAAGTTGAGGGACAATTTCGCACCTTGCGAAATTGGAACTTCAACGTGCGAAATTTAAAGTGGATGGAAGCTGTGTAGTCGAGGTGAAGCCCAGCATTCGAAGTTGATTTTGCAACTTGCGAACTTGGATCTCAACGTACGAAAGTGGATTCTAAGTTGCGAAATCAACTTGCGAAATCAACTTGCGAAATTTTCGCAAGTCACCATGCAACGTGCGAAACTGGGATATTTGTGCCGACTCTTTTTCTTCTGATATTTTTGTGTCTAAATTTCCATTTTCTCCTTGTATTCAGCCACTCATGTAATTCCTTAGCTAGGAAGTATCCAAGGAAGGGTAAATTACATTCCTATATAAACTCTCTTGTAAACACTAAAAAACTCTCTCTCGGGGAGCTTTTTCCTGGAGACCAACTTATGTATATTTGATACTTAGTGAAATACAGAGATATTTTTTGCTTTCTTTTTCTCTCTACTATTTTATTTTTCTTGGAAGCCAAACAACCTCTGAGGATGTTTTCCCAGAGGATGAGAGGCTAAACTTTTGGTTTCTTCGAGTGAAGGAAGCTAGGTGAAAAGTCCAGATCCTAAAATGGAAAACTCTCGTGCATTAAATACAGGTAGTTGGAGTTCATAAATGGCTTTTAAATCTACAGTTTTGCTTTAAATCCCTTAGAATCACTTTGAATGGCCAATACATGGTAAGCTTTAGATCTCTGTGGATACTTATTGCTAGATCCACATCAGACCATTAGTTATCATGTACGAGCCATTGGAAAGTGGTTCAAGGTGAAGGCCCATAGTGTCTAAAGCCATTAATGGAACTTAACTACCGCTTCTATTGATTTTTTATGGATTAAATCTTCATTGTTAAACCTATACCGATTCGGGAAACAACCATACTTTATGTTGTTGTCCCCAATACGAGGAGAAAAATCCTGAATTTCCCACTTTGCATTCTGAACTTGATCCTAGCAACCTCTAGCTCCGGGAGACTTTCTTTCTTTCATTTATACCTAGTTTTATATTAGTTTAGTTCCAAACACCACTTTCAAAACAAATATTATTTTCTTTTAAACTTTAAGTTTTTGACAAAGGAAATCATCAGACTCAATTTCTAATCTCGAGTCTATCACTGGTAGAGTGAAAACCCATCCTTGAGTTCGACCCTAGAGCTGCTATACTATAGTAGCTTTGCTACGCCAGTATAAGGTCATAGGATTTATAAATATTTTTTATTAAAATACTCAACTGGACATGAATCAAATGGCGTCGTTACTGGGGAGAGTGCCACGGTAGAGTGATACAACTTTTTAGAGGCTACTTGTGATTTCCATCACAAGTTTGGTGAATTCCTTTTTCACTAACTTCATTTCCCCTCTTTTAATTGTAGAATTTTCTTTGTTAAGTTTACTTTCATTTTCTTTCTAACCTTAACTTTCTTCTAGCTTTCTTTTGTTTTTGTTGTCTTTGTTTTGTTTTCAGGGAAATTGAATATTGGATGTTATCAAACTTTTGGTTCATATCATTTTGCATTTCATCCATCATTTTATTCAAAGTACTCTCCACTCTGTCAATTCTTTGATTGATTTGAGCATTGGTGGCTTCTTGGTTTCCAACAAAATCTCCCACTGCCTTGCTGAGATTAGCCATTGCTTGTTCAAGACTTGAAGATTGTTGAGATGGTGGTTCCGGCTATTGGTACTGAGTTGCTCTGGCTTTCCATGAGAAATTTGGATGATTCCTCCAACTTGAGTTGTAGGTATTTCCATAAGGCGCATTGTTATTGGGCTTGAATCATCCAACAACATTTGCTTGATCTCTAAACATTTCCCTTTCAGCTGAAATTGTAGGGCATTCCTCCACCAAATGTTCATATGATTGACAATTAGGACACAGCTTCACTTGCACTGGTGCTTCAGCAACAACTTGCACTTCATGTATTCTTTTCAGCTCTAGCTCCTCCAATCTTCTTGTCATAGCTGCCAACTTTGCTTTCATATCATCATCTTCTTTCAAGGTATACATCCCAGCCTTTGTATTGAAAGCATTCAGTTGAGACTTCATCTTATCCACTTCTCCTTTGGTTGGTTCATCCCATCCCCTTGAAACTTCAGCTACATAGCTCAAGAAATCCATAGCTTCCTCTGGATTTTTGCTCATGAAATCTCCTCCACACATTGTCTCGAGGAGTTGCTTCATTGAGGAGGACATACCATCATAAAAATAGCTCACCAATAGCCAAGTATCAAAGCCATGGTGAGGGCAAGCATTTATAGCTTCCATATATCTTTCCCAACACTCATAGAATTTCTCATTCTCTTTAGCTGAGAAGTTTGAAATTTGCCTTTTCAAGGCATTTGTTCTATGAGTGGGAAAAAATTTCTTGAGGAATTCAGCTTGTAACTCAGTCCAAGAACGGATACTCCTTGGCCTTAAAGAATTAAGCCAAATTTTGGCTTTATCCTTTAAAGTAAAAGGAAATAACTAAAGCCTCATCAAATCAATTGAAGCTCCTCCCTCTTGGAATGTATTACAAACATCTTCAAATTCCTTGATGTGTGCATATGGATTCTCACTTTCCATCCCATGGAAAGTTGGTAGAAGTGGAACAAGATACGGTCTGATCACTAGTTGCTCTGTAGGGGGCACTATGCATGATGGTGCACTCATACGAGGTGGATGCATGTGGTCCCTCATTGATCTGAATTCATTGAGATTGTCTTGATGACCTTGGTGACTATGCTGATCTTCAGGTGTAGCTTCCTGATGCGACTCATGGTAGCTTAGCTTTAAAGGCGTATCAACAAAATTTATACCTTGAATACTATTACTAAAGTAGCCAAGCTACTATAGCATAGTGGTTCTAGGATCGTTCACTGGGAAGGGTTTTCGCAAACACTAGTGATATTCAAATTAGGAAAATAGGTGATTTTCTTATGGATGTTAGCTTTAAAAGAAGATGTAAATGTTTTAGAAAGATTTAAGCTAATCTAAGCTAACCTTAAAGACTAAAATGAAAGGGTGTAAAAACAAGTTTCTCAAAGATAGGATAGCTATGCTCTGGCTCTTATGCAAATTGGAAATCTCAGAATAGGCTCCTCGTGTTGGGGTTGCAACTATGGTGATGCTTGCTTCCCGAACCGGTATGGATTTAGCAAATCAAGTTTTAATCCTTTAAAATGACAAAACAGATGGTAGTGAATTTCATCAATGGTTATTCACCTTAGACTTCCTTTGAATGGCTCGTAAGAGATAACTAATGGTCTAAAGCCAAAAGCTTACCAAATATTGGCAACTCAAAGTCATTCCAGGTGATAAACTCACCTTTCAATGGCCATTTGAAATTGGTTCTAACGGATTAATACAAAACTTGGAATTGAAAACCTCACCTTCCAATAGCTCGTAGGAGATAACTAATGTATAGAAATCCCAAAAGCTTATCAAGTATTGGCCGTTGGAATTTGTCCAAAGGAAATGAAAACCAAACTTTGCATTAATGAACCATTAATGAAAAACGTCTATCTTACCTTCCGGGCGCGAGAAATTTCCATGGGATTGCATCCAAGCCATCACATAACATCCATACTTTGAGAAACTAAAAGTTTTAGCCAATCATCCTCTAAGGAAAAGCCCTTAGAGGCTGTTTGGCTACTAAGAAAATAGAAATGGGAGAATAGGAGAAGAGAGAAAAACAGAGCAAGGCTCCGTCTCTGTATATATGCGTCTATATCTTCAAGAGGTGATTTCCACCCCTTATATAGTCTTTACAAAAGCAAAAGCTTGTGATTGGTTAGTTACAAGGATAAGAAAGGAAATTACATCACAAAATACAAAGGAAAATATCTAAAGTGGAGTCGGCAAAAACAGAGCAAAATTCGCAACACGCATGGGTTATGCGAATGTTATGCGAATTTCGCATAACACCTTGTGGAATGCGAAATTTTCGCATAACCTGGAGCAGTTGGCTTCCAAAGGCCATATCTTCCTCATTTCAGCTCCAAATCGTGCACGGTTTGAAGCGTTGGATTTTTGACTTCCAGAGCTTTGAAATGGTATATAGCATGTAAAAAATGGACTTCGGGAAGTGCTCCAAAAGTGCGAAAGAAGACTGAAGCTGCTGTCCTCTTTGCTTCTCTTCACTTTGCTTGCTTTTCCTCTTTGCTTCTCTTTGCTCGTGCTCGTGTTTCCACTTGAAATTCAAGCCTGTAAATGTCCAAAATCCTTGCTTTAACTTGTCCAAGCAGCTCCTCCATCATTTGGCATGCTTGAATCGATTCATAAGCTGATAAAAACATGTAAACTTGCCACAAAATGGTTAAAACCAATTACTAAGGACCTTAATGAATTAATTGGGTTAAATGAATATGATTACTACTCAAAGGTGCTTAAAGCCATTATAATTAGGTCTAAAAAATAGCACTTTTTGGTAGTAATCACTTCCATGATATTCAAGCTCAATTCGAATTCTCTTCTCTGAGGTGTATCACACTTAACAAGCCTTCCTCCACTGTCTCGTATCCACTTTGGCATACACAACTAGTATCTATCTGCAACTTAAATGAAAACAAAGAACAACAACAGAAACAAGGCTACAACAACAAAATTAAACTAGGCTAAATTTTAAAATATAAACTTAGATTATGAATAAATAAAGAAAGAATGAGAATTAGTAAAGTGAAAGAAACGTTACCAACTTGTGATGAAAATCACAAGTGCTCAAAAATGGTATCACTATAAATTTGACACCTTCCCCGACAACGGCGCCATTTGATTCATGCCCAATTGGTGTCTCAGCTGATTCGTGTCCAGCTGGTGCTCCTTGATAGAGGGAGTAATCAACAAAATTTATAACCTATACCACCATATACTAGGGTAGCAAAGAAAAAGCTACTATAGTATAGCGGCTCTAGGATCGTTCACTGGGAAAGATTAGCAACCTATCAATGATACCAATTCCAAGTGAATTGGTCTTGTTTCATTTCAAGGTTAGCTTAAGAAATAAAACACAAACTTTGATTGGTAAAGATTTAAACTAACTAACATAATAAGTACTCGGAATAACTTAGGAAGAAAAGCATTCCTTGGAGAGTTAGGTTCACTGGGGTGGTTCCTCATGCAAAAGACACGGCTCCGGTCAGATGGTTCATTTCCTCGCGTTAGAGATTCAACATATAGTCAATTCTCTAACCAGTGTTGTACAGATACATCCTTCAATTAGATTTCACTTTAATTCTCTTACTGATGCAACTTGCAATGGTTTAAGCCTCTCACTAAGCCTTAACCGTTCAAGGTGATCTTTAACCTTGGATTACCCGTCTCAAGCTCGCAAGAGATAACTAATGGATGTCTCCTTGGAGTCCAAAAGCTTACCAAGTGTTGGCTATTCTAGAAAATCCTACCCTAAAGTCACCTCCCAGAGGCTCGCAAGGGGTAAACTAGTGTATTTCCATGGTTGGAAATCACTTGCCTTACCAAGTGTTGGCCCAGGTGACTCTAAGGTGTTTTAAGTTAACTAAAAACATAGAAATCACTAAAGGATTTCACTTCCTCTTCATTACTAGCTAAAACCACAAAGCTTTGCATTTTTTTGCACTTGGAACCTTCCCCGGCAACCTTAGCTCCAAGGAATTAGAGGTTTAGTTACTCATTCTCTGGGGAAAATTCCTCAGAGAGTTCATAACTTAGTAAGAAAATAAAAATACAAAGTGAGAAGGTAAGGCAATACAAAGAACTGAACTTTACTTGCTTACCCAAAACTTTACAAAAGGATCTTCTCTTCAAGAACAGGCTCCCGAGAGGTATATATATGAATATAATATAAAACTAATTATTACATAGATATTTTCTCTTTTTACTAACTTAAAAGCTAAGGAATCTTGTAATTGGTGGCTTACAAGGAGTATTTTGGGATTTAGACAACAAAAATCTAATAGAAAATATCTCCAAATGTCGGTAGCAAATATCGGGGTGCTTCAGGAACCATTTCGCAAGAGAAAATGGTGTCTGCGAGATTTCGCAGGCACTCAAGAAGGGCTGCGAAATCACTTCGCAACAACAAGCTATTCTCGCAGGGCTGCGAAGTTGGCTTCCACCTTGAGGTTCTCAGCTTCCTGCTTGTGGCATATATCGGGCACCTTCAGAAGGAAATACACCCTACTGTACAAAAAGGCTGCGGAATCACTTCGCAGCAAAAGGGTGATTTCGCAACACTTTGGAAAATGCTTCCTTCAGCTGGGAGTGATTGGCTTGCAAAGGCTGCAACTTCTTTGTTTCAACTCCGAATTGAGCACCGTTTGAAGCATTAGATTTTTGACTTCCTGAGCTTTGAAATGGTATATACCATACATCAATTGGACCTCAGAAAGTGCTCCAAAAGTGGCTACTACGACTGTCATCAAGAATATGCTTCATGGCAGATTCTCTTTACTTTTTCTCCTTGCAATCCGGATTTACTCTTGGCAAGTGACTTCTAAGATTTACCCAAGATTCCTCAAAACTCTCCTCAAACTTGAATTTCTTTGGTGATCAAATTACTAACAAAAACACCAAAACTTACACAAAGTGATTAAAATTGCTTTCAAGGGTCCTTAACATGCAAATTGAGTTAAAAGGCCAAAACTACTACTCAAAAGTGTTTAAAAGGATTAATTATAAGCTATCAAATACCACTTTTTGAGTAGTAATCACATATCTATCCATGAGGGATAGAATGCACCCACCAAGGATGAGTGCACCCTCATGCATCGTGCCTCCTCTTGAGAAGCTGATTATAAGGCCCCATATTGTGCCCCTCCTACCAAATTTCCATGGAATGGAGAGTGAGAACCCATATACCCACATCAAGGAGTTTGAGGAGGTGTGCAATACTTTTAGAGAGGGAGGAGCTTCAATAGACTTGATGAGACTCAAGCTATTCCCTTTTACTTTGAAGGACAAGGCAAAAATATGGCTTAACTCTTTAAGGCCAAGGAGTATAAGGAATTGGGTTGATCTGCAGGCCGAATTTTTGAAGAAATTTTTCCCCACCCATAGGACCAATGGGTTGAAGAGACAAATCTCAAAATTTTCTGCCAAAGAAAATGAGAAGTTCCATGAATGTTGGGAAAGGTATATGGAGGCCATCAATGCTTGCCCTCATCATGGCTTTGATACATGGCTCTTGGTGAGCTATTTTTATGATGGGATGTGATTCGTGTATTCCCAGCTCGTGTACCTTGATTTTGGTCCCCTGATGGGAGTAATCAACAAAATTTATAACCTATATCACCATGCACTAGGATAGCATAAGCTAGTATAGCATAGTGGCTCTAGGATCATTCATTGGGAAGGGTTTTCAACTTATAACTGATACCAATTCAAAGTTGAATTGGTGCCTTTTCATTTCAAGGTTAGTTTCAAAAGAAAACATAAACTTTGGTTGAAAAAGGTTTGGTCTCAAGTTAACTAAAAAGAATGTAATGGGAATTACTTTACAAAGAAAAACGTTCCTTGGAGGTTTAGGTTCACAGGGAAGGTTCCTCATGCAAAAACAGAGCTTCGGTCACTTGGTTCATTTCCTTGCATTAGAGAATTAACATATAGTCAATTCTCTAATCGGTGTTGTACAGATGCATCCCTTAAATGGATTTTAGCTTTATTTCCCTCTCACTGATGCAACTTGCAATGGCTCGTGCCTCTCACCTAGCATTTTCCATTCAAGATGATCATTAACCTTAGACCTCCCTTCTCAAGCTCGCAAGAGATAACTAATGGATGCCTCCTTAGAGTCCAAAAGCTTATCAAGTGTTGGCAATTCTAGAAAATCCTACCTTCAGGTCACCTCCCAAAAGCTCGCAAGAGGTAAACTAGTGCATCTCCATGGACGGAGATCACTTGCCTTACCAAGTGTTGGCTCAGGTGAATTGAAGGCGTTTTAAGTTAACTAAAAACATAGAAATCATAAACGGGTTACACTTTCTCTCCATTAACAGCTGAAACAACAAAACTACTAATTCTTGCATTCGACCCTTTCCCCGGCTACCTTAGCTCAAAGAAACAAAAAGACTAGCCACCCATCCTCTGAAGAAACATCTTCAGAGCTTGTTTGGCTAGTGAATGAAAAATACAATCAAAGTGAGAAGGTAAGGTAGAGCAAAGCTCTGTATTTTACTTCCTTTCAAAATATACAAAAAGTTGATTCTCTGCGAACAAGCTCCCGAGACTGTTATAAAATGAAAATTACAAAATAATATATAAGAGGTTGTTTACCCTTGTGTTCTTGCTTAACAATTAAGGAATCCCATAATTGGTGGATTACAAGGAGAGAATTGGGATTTAGACATCAAATATCTGAAGCAAAATGTCAAAAAGAGTCAGTCGCAAATATCTGGAAGCACTCAGGAGAATTTCGCAGGCGAACAAAATGGCTGTGAAATTTCGCAGACAAACAGGGTGGCTACGAAATCATTTCGCAGCCCTGCGAAATTGGCCTTCAGCTTGGAGTGATCTGCTTCCAATGGCTCTAACTTCTTCATTTCAACTCTGATTCACGAACCGTTTGAAGCATTGGATTTTTAACTTCCTGATCTTCAAAACGACATATAGCATGTATAAATTGGACTTTAGGAAGTGCTCCAAAAGTGGCTGAAATTACTGTCATCAAGAATGCTTCATTCCGGATTGCTTATGGAAAAGGACTTTAAAGCTTATGGAAAAGGTCCTTAATATGTTAATTGGGCATATTCCAAAAGTGGCTGATATTCTCTTTACTTCCCTTCCTTGCATTCCGGATTGCTTATGGAAAAGGACTTTAAAGCTTCAAAGCTTTGGCTCTTTATGTTTCTGAGCTTTCCATTGCTTTGCCATGGATTCCAAATAACTCTCCTTAAACTTGGATTGCTTTGGTGATCAAATTACTAACAAAAACACCAAAACTTACACAAAGTGATTAGAAGTGATTGCAAAGGTCCTTAATATGTTAATTGGGTTAAAAGGTAACAACTACTACTCAAAAGTGTTTAAAAGGGTTAATTACAAGCTATCAAATAGCCCTTTTTGAGTAGTAATCAGGATGTCTTCCTCCATGAAGCAAATTCTTGAAACCATGTGTGGGGGAGATTTTATGAGTAAGAATCCGGAAGAAGCCATGGACTTTTTAAGTTATGTCTCTGAGGTATCAAGAGGATGGGATGAACCCAACTCAAGAGAAATGGGAAAGATGAAAGCTCCTATAAATCCAAAGGCTGGAATGTACATGTTAAGTGAAGACATGGACATGAAAGCTAAGGTGGCAACAATGGCAAGGAGGTTGGAAGAACTTGAGTTGAAAAAAATGCATGAAGTCCAAGCCATTTTCGAGACACAAGCCCATGTCATGCCATGCACCATTTGCCAATCCTGTGATCATGTGATAGATGAGTGCCCAACCATCCCAGCTGTGAGGGAGATGTTAGGTGATCAAGTCAATGTTGTGGGGCAATTTTGGCCCAACAACAATGCATCTTATGGAAACACCTATAATTCAAGCTGGAGAAACCATCCAAATTTTTCTTGGAAACCAAGGCCACCTCCATACCAACCACAAGCCCAAACCCAAGCACCTCAACAAACCTCTTCAGTGGAGCAAGCCATTGTGAACCTAAGTAAAGTCATGGGAGACTTTGTGGGTGAACAAAAGGCAATCAACTCCCAATTGCACCAAAAGATTGAAAATGTTGAGAGTTCTCAAATTAAGAAAATGGATGGGATGCAAAATGATCTATCTCAGAAGATAGACAATATTCAATACTCCATCTCTAGGCTTACCAACCTCAACATAGTGAATGAGAAAGGAAAGTTTCCCTCTCAACCAAGCCAAAATCCAAAGGGTGTTCATGAAGTTGAAACCCAAGATGGGGAGTCTTCAAATTTGAGAGAGGTCAAAGGTGTGATCACTTTGAGGAGTGGAAAGGAGGTTGATTAACCCTTGCCTAAGGTGAGGCAAGATGAAGAACTCATGTCAAAGAGAACCCTGGTTAAAGAGGGCAATAACCAAGAAGAGAAGAGTGGGAAGAAAAATGCATCTAAATCAAGCATTGAAGATGAGCCAAGGATAGTGATTAAAGAGGATATGATGAAGAAACATATGCCTCCCCCTTTTCTTCAAGCTTTACATGGAAAGAAGGGAATCAAGAATTCATCATAAATTCTTGAAGTTTTAAGACAAGTGAAGGTGAATATACCCTTACTTGATATGATCAAGCAAGTCCCCACATATGCAAAATTTTTAAAGGACTTGTGCACGGTCAAGAGAGGGTTAAATGTGACAAAGAAGGCATTCCTCACTGAGCAAGTAAGTGCCATCATTCAGTGTAAGTCTCCAGTTAAGTACAAAGATCCGGGATGTCCCACCATTTCAGTCAACATTAGAGGGACACATGTGGAGAAGGCTTTACTAGACTTGGGGGCAAGTGTGAATTTGCTCCCATACTCTGTGTATAAGCAACTGGGACTTGGAGAATTGAAGCCCACAACCATAACTCTCTCCTTAGCTGATAGGTCAGTCAAAATCCCAATGGGGGTAATAGAGGATGTTCTAGTTCAAGTGGACAATTTCTACTATCCTGTGGATTTTGTGGTGCTTGATACTGATTCCACTGTTAAAGAAGAAAATTATGTGCCAATCATCCTTGGGAGGCCTTTCCTAGCTATCTCCAATGCCATCATTAATTGTAGGAGTGGGGTGATTGATTCGACTCATGGTAGCTTAGCTTTAAAGGCGTATCAACAAAATTTATACCTTAAATACTATTACTAAAGTAGCCAAGCTACTATAGCATAGTGGTTTTAGGATCGTTCACTGGGAAGGGTTTTCGCAAACACTAGTGATATTCAAATTAGAAAAATAGGTGATTTTCTTATGGATGTTAGCTTTAAAAGAAGATGTAAATGTTTTAGAAAGATTTAAACTAATCTAAGCTAACATTAAAGACTAAAATGAAAGGGTGTAAAAACAAGTTTCTCAAAGATAGGATAGCTATGCTCTGGTTCTTATGCAAATTGGAAATCTCAGGATAGGCTCCTCGCATTGGGGTTGCAACTATGGTGATGCTTGCTTCCCGTACCAGTATGGATTTAGCAAATCAAGTTTTAATCCTTTAAATTGGCAAAACAGATGGTAGTGAATTTCATCAATGGTTATTCACCTTAGACTTCCTTTGAATGGCTCGTAAGAGATAACTAATGGTCTAAAGCCAAAAGCTTACCAAATATTGGCAACTCAAAGTCATTCCAGGTGATAAACTCACCTTTCAATGGCCATTGAAATTGGTTCTAACGGATTAATGTAAAACTTGGAATTGAAAACCTCACCTTCCAATAGCTCGTAGGAGATAACTAATGGATAGAAATCCAAAAGATTATCAAGTATTGGCCGTTGGAAGTTGTCCAAAGGAAATAAAAACCAAACTTTGCATTAATGAACCTTTAATGAAAAATGACTACCTTACCTTCCAGGTGCGAGAAATTTCCATGGGATTGCATCCAAGTCATCACATAACATCCATACTTTGAGAAACTAAAAGTTTTAGCCAATCACCCTTTGAGGAAAAGCCCTCGGAGGCTGTTTGGCTACTAAGAAAATAGAAATGGGGAAGAACAGTAGAAGAGAGAAAAACAGAGCAAGGCTCTGTATAGTCTATATATTTATATATTTTACATCTCCATCCGTCTCTCTATCTCCGTCTATATATTTTACAATGGATGCACGGGAATATAAATAGAGAAGTTTTTTTCAACCTTCCTAGCTAAGAAATCTTATGATTGGTGGATTACAAGGAGAAGAATGAAAATTTATACAAAAATATCTAAAAGAAAAGATCTCGCGTGGAGTCGGCCGAACAGAGGAAAATTCGCACCACGCATGGGTTGTGCGAATGTTGTGCGAGTGTTGTGCAAGTTTTGCACAAGCTTCGCACAAGCATAGTGTTGTGCGAGTGTTGTGCGAGTTTTGCACAAGCTTCGCACAAGCATAGTGTTGTGCGAGTTTCGCACAAGCTGAAGGTGTTGTACGAATTTCGCACAAGCCTGGAGCAGTTGTCTTCCGAAGGCCATATCTTCTTCATTTCAGCTCCAAATCATACACGGTTTGAAGTGTTGGATTCTTGACTTCCTGATATTTGAAATGGTATATAGTATGTAGAAAATGGACTTCGGGAAGTGCTCCAAAAGTGTGAAGGAAGACTGCAGCTGCTGTCCTCTGTTTTCTTCATTCTGTTTGTTTTTCCTCTTTGCTTCCCTCCTTTACTTGGCTTGTCTTAATAATCCAAAAAGCTGTCAAAACACTAAAACTAGCCACAAATATGATTAGAAGTCATTGCTAGGTCCTTAACATGCCAATTGGGATAAAGATGGAGAACTACTACACAAAAGTGCTTAAAAGATATTAAATTAAAGGTATAAAATAGCACTTTTTGGGTAGTAATCAGTGATGCAGCTCACATTTGGAAACATGACCTTGGAATTAAACATATTCCACCTATGAAAGAGGCATCTTCACCTAGAAGAGGAGGAAGGATTTGAGGAGGTGTGCTTGATCAACACTTTGGTTGAAGAGCATTGTGACAAGAATTTAGAAGAAAGCTTGAACGAAAACCTTGGAGTGCGTGAAAAAGGGTTACCTGAACCCTCTGATGTGCTAGCCATCATGTCTCCTTGGAGGAGACGGGAAGAGATCTTACCACTGTTCAATAAGGAGGACTCACAAGGAGCAGCTACGGAGGACCCTCCAAAGCTTGTTTTGAAGCCACTTCCTGTTGATTTGAAGTATGCATATTTGGAGGAAAATGAGAAATGTCCAGTGGTGGTTTCTTCAACTCTCACAAGTAATCAAGAAGATAGTTTTTTGGGAGTCCTCAGAAAATGCAAAAAAGCCATTGGATGGACAATTTATGATCTGAAAAGGATTAGTCCTTTGGTATGCACCCACCATATCTATATGGAGGAAGATGCAAAACCAGTGAGGCAGCCCCAGAGGAGGTTGAATCCTCACATGCAAGAGGTGGTAAGGAGTGAAGTTCTGAAGCTACTTCAAGCAGGGATCATATATCCCATTTCAGATAGCTTGTGGGTGAGCCCAACCCAAGTAGTCCTAAAGAAATCTGGAATTACTATGATCCAGAATGAAAAATGAGAGGAAGTTGATTCGTGCCCAATTGGTGTCTCAGCTGATTTATGTTCAGCTGGTGCTCCTTGATTGAGGGAGTAATCAACAAAATTTATTACCTATAACACCATACACTAGGGTAGCAAAGAAAAAGCTACTATAGTATAGTGGCTCTAGGGTCGTTCACTGGGAATGATTAACAGGCAATCAATGATACCAATTCCAAGTGAATTGGTCTTGTTTCATTTCAAGGTTAGATTAAGAAGTAAAACACAAACTTTGATTGGTAAAAGTTTAGACTTAAACTAACTAACATAACAGAAGTTTGGAATAATTTAGGAAGAAAACATTCCTTGGAGAGTTAGGTTCACTGGGGTGGTTCCTCATGCAAAAGACACGGCTCTGGTCAGATGGTTCATTTCCTCGTGTTAGAGATTCAACATATAGTCAATTCTCTAACCGGTGTTGTACATAGACTCCTTCAATTAGATTTCACTTTAATTCTCTCACTGATGCACTTTGCAATGGTTTAAGCCTCTCACTAAGCCTTAACCATTCAAGGTGATCTTTAACCTTGGATTACCCGTCAAAAGCTCGCAAGACATAACTAATAGATGTCTCCTAGGAGTCCAAAAGCTTACCAAGTGTTGGCTATTCTAGAAAATCCTACCTTGAAGTCACCTTCCAGAGGCTCGCAAGGGGTGAACTAGTGCATTTCCATGGTTGGAAATCACTTGCCTTACCAAGTGTTGGCCCAGGTGACTCTAAGGTGTTTTAAGTTAACTAAAAACATAGAAATCACTAAAGGATTTCACTTCCTCTTCATTAATAGCTAAAACCACAGAGCTTTGCATTCTTGCAATTGGAACTTTCCCCGGCAACCTTAGCTCCAAGGAATTAGAGGTTTAGTTACTCATTCTCTGGGGAAAACTCCTCAGAGAATTCATAACTTAGAAATAAAATGAAAATACAAAGTGAGAAGGTAAGGCAGTAGAAAGAAAAGACCTTTACTTGCTTACCCAAACGTTTTCAGAAGGAACTCCTCTCCGAGAACAGGCTCCCGAGAGGTATATATATGAACATAATATAAAACTAATTATTACATAGATATTTAGTCTTTTTACTAACTTAAAAGCTAAGGAATCATGTAATTGATGGTTTACAAGGAGTATTTTGGGAATTAGACAACAAAAATCTAATGGAAAATATCTCCCAATGTCGGTAGCAAATATCGGGAGGCTTCAGGAACCATTTCGCAGGGGAGAAATGGTGTCTGCGAGATTTCGCAGACACTCAAGAGGACTGCGAAATATTTTTGCAACACCAAGCTATCTTCACAGGGCTGTGAAGTTGGCTTCCACCTTGAGGTTCCAAGCTTCCTTCTCGCGGCATAAATCGTGCATCGTCAGAAGGAGAAACACCTTACTGTACAAAAATGTTGCGAAGTGATGATTTCGCAACACTTTGCAAAATGCTTCCTTCAGCTCGGAGTGATTGGCTTGTAATGGCTGCAACTTCTTCGTTTCAACTCCGAATTGCACACCGTTTGAAGCATTGGATTTTTGACTTCCTGAGATTTGAAATGGTATATAGCATGCATCATTTGGACTTCAGAAAGTACTCCAAAAGTGGCTGCTACGACTGTCATCAAGAATATGCTTTATGGCAGATTCTCTTTGCTTTTTCTCCTTGCAATCCGGATTCACTATTGGCAAATGACTTCTAAGCTTTGCCCAAGATTCCTCATAGCTCTCCTCAATCTTGATTTGCTTTGGTGATCAAAATACTAACAAAAACACCAAAACTTGCACAAAGTGATTAAAATTGCTTTAAAGGTCCTTAACATGGCAATTGAGTTAAAAGGCCAAAACTACTACTCAAAAGTGTTTAAAAGGATTAATTATAGGCTATCAAATAGCACTTTTTGAGTAGTAATCACTCCCCCCAACCGACATATTACTAGTCCCTTAGCAATATAGGAGAGAAAAATGAAAATAAATAACAAACTAATCTAAAATTTACAACATCATGCTGAAAGAAAATAATTCTCAAGTGGCATGATGATCTAATTCTCACATGAAGCATTAAAGAAATACAAACCCAAATCTCAACAAGAGTCATAACACCTATGCTAAACACTGTCAATCAAGGGAGTGCATTATGCAAACTGAAGTTTTAAAATCATTTCCACTTTCTAAGAATCAAACTTTAATCTTCCACACAAATCTATGTGTATTGGTTCCTTAGATTCCGAGAATAATATGCTAAACTAATCTCTCCCCCCAACCTATCTCTTTTCAATACTTTAGCAATCTGACCAAAATCAATAAGAAAAGAACACACTTTCATTTTTATTTATTTATTTATTTTTAGGGCAGCTTTATGGGGTACTCTTTCTGACTTGTCCATGTAATGGGGGTCCATCGATGACTCCCAACCAATTAAGGTTTAGGGCACCAAGTTTTAAGGATCTTTCAACCACTAACTCCTCGGATTTTTCCCCGGACTTTTAAGAATGAATTTCTAATACCCAAGCATCTACCTTATGCTAACTCTACCTATTCACCCTTGTAACGAGCATTGAGGTCGATGACTCCCAACCAATTAAGGCTTAAGGCACCAAGCTTTAAAGGCTTTCACCATATACCCCTCAGACCTTGCTCGGGTTTCAAGGCAAGCAAACAACTTTCTTTATTTCAAAGGCTCATTGGCCTTTTGCAGGGTGTTTCAATTTTTATTAAATGAGGTCAAATATACCAAGTCCCAAAATTATCCTAAGTCAAGAGGGAAATAGCTTTTCATCTTATAATCAGAATCTAATGTGCACAGTGTGTGAATAGCTTAAAGTGGAAGAACTAAATTCAATTTCAATAGAAGTTTCAACAATTGAACCACTTTAGTAAGCATAATCCATACTTTAAGTCAAGTGAAAAACAACAGTTCAATTTCTCTTGGTTTAATTTGAAATTTTTTCCTCAAAATTCATGGAGAATAGAGTAATAAAGAGTAAAAAGTAAAAACTACAACTAATTAACCAATATAATTGCAATACCAAAAAGATTTAGAATACTTCCTTCCTCATACCCCCCAACCGAACTGAGCATTGTCCTCAATGTGATTTGAGTGACTGTAATAAAAGGGAGGAAGTGGTACCTCCTTGCTGAAATCAAATTCGAATATTGATTGGGGAAAACCACATGTTTCAAAAAGAATAGAATATGTGAGAAAAGGAAATAAGAATAACTTAATGCTAACTTTTAACAAGAAATATTCAACTTGTATTACTTTCTGTTCATTCAAGTACAGTGCAAAAGATAAGTAATCACAAGGAATCCCATATATAATACCAAAATACTGGGATTTCTTTTCAACTAATAAAAACGAAATACATAAAAATATTAGATATATAATATAGTCTGATGAGTGGGGTGGTGCTGCTAGGCAGATGGATCTGCCTCTTCAGTAGGTGCATCAGCTGGGGCTTCGGGCTCTGGAGGATGAGACTCTGAAAGCTGAGAGTGTGGCTCTGCTGGTGTATCAGTGGAGGGCTCTACAGCTTGTGGCAGATCGAAATGGACTTGGAGCTGCCTTAAGATGGCAGCTTGTTGAGCCTGAGTGGCTAACATCTGCTCTTGGCATGCTCTGATGGCTGCCATCTCTTGAGCAAGACTGCTCTGAGAAGCTGTAAGAGTCTCCAATGCACGACACAACTCTCGATATTCAGATATAGGAATGGCCATCCTTGGCTCAGCTAATGTGGATGGCTGAGATGAAGCAGGTGCAGCTGGTGGAGCTCTAGGAATGGCAGGAGCAGCAACTGTTATACCCTGAGGTATATGTCTTGGGGAGGCTCTCCTTGCAGCTGGTTGAGGCTGCCCAGGCTGATCAACTTTGTAGGCCGTCATATTATTCCATTTATCAAGAGTGAATGGCTCACGGCATATTCGCTTTCTCTCCAACTGAGGCTCAGAGGGGTATCCCAGATGCTCCAAAATTTAGCATAGCAGCCTTGGGAATAGGAGAGAAATGCAATCTACTCTCTGAAGCTTCTTTCTGTGAACCTTCTCTTCAAAATAGAGAAGGGCTGCCATGATCAGATGATGAGGCCCAAAGAAAAATCCTTCTGACATCTTGTAAAGAGCTTCCAGGAGAACTCCCCTTCTTTGGGTCCAATGCTGCAATGGATAGATATTATGACGTAAAAAGGCATCAATCAAAAACATAACTGGAGGAAGCTCCCCCCTCAGCAGATGTGATCGATTTGCAGCTCATCTGGAAAGGGTGCGAACCATCTCTAACTCAGTAGGATTTGCCCAAGCTCTAAAATTATCAAATTGGGTTGGCTCAAAGGGAATTTGCAGGGCTTCAGCAATATGTCGTGCTCGCAATATGCCATGTCTCCCATCGATTGTGAAATGAATCAAGGTTGGATTCCTGACCTCTTTGGTTGTCATGGATTGGTAGAAATCCGAGGATAGAAAAAGTCTCTTGGAGCTAGCAGTTGCTCCATATGATACCTCTTCAGCAGCTGGAATGATTGGGCAAGCTCCGGCCTCACTCTGAATGCCAGTAAGTCGAAGCAAAGCTCGGAATGGAATGCCCGAGTTCGACAATCCAAGTTTCCCTCAATTGGGGGCTGAGGTAGCATTGGCCTCCTAATTACTTCTTCCAGAACTGCTTCAGCTTGAACTTGGGGCTCGGGAAGTGGCGCTTGAGGCTCCTGAGATTTTTCTTGCGGCGCCGGAGATGGTACCGGCGATGGAACTGGCGGGGGACTCGGCGAGGGAACCGGAGACGGCACTGGAGTTTGAATTGGTGATGGAATTGAGGAAGGCTCTGGAGATTGCTCAGTCAAATCGATGGGTTCTGAGCTCTCCACCCTGGGTTTCTTCTGCAATGGCCGACCGCTTGACCTGGTAAGGTATCGTCTTGCCGGCGGCTTTGGTGGCACGGGCTTCATCGGATGAGGATTTGGCCTTGACGGCGAAGGCTCTGGAGTAGAACCTTGACTTGGCTCCTTTCGCAGACTCTTCTTGCGGTTCGAAGGAGATGAAGACTTAGCCCCTCGTGTTCGTGCCATTTCGGGATATCAAACTTTGGCCGGCGTTGCTGATCGGAGGAGATGACCGGAGGCTTGGATGGCGAAGCTTGGTGAAGAAGACGAACAGGCTGCGAGAATGGTGCTTTGATTTTTGAAACCCTTTTCGCAGCTCAAATGACCGGTATAAATAGGAAAAATGGAAGCCTAAGGGTCAGTTTAAGTTTCGCAACAAAATGTCAATTTCGCAGCAACTTCGCAGTGCGTTTTGCAGCTGCGAAATTGATGTTACTGTGCTGCGAAGTGGCACTCGTGTGCCAAAACCACTTTCACAATTGTGAAATACCCTGCGGAATGGGACTTTTGGTGCGAAATCACGCTTTTCCACTTCGCAATGCGTTTCGTAGCTGCCAAATGGATGCTACTGTACTGTGAAGTGGCACTCGTGTGCCAAATTCACTTTCGCAGCTGCGAAATACCTTCGCAGAGACTTCTACAATGTTGCGGAATGGTTTGGCAACAAAATGCTCAGTTCGCAGAAGTTTCCTTCACTCTGCGAAATTTCGCAGAGCTCTGTTTTTCCCCTGTTTTTGCTCTGTTTTGGCTCCGATTTCTACCCGATTTTTTTTTCTTTCAATCTCCTTGAAATTTCTTCCACCTGGGATCATTCAAAACAATTAAAACACACATAAAAACATGATTTAAGATCAAAAACTAAGATCAAATGTACGGAAAAAACTTGAAAATTTACAAAATTTACAAAAATTTTGGACTGTGGTTAAACCACGTCCAGCAAACCCTTTTTCACTTAGGCTTTTTTAGGCTCAAGGAGGTTGATTGCCTCCTTTTCTGATTTGAATGGCTCCATGAATGGCTTGAGACGATATCCATTGACTTTAAAGCTATCCTTGCCATTTGAATTCAATAATTCCACCACTCCATTGGACCATACTCGGTGAATAATGAATGGGCCTATCCACCTTGACTTGAGCTTCCCAAGAAAGATATGGAGTCTTGTGTCATACATCAAAACTCTTTGCCCTTCCTGAAATTCCTTGTTGGAGATGAGTTGATCATGCCACTTCTTCATCCTCTGTTTTGCAACTTTGGAATTGATATAAGCATTATTTCTTAATTCCTCCATCTCATTAAGGTTTAGAAATCTCTTTTCTCCTGCCTTGATCAAGTCCATGTTCAGCTTCTTTATTGCCCACCAAGCTTTGTATTCAACTTCTACAAGGAGATGGCATGCTTTGCCATAGACAAGACGATAGGGAGACATCCCAAGAATAGTCTTATAAGCTGTTCTATATGCCCACAATGAATCATGAAGCTTAATAGACCAATCTTTTCTGTTGGAATTCACCACTTTCATCAAGATGTTCTTTATTTCCCTATTAGCTAGCTCAACTTGCCTGGAAGTCTGAGGATGATAAGGTGTAGCCACCTTATGCTTCACTCCATACTTGGATAACAGAGCTTCAAAAGGTTTATTGCAAAAATGAGCACCTCCATCACTGATTATGGCTTTGGGCACCCCAAATCTTGAGAAAATGTTCTCCTTAAGAAACTTGAGAACCACCCTGTGATCATTTTGCTTACAGGGGATTGTCTCAACCCATTTAGAAACATAATCTACCCCCACTAAGATGTAAGAATTACCAAAAGACATTGGGAAAGGTCCCATGAAGTCAATGCCCCATACATCAAATAACTCAACTATCATAATGGGGTTCATAGGCATTTGATTTCTTTTTGTTAGCTTTCCAAGCCTTTGGCATCTATCACAATTTCTACACATGATGTGGGCATCTTTAAAAAGAGATGGCCAAGTAAACCCTGATTGAAATACCTTCATGGCTGTTTTCTGAGAGGCAAAGTGGCCTCCACATGCATTCTCATGACAATGAGATAGAATCCCTTGCTGCTCATCTTCAGGGACACACTTCCTAATAATCTGATCTGCACAATACTTAAAGAGAAAAGGCTCTTCCCAATAATAAGAATGAATTTTGGCAAAGAAGTGCTTTCTGTCCTGTGCATTCCACTCACTTGGAATTTCATCAGTTACTAAATAATTAGCAATATGAGCATACCAAGGAGTTTTCACTAGGAACATGAGTGATTCTTCAGGAAAATCATCATTAATAGGCAAGGGATGGGAATTATGTGCTATAACTAACCTTGACAAGTGGTCAGCTACTACATTTTCCACTCCTTTCTTATCTTTGATTTGAAGATCGAATTCTTGTAACAAAAGAATCCATCTAATCAACCTTGCTTTTGCATCTTGCTTTGTCAATAAATACTTCAAGGGTGAATGGTCAGTAAACACAATAATGAAAGACCCCACTAAATAGGCTCGAAATTTGTCCAAAGCAAATACCATAGCTAACAATTCTTTCTCTGTAGTTGTGTAGTTCCTCTGAGCTTCATTTAGTGTTTTACTTGCATAGTAAATCACATAGGGCTTCCCATCTTCTCTTTGGCCAAGCACAGCTCCTATAGCAAAGTCACTCGCATCACACATCAATTCAAAAGGTAATTGCCAGTTAGGGGCTCTCACTATTGGAGTTGTTGTTAAAAATTTCTTCAGTTGATCAAAGCTATTCTGACACCTTTCATCCCATATAAACTTAGCATCCTTAGCTAATAGCTCACAAAGAGGTTTTGAAAGACTTGAAAAACCTTTTATAAACCTCCTATAGAACCCTGCATGGCCAAGGAACTGCCTTACTCCTTTCACAGTTGTTGGAGATGGTAATTTGGCAATAAGCTCCACCTTTGCTTTATCAACTTCAATGCCTTTTTCAGAGATGATATGGCCAAGGACAATTCCTTGACGTACCATAAAATGGCATTTCTCCCAGTTGAGCACCAGGTCTTTTTCAATGCATCTATGAAGAACTGCTTCCAAATTAACTAAGCATTCCTCAAATGTACCTCCGTATACGGTGATGTCATCCATGAAAACCTCCATAATTCACTCCACCATATCACTGAAAATACTCAACATGCATATTTGAAATGTAGCAGGTGCATTGCATAAACCAAAAGGCATTCTTCTATAAGCATATGTTCCAAATGGACATGTAAAAGTGGTATTTTCTTGATCTGCTAAGTCAATTTCAATCTGAAAATACCCTGAATACCCATCCAAGAAACAATAGAATGGATGTCCAGAGACTCTCTCCAGCACTTGATCAATAAATGGCAATGGAAAATGATCTTTCCTGGTTACAGCATTCAGCTTTCTATAATCAATACACACCCTCCAACCTGAAGTGAGGCGTGTAGTAATTTCTTCCCCTTTTTCATTCTGAACCACTGTGATCCCTGACTTCTTTGGTACCACTTGAGTAGGACTCACCCAAGGGCTATCAGATATAGGGTAAATGATTCCTGCTTGAAGTAGCTTCAGCACCTCAGCTCGCACCACCTCTTGTAGATGAGGATTCAACCTTCTTTGAAATTGACGAATTGGCTTTGCTTCCTCCTCCATATATATATATGATGAGTACAAACTAAAGGACTAATGCCTTTCAAGTCAGATATTTGCCATCCTATTGCCTTCTTACACCTCCTGAGAACTTCCATTAAACAATTCTCTTGATGACTGGTCAGAGATGAAGATATTACAACAGGACATTGATTATTTTCTTCAAGATATGTATATCTCAGCTCCACAGGTAAAGGCTTCAGATTGAGTTTTGGAATTTCTTTTTCAGCAGATGCCTCATCTTCCTTATTGAACAAAGGTAGAATCTCTTCTATCTTTCTCCAACTTTGTAGAGTAGCAAGCCCAATAGGAGATTCAGAAAAACCTTCCTCAAAATTCACAAGACTTTTATTCAACTTTTCTTGCATATGTTGATTACAGTGCTCCTCCACCAAAGTATCAATAATACATAGCTCTTCTGGACCTTCTTCTTCTTCCTGAGTGATTTGCTTTTTAGACATATAGAAAATATTGAGATCCAGTGTCATGTTGCCAAAAGTGAGTTGCATAAGCCCAATTCTACAGTTGATGATTGCATTTGAAGTAGCAAGAAATGGCCTTCCAAGGATGATAGGAACTAAATTAGCTTCCTTTACAGTAGGATCTGTATCAAGAACAATAAAATCTACTGGATAGTAGAAATTATCTACTTGAACCAATACATCCTCAATTACCCCTCTTGGAATTTTCACTGATCTATCTGCCAGAGATAGAGTAATTGCTGTTGGCTTCAACTCTCCAAGTCCCAATTGCTTGTAGACAGAATATGGAAGCAAATTCACACTTGCTCCCAAGTCTAGCAAGGCTTTCTCCACTACCTTTCCTCCAATCATGACTGAAATGGTAGGACTTCCAGGGTCTTTGTACTTCAAAGGAGACTTACATTGTAAGATTTCACTTACTTGCTTAGTCAAGAATGCTTTCTTGTTTACAGTCAACCCTCTTTTGATAGTACACAAGTCCTTAAGGAATTTTGCATACGTTGGAACTTGTTTAATCATATCCAGCAGTGGAATATTAACTTTCACTTGCCTCAAGACTTCAAGGATTTCAGCTGCATTTCTAATCCCCTTTTTCCCATGTAATGCTTGAGGAAAAGGTGGAGAAGTTGATTTCTTCAGCATTTCTTCCTTCAGAAGCTCCTTCTCTGGAATTACTTTCATTGTTGCATCAGAGTCCTTCTTTTCTTCACTGATCTCACTCTCTTTATCTTCCATTTCCTTCCCTTTATTTATCTCTTCTTCTTTCTCAATATGTGGCTTGGGTGTTGGCTGCTCAATTTTCTTACCACTCCTTAGAGTGATCAAGGCTTTGACATCTTTCACCTGTGATGATTCTCCCTCTTGGCTTTCCACTTCATGGACACCTTTGGGATTTTGGTGAGGTTGAGAAGGAAATCTTCCCTTTTCTTGCAGTGTATTCAAATTTGTAAGCCTTGAAATTGAATATTAGATGTTATCAAATTTTTGGTTCATATCATTCTGCATTCCATCCATCCTTTTATTCAACATACTCTCCACTCTATCAATTCTTTGATCGACTCGAGCATTAGTGGCTTCTTGCTTTTCAATAAAATCTCTCATTACCTTGCTGAGATTAGCCATTGCTTGTTCAATACTTGAAGATTGCTGAGATGGTGGATCCGACTGTTGATACTGAGTTGCTCTGGCCTTCCATGAGAAATTTGGATGATTCCTCCAACTTGAGTTGTAGGAATTTCCATATGGCGCATTGTTATTGGGCCTAAATTGTCCAACAACATTTGCTTGATCTCTAAACATTTCCCTTTCAGTTGGAATTACAGGGCATTCCTCCACCAAATGTTCAAATGATTGACAATTGGGACACAGCTTCACTTGCACTGGTGCTTCAGCAACAGTTTGCACTTCATGTATTCTTTTCAGCTCCAGCTCCTCCAATCTTCTTGTCATAGCTACCAACTTTGCCTTCATGTCATCATCTTCTTTTAAAGTATACATCCCAGCCTTTGCATTGTAAGCATTCAACTGAGACTTCATCTTTCCCACTTCTCCTTTAGTTGGTTCATCCCATCCCCTTGAAACATCAGCTACATAACTCGAGAAATCCATAGCTTCCTCTGGATTTTTGCTCATGAAATCTCCTCCACACATTGTCTTGAGGAGTTGCTTCATTGAGGATGACATACCATCATAAAAATAGCTCACCAATAGCCAAGTATCAAAGCCATGGTGAGGACAAGCATTTATAGCTTCCATGTATCTTTCCTAACACTCATAGAATTTCTCATTCTCTTTAGCTGAGAAGTTTGAAATTTGCCTTTTCAAGCCATTTGTTCTATGAGTAGGAAAAAATTTCTTGAGGAATTCAGCTTGTAAATCAGTCCAAGAGCGGATACTCCTTGGCCTTAAAGAATTAAGCCAAATTTTGGCCTTATCCTTTAAAGTAAAAGGAAATAACTTAAGCCTCATCAAATCAATTGAAGCTCCTCCTTCTTGAAATGTATTACAAACATCTTCAAATTCCTTGATGTGTGCATACGGATTCTCACTCTCCATCCCATGGAAAGTTGGTAGAAGTGGAACAAGATACGGTCTGATCACTAACTGCTTTGTAGGGGGCACTATACATGATGGTGCACTCATACGAGGTGGATGCATACGGTCCCTCATTGATCTGAATTCATTGAGATTATCTTGACGACCTTGGTGACTATGCTGATCTTCAGGTGTAACTTCCATGATATTCAAGATTACTTCCAATTCTCTTCTTTGAGATGTATCACACTTAACAAGCCTTCCTCCACTGTCTCGTATCCACTTGGGCATACACAACTAGTATCTACCTGCAACTTAAATAAAAACAGAGGACAACAAGAAAAACAGAGCTACGACAACAAAATTAAACTAGGCTAAATTTTAAAAGATAAACTTAGATTGTAAATAAACAAAGAAAGAATGAAAATTAGTAAAGTGAAAGAAACTTTACCAACTTGTGATGAAAATCACAAGTGCTCAAAAATGGTATCAATATAAACTTGACTCAATTCCCCGGCAACGACGCCATTTGATTCGTCCTCGGCAACGACGCCATTTGATTCATGCCCAATTGGTGTCTCAGCTGATTTATGTTCAGCTGGTGCTCCTTGATTGAGGGAGTAATCAACAAAATTTATTACCTATAACACCATACACTAGGGTAGCAAAGAAAAAGCTACTACAGTATAGTGGCTCTAGGGTCGTTCACTGGGAATGATTAATAAGCAATCAATGATACCAATTCCAAGTGAATTGGTCTTATTTCATTTCAAGGTTAGATTAAGAAGTAAAACACAAACTTTGATTGGTAAAAGTTTAGACTTAAACTAACTAACATAATAGAAGTTTGGAATAATTTAGGAAGAAAACATTCCTTGGAGAGTTAGGTTCACTGGGGTGGTTCCTCATGCAAAAGACACGGCTCTGGTCAGATGGTTCATTTCCTCGTGTTAGAGATTCAACATATAGTCAATTTTCTAACCGGTGTTGTACAAAGACTCCTTCAATTAGATTTCACTTTAATTCTCTCACTGATGCACTTTGCAATGGTTTAAGCCTCTCACTAAGCCTTAACCATTCAAGGTGATCTTTAACCTTGGATTACCCGTCAAAAGCTCGCAAGAGATAACTAATGGATTTCTCCTAGGAGTCCAAAAGCTTACCAAGTGTTGGCTATTCTAGAAAATCCTACCTTGAAGTCACCCCCCAGAGGCTCGCAAGGGGTAAACTAGTGCATTTCCATGGTTGGAAATCACTTGCCATACCAAGTGTTGGCCCAGGTGACTCTAAGGTGTTTTAAGTTAACTAAAAACATAGAAATCACTAAAGGATTTCACTTCCTCTTCATTAATAGCTAAAACCACAGAGCTTTGCATTCTTGCAATTGGAACCTTCCCCGGCAACCTTAGCTCCAAGGAATTAGAGGTTTAGTTACTCATTCTCTGGGGAAAACTCCTCAGAGAATTCATAACTTAGAAATAAAATGAAAATACAAAGTGAGAAGGTAAGGCAATAGAAAGAAAAGACCTTTACTTGCTTACCCAAACGTTTTCAGAAGGAACTCTTCTCCGAGAACAGGCTCCCGAGAGGTATATATATGAACATAATATAAAACTAATTATTACATAGATATTTAGTCTTTTTACTAACTTAAAAACTAAGGAATCATGTAATTGGTGGTTTACAAGGAGTATTTTGGGAATTAGACAACAAAAATCTAATGGAAAATATCTCCCAATGTCGGTAGCAAATATCAGGAGGCTTCAGGAACCATTTCGCAGGGGAGAAATGGTGTCTGCGAGATTTCGCAGACACTCAAGAGGGCTGCGAAATATTTTCGCAACACCAAGCTATCTTCACAGGGCTGCGAAGTTGGCTTCCACCTTGAGGTTCCAAGCTTCCTTCTCACGGCATAAATCGTGCATCGTCAGAAGGAGAAACACCTTACTGTACAAAAATGCTACGAAATCACTTCGCAACAAAAGGGTGATTTCGCAACACTTTGCAAAATGCTTCCTTCAGCTCGGAGTGATTGGCTTGTAATGGCTGCAACTTCTTCGTTTCAACTCCGAATTGCACACCGTTTGAAGCATTGGATTGTTGACTTCCTGAGATTTGAAATGGTATATAGTATGCATTATTTGGACTTCATAAAGTGCTCCAAAAGTGGCTGCTACGACTGTCATCAAGAATATGTTTTATGGCAGATTCTCTTTGCTTTTTCTCCTTGCAATCCGGATTCACTCTTGGCAAATGACTTCTAAGCTTTGCCCAAGATTCCTCATAGCTCTCCTCAGTCTTGACTTGCTTTGGTGATCAAAATACTAACAAAAACACCAAAACTTGCACAAAGTGATTAAAATTGCTTTAAAGGATCCTTAACATGCCAATTGAGTTAAAAGGCCAAAACTACTACTCAAAAGTGTTTAAAAGGATTAATTATAGGCTATCAAATAGCACTTTTTGAGTAGTAATCAGAAGTCTCTACACGTCTTACCTCAGGATGGAGGGTGTGTATAGACTACAGGAGGTCGAATTCAGTGACTAGGAAGGACCATTTCCCATTGCCTTTCATGGACCAAGTCCTTGAGAGAGTCTCAGGGCATCCTTTCTATTGTTTTTTGGATGGTTACTCAGGGTACTTCCAAATAGAGATTGATTTGGAGGATCAAGAAAAGACAACCTTCACTTGCCCCTTTGGTACTTTTGCCTATAGGAGGATGCCCTTTGGTCTATGTAATGCACCTGCAACTTTCCAAAGATGTATGCTAAGCATCTTCAGTGATATGGTGGAGCGCATCATGGAAGTCTTCATGGATGACATCACTGTATATGGAGATTCTTATGAGGAGTGTTTGTTGCATTTAGAAGCTGTTCTCCAAAGATGTATCGAGAAAGACCTAGTGCTAAATTGGGAGAAGTGCCATTTTATGGTACAACAAGGAATTGTCCTAGGACATATAATCTCCAAGAATGGCATTGAGGTAGATAAGGCAAAGGTGGAGCTAATTGTTAAGTTGCCACCTTCCACAAATGTTAAAGGAATTAGGCAATTCCTAGGACATGCCGGGTTCTATAGGAGTTTCATTAAGGATTTCTCAAAAATCTCAAAACCTCTTTGTGAACTCTTGGTAAAGGATGCCAAGTTTGTGTGGGATGAGAAATGCCAGAAGAGTTTTGAGGAACTGAAGCAATTCCTCACAACTGCACTAATAGTGAGAGCCCCAAATTGGAAATTACCTTTTGAGGTAATGTGTGATGCAAGTGATCTTGCTATGGGGGCTGTTTTGGGGCAAAGAGAAGATGGAAAGTCCTATGTGATTTATTATGCAAGAAAAACTTTGAATGAGGCTCAAAGGAACTACACAACTACTGAGAAGGAGTTGTTGGCAGTAGTTTATGCCTTGGACAAGTTTCATGCCTATTTGGTAGGGTCCGTTATAGTGGTGTTCACTGACCATTCTGCTTTGAAGTACTTGCTAACCAAGCAAGATGCCAAGGTAAGATTGATAAGATGGGTCCTTTTGCTTCAAGAATTCAATCTCCAAATTCGGGATAAAAGGGGAGTTGAAAATGTGGTAGTTGACCACTTGTTAAGACTTGTGATAGCACATGACTCACATGGTCTACCTATCAATGATGACTTCCCTGAGGAGTCTCTCATGTCAATAGAGGTAGCTCCATGGTATTCTCATATTGCAAATTACTTGGTTACTGGAGAAGTTCCAAGTGAGTGGAGTTCCCAAGACAAGAAACATTTTTTTGCTAAGATCCATGCCTATTATTGGGAGGAGCCTTTTCTCTTCAAATATTGTGCGGATCAAATCATAAGAAAGTGTGTTCCTGAACAAGAGCAATCAGGGATTCTATCCCATTGTCATGATAGTGCATGTGGAGGTCATTTTGCTTCCCAGAAAATAGCCATGAGAGTGGTCCAATCAGGTTTTTGGTGCCCCTCTCTTTTCAAGGATGCCCACTCTATGTGCAAGGGATGTGATCGGTGTCAAAGGCTAGGGAAGCTAACATGCCGGAATATGATGCCCTTAAACCCCATCTTGATAGTGGATGTCATTGATGTTTGGGGGATAGACTTCATGGGACCATTTCCAATGTCATTTGGACACTCCTACATTTTGGTGGGAGTGGATTATGTCTCTAAGTGGGTAGAAGCAATCCCATGTAGGAACAATGATCATAAGGTGGTTCTCAAATTTCTCAAGGAGAACATCTTTTCAAGATTTGGAGTGCCTAAGGCCATTATCAGTGATGGAGGAACCCACTTTTGCAACAAGCCTTTTGAGACTCTTCTAGCCAAATATGGGGTCAAACACAAGGTAGCTACACCTTACCACCCTCAAACAAGTGGCCAAGTTGAGCTAGCCAACAGGGAAATCAAGAATATACTGATAAAGGTGGTGAATGTGAATAGGAAGGATTGGTCATTAATCTCCTGGATTCATTATGGGCTTATAGGACCGCTTATAAGACCATTCTTGGAATGTCTCCTTATCGCCTTGTTTATGGCAAAGCATGCCATCTCCCAGTGGAGATTGAATATAAAGCATGGTGGGCAATCAAGAAGCTCAACATGGATTTGACAAGAGTCGGGTTAAAGAGATGTTTGGATTTAAACGAATTGGAGGAAATGAGGAATGATGCTTATCTCAATTCAAAAATTGCAAAAGAGAGGTTGAAGAAATGGCATGATCAGTTGGTAAATCAGAAGAATTTTACCAAGGGACAAAGAGTCTTGCTTTATGACTCTAAACTTCATCTTTTTCTAGGAAAATTGAAATCAAGGTGGACGGGTCCTTTCTTAATTCATGAAGTGCATCCCAATGGAGTGGTGGAAGTATTCAATCCCAAAGGCAATCAAACCTTCAAAGTCAATGGCCATCGTCTCAAGCCATTCATATAGCCTTACAATGCAGACAAGGAGGAGATCAACCTCCTTGAACCACAGCAACTTTGAGGGAAAGCAGGGTTTCATGGACTATATAAGTCCATAAATTTTTATAGTTTTATAGTTGTATTGTTATTTTTATTTCTTTTTATTTTAATTCTTGCTCAAACTTGGTTTATTTTGTCTTAATTCAAGTCAATTTTGATGTTAAATTTTAGGAAAAAATCAAGAAAAATGTGGAGAAGCCTTGAAAAGCAAGACAGGGGAGCAAAGCAAAGGTAACAGAGCACTGCATTTCAAGATGCGAAAATTTTGCATGGTGGAATCCAACATGCGAAAATGCATTCCAAGGTGCAAATTTCCAAAAGCAAATTTTCGCACACCACTATTCAAGGTGCGAAACATCCTCCTGGCACACGAGTGGCATTTTGCACAGCTCAAGCCAATTTTCGCACAGTGCGAATCAAGGTGCGAAAATTTCGCACACCTCAATCCAAGGTGCGAAATTCATTCCAACATGCGAAAATCATAATCCAAGGTGCGAATTCTCTAAATGTCAGTTTCGCACACCACTATTCAAGGTGCAAAAATTTTCGCACCGTGCGAGAAACCCTCCTGGCATACGAGTGGCATTTCGCACACCCCAAGCCAATTTTCGCACCGTGCGAAACAAGGTTCGAAAATTTCGCACAGTGCGAATCAAGGTGCGAAAATTTCGCACACCTCAATCTAAGGTGTGAAATTCTCAGTTTAAAGAGCAAAAATTTCGCACGGTTAAATCCAAGGTGCGAAAATTTCGCACGATGAAATTTTAAGATGCGAAAACTCCTAACTGGCTTTTAAATTTTTTTATTTTTATCCTCGAGACTTTGCCTAACTTTCAAAAAAAAGACTTTTCGATTGCCTTGGAATTTTTTTTAAAAAAAAAACATCAAACCACCCCAAGCCCCCATCTCTATTTAAAACCTTGAAGTAGAGAAGCCAAAGAGACGCACGCGCCATATCCACCTCTCCGGAATCTGATCAGTCCACTTCCAAGCATCTCGACCATGGCAAAAACTAGGGGAGGCCTTTTCGCATCCTCATCCTCGTCGATGCCTCGACCAGCACAACCCGCTGTTAGAGGCGCCACATCGCCACCTACTCAGGACTCCACCGTTCCCCCATCAGAGGGTGGAACGCCTTCTCAGCGCCGGTATCCCACCAGGAGGCCGCACACTGACCCTGTGCCACCCACCACCAAAGCCAAGAGGCCTGCTTCTCGGCCACCCGCGAAGAGGGCCAAGTTCTCGGGTCTTGGAGAGCCATCCCAAAAGCCTCAGGCAGAGCTACCTACTGAGGACTCTCAGGTTCCTGTGGGGGTTCCTCTCGAGACCATCATCAGGCGTCCTATTACCGCAGGACCACCTATAGAGGGCAACCTGGATTGCAGAGATCGATCATTCCACTCAAAGACCTGGTTCGACATCGAGGCTCTCAGACAGCAGCCAGAGCTCAGGGATTCATTCTGTTTGCTACAGAGGTATCACATAGAGCATCTTCTCACCCCTAGGCAATTCTATTATCCCAGAGTAGTTCTAGACTTTTATCAGTCTATGACTACTCGAGGCGTCTGGAATCCTACTCTCATCTATTTTACCATAGATGGACGCCAGGGTATTATTGGAGCTCGCCACATTGCTGAGGCCCTCCGTATACCTTATGAGCCTGTGACTCAAGCAGACTTCAGGGAGTGGTCCTCATTCTCTCCGAGGGACATGGTTCGTATCTTGTCCAGGGGGACTTCCAGAGCCTCAGTGTTGACTAGGAAAGAGCTTCCATCTGGGATGCTCCTTATTGATGTGCTCCTGCACGCCAACATCTTCCCACTTCAGCATAAAGTTCAGAGAAGAGGAGCTATACTTGAGGCCTTATTTAGGATTTTTGAGGGATATTACTTTGGCCCTCATCACTTGATTATGACTTCTCTTCTTCACTTTGAAGAGAAAGTCCATCAGAGGAAGCTTCAAAGGGCAGATGTCATTCCGTTATTGTTCCCGAGGCTCCTTTACCAGATTTTAGAGCACCTGGGCTATCCTGGAGAGCCCCGCCTTGAGAGGCGCCGCCATTGCCGAGAGGACTTCTCTCTGGACAAATGGCATCATTTGGAAGCCTACTTTGCACCTCAGGGAGCCCCATCTGTGCTTCCTGTGTCTCCACCTCAGGGAGCCCCAGATGTGCCCCCACCTCCACAGCTACCCCAAGATGAGCAGCTACCTCAGGCCCAACAGAATGAGATTCTCACTGACATAGCACCTCCTGTCCCTACAACACACACCTTAGTGCACATGCCTGAGGCTACACTTCTTGTTTCTTCTATCACTCAGGGCGCTCCACCAGTCGTGCCAGCTACCTCAACACCTCCTCCTTCATCTGAGCCCACTGTCACCATTTCTCTTACGGAATTCAAAGGCTTAGTGCACTCATTGCGGACACTGAGTACCGCTCAGGATTCTCTTTTCCAACAGATGGCCACTATTCGTGCACACCAGGATCAGGTCATTGCTACTCAGACCCAGCATACCACGATCCTTCATCAGATCCAACAGCATCTGAGTATGCACACACTTCCTAAGCATGATAGGTCTGGACCATCCGAGCCTCCAGTACCAGATGAGGGGACCATACCAGCTGAGCAGCCCATATCAGATGAGGAGATCAGAGCAGAGCCATCACATGATCCCACTACTGTCTGATCTCTTTATGTTTTTTTACTTACTTTTTATACTAGACTTGTGAATCCCATCTTTTTGATGTATTATATACTAGGATTGGATGTATTACTTGAACATCATGCATATTGTATTTCTTTTCCAAGTAATACATATATATATATCATTTTTTATTATATTCCATTTTCTCATTACTCTTTTATCTTTGAAACATGTGGTTTCTCCTATACGACTCAGACTCTGTATCACTCTGGAGGTACCACTTCCTCCCTTTATTTTTTAATCGTTCTTGAAACCTTGAGGACAATGTTTAGCTTGGTTGGGGGGAGAGTTGAGGAAGGAAGTTTTGTTATTAATGCTAAGTTATTTTGGTAATTTAGTTGCTTTTTGCTTAATTTTAAAAAAATTTTAAAGTTTTTTGAATACTCTCCATGGTTATTAAGGAAAAAATTTCAAAATGAAATGGGATAAATTAAAATTTTGTCTTTTCACTTGAAACTTAGAGTTTGTATTATGTTTATTAAAGTTGATGAATTATTGAACTCCTATTGATTTCAACCTTATTTCTTCCACTTTAAGCTTATCACACACAGTGCACACTAGGTTCCTTTTATAAGATGAAAAACTATTTTCCCCTTTGACTTAGGAAAATTTAGACTTGGTACCTTTGACCTCATTTTAATAGTGTTGAGATACCTTATAAAGGGCCAATGAGCCTTTGGAAAAAGAAAGAAAAAGAAAAATGTTTTACTTGCCTTGAAACCCGAGCAAGGTCTGAGGGGTATATGGTGAAAATCTTTAAAACTTGGTGCCCTAAGCCCTCAATGGTTGGGAGTCACCGACCTCAATGCTCGTTACATGGGTGAATATGTGGAGTTTAACATATTGTAGGTGCTTAGGTATTAAAAATTCATTCTCAAAAGTCAGGGGTGAAATCCGAGGAGTTAGTGGTTGAAAAATCCTTAAAGCTTGATGCCCTAAACCTTGATTGGTTGGGAATCATCGATGGACCCCCATTACATGGACAATTTAGAAAAGAATGCCTTTAAGCTTTTCACTCCTACAAGAAAAAATTGTGAAAGAAAAGAGGTGCGTTCTTAGCCTATTAGAGGTTGATTAGTTTGCTAAGCTTTGAAAAGAACTAGGTTGAGGGGAGAGATTAGTTTGACATACTATAACCGGAAACTAATAAATAACACATAGATTTTTGTGGAAGAGTAAGGATTGGACCTTTGGGAGTGGAAATTATTTTGAAGCTTAAATTTGCATAATGCATACTCTTTATGAATTGTGACTAGGCAAATTATTTGATAGCTCCTATTGAAGTTTAAGTTTTATTTCTTTCATGTTCCATGTGAGAGTTTGATCAGTCATGCCACTTAAACGTTTTTTTGGAGTAATCAATATGATTTTGTAAATTGATTACTTTTATTTTTATATTTTTTCTTTCCTTCATTGCTAAGGGACTAGCAATATGTCGGTTGGGGGGAGTGATTACTACTCAAAACATGTTATTTTGTAGCTTGTAATTAGCCCTTTTAAACACCCTTGAGTAGTAATTATTACCTTTTAACTCAATTGGCATGTTAGGGACCCTTGCAATCGTTTCTCATCAAATTGTGTTAAGTTTTGGTGTTTTTGATAGCTTTTTGCTCAGCAAAGCAATTTAAGAATGAGGGAGAGTTGTATATACTTCATGGAAAAGCTTTGGAAGCTCAAATTCATGAAGAAACCAAGCTTTGGAGCCTCATAGTCATTTGCCTTAGTCGTTCAAAGTATGCAAGGAAAAAGCAATGGAGAGAGGAAAACAGAGTAAGGAAAATAGAGGACAGCAACTGCAGTCTTCCTTCGCACTTTTGGAGCACTTCCTGAAGTCCATTTTCTACATGCTATATACCATTTCAAAGATCAGGAGGCCAATAATCCAATGCTTCAAACTGTGTACGATTTAGAGCTGAAAGGAGGAAGATATGGCCTTCGAAAGACAACTGCATCAAGTTGAGAGACAATTTCGCACCTTGCGAAATTGGAACTTCAACGTGCAAAATTTAAAGTGGATGGCAGCTGTGTAGTCGAGGTGAAGCCCAGCATTCGAAGTTGATTTTACAACTTGCGAACTTGTATCTCAACGTGCGAAAGTGGATTCTAAGTTGCAAAATCAACTTGCGAAATTTTCGCAAGTCACCATGCAATGTGCGAAACTGGGATATTTGTGCTGACTCTTTTTCTTCTGATATTTTTGTGTCTAAATTTCCATTTTCTCCTTGCATTCAGCCACTCATGTAATTCCTTAGCTAGGAAGTATCCAAGGAAGGGTAAATTACCTTCCTATATAAACTCTCTTGTAAACACTAAAAAACTCTCTCTCGGGGAGCTTTTTCCTAGAGACCAACTTATGTATATTTGATACTTAGTGAAATACAGAGATCTTTTTTGCTTTCTTTTTCTCTCTACTATTTTCTTTTTCTTGGAAGCCAAGCAACCTCTAAGGATGTTTTCCCAGAGGATGAGAGGCTAAAATTTTGGTTTCTTGGAGTGAAGGAAGCTAGGTGAAAAGTCCAGATGCTAAAATGGAAAACTCTCGCATGCATTAAATACAGGTAGTTGGAGTTCATAAATGACTTTTAAATCTACAGTTTTGCTTTAAATCCCTTAAAATCACTTTGAATGGCCAATACATGGTAAGCTTTAGATCTCTGTGGATACTTATTGCTAGATCCACGTCAGACCATTAGTTATCATGTACGAGCCATTGGAAAGTGGTTCAAGGTGAAGACCCATAGTGTCTAAACCCATTAATGGAACTTAACTACCGCTTCTATTGATTTTTTATGGATTAAATCTTCATTGTTAAACCTATACCGGTTCGGGAAACAACCATCCTTTATGTTGTTGTCCCCAATACGAGGAGAAAAATCCGGAATTTCCCACTTTGCATTCTGAACTTGATCCTAGCAACCTCTAGCTCCGGGAGACTATCTTTCTTTCATTTCTACCTAGTTTTATATTAATTTAGTTCCAAACAGCACTTTCAAAACAAATATTATTTTCTTTTAAACTTTAAGTTTTTGACAAAGGAAATCATTAGACTCAATTTCTAATATTGAGTCTATCACTAGTAGAGTGAAAACCCATCCCTGAGTTCGACCCTATAGCTGCTATACTATAGTAGCTTTGCTAAGCCAGTATAAGGTCATAGGATTTATAAATATTTTTTATTAAAATACTCAACTGGGCATGAATCATGGACCTTATAGACAATTAGAAAATCTTAAGATCTATTCTAAGAAGATTTAATAGTCTCACAGCTAGGACATATCCAAATTCAAGAGAGCCATTTTTTCATCATGATTATTGAACCAAAGAATTCAAGGAAACAATGGTTCTTTTCATAAGAGAAAGAGAATTTTCATACAAATGTGTTCTTTCTTTGGTACTCACCATGAATCTCTCCAACAGTAACTTATTAGGCAATATCCTTGAAGAACTAACAAGTCTCCATGGTTTAATATCCTTAAACCTGTCAAAAAATCATCTTGAAGGAAATATTTGTGTTTGTGAAACTATGATAATTTCAATCCTTCCACAAGTCCTATGATAACTCCAATCCTTTCACAAGTCCTTTTAGATCAAGATATACTTCATCAACAAATGTTCCTAATGAGATTAGACTCTTGCAAGTTTTGGAGTCTCTTAATCCTAACTCTATATGAACAAACTTTCTGGTGTTATTCCTCAAAGCATGAGCATTATATTGTACTTGGCATTCTTAAATTTATCTTAAAATGATTTCTCCTATAGAATTCCATCAAGAAAATGCCCACTTAATTTAAGTTTTTGGAAGTACTCCTAAAAGAAACCTAAGAAGACACCTCAACCTAAACTCTTAAGAGCCACTAGATCAAACCTCAATCAAACCCTATCAAATGAAAAATAAACTAAAACTTAGAACCAACATATGGATTATTGAAACAAATGTTTATATAATAAACTTTCATGACACAAACACAAGGCATATTCACATAAATGTGATCTACACATATGATACTATGCTACAAAAACTCTCACTTAAGGACCCCTACATATACCTATGGTGAAAAAGACTAATCATAATCCAACTCATGATAAGAATGAAGATTTGATCATCTTCCTATCAAGCTCCATAATTTCTTCAATTATGAAAATCAAAATCTAAAGCAAACCTTAAAGCCACATTAACGAGTACTAAACCTAATTGAAAAAATTATTTGTATTGGTAAATAACAACCACTTTCTTATTGTTAATGGAACACTAAATGTAGGAATCTAGTAATAATGTTCTCATCAAACTTCCAACATACACTATACTAACCTCTTTGACGTAACCCTTCCAATTTAAGTCCTCCTTATACAAAACCAAACCTAACTCTAAGTGAAGATTTCTTTGTGCAAACTTAACCCCCAACCCTTCTGGTATAGATCAATATTGCTACAATGAAATAACCTTCACAGTTTTAGGTACAAATAATCCTTTTCATAGTAAATTAACTACACCTATGGGTATAGGTCAACCTTGTAAAAGACCAATCTCTACTTAATTGTGCTTTTAAGTATGTAGTTTGAACTTTCAGTAAAACTTAAAAGTTTAGTGCTAACTATCCCAATATGAAGAGATATTCAATCTAGAACATCGTTACCATCCTTGACTTTAATCAAAGGCAAAGTATGGGAAATTCTAAGCTAGGATGACAAAAATAAAGATAAAACCAAAATCATATGAAACTAATCCCTTCAATAAAAACTACCTATTGAAATGGTTCTTAAGCCTTACAATTATTTTAAGGTAAAATTGAAAAAATCTTATTTGGTCATGAAAGATTGAAGTCAAAATTATGCAAAAATACCTAAAAGCAAAATTTGAATGAACAAACATGGAACCACTACTACCATTACTTTAATACCTTTGATATACACAAAAAAATAAGCATAACCTCCAACATTTAAGAACATAACTACCCTCACCAAAAACTGGTACTTATGTAAAAATTATCCTACGTGACTATTGAGATATGCAAAGGATTTGCTTCAAAATTGATAAGACAAGTTACATACTAAGACAAGGAAAAAGCTCATGGAAATGACTACTCAAATATACTAAGGACTTAGAGAATGAGAATTAAATTGCCAATGTTAACAAGTAGTCCATCAAATTCAAACTAAGCTTAGCCCATGAATGAAAGGTAAAAGACTTCTTTAAGTAAGAGAAGCAAACTCATTTTGAAATTGTCCTTTAAATAGTCAAGCTATGGAGAAACCAAATCTCTTGATTGCCATGAAAATATAAGCTAAAGAAAATGATAGCAAAAACCACAAGATAGCCTTATGTAACCCAAGAACTCTCAAGCTCAAGTGAAGTGAAAAACAAATTATGCTTGTGAAGAAACCATTGCCTACCATCCCTATACAATGTTTATGATTCAAGAAGAAACATTATCTTCTTTTCAAAAGCTTTTGAAAAAGCCTTATACTAAAAGGACATAAAAAAATATTATCTCTATTTAGCTAGTTACAAAAGATGTACAAATTAACAAAATCTCCAACTTTAGCATCAACCAACCAACCTAAAAAGAGAAGAAATTATTATAATATTATAACCTCAAGAGAGAAACCCCACATCAATGTTGAGTAAGAGTAAGTGTTAGGATAGAGCCCTTAAAATGAGCGACTTGATGTATTTCATTTCATTATATACGATATTTGGTTTTCTCTTTATCTATCCTATTTACTTCATAATATTTTTGAGCATTATGGTTTGATTACTGTTAGGAAATACAAATTTGCTCCGTTCCCATGCCCTAGATCATTAGGGTGCATGAAAATATATCCTAGACTCTCTAAATCTATCACAACAGAAAACTTGGTATTCAAAAAATAATATAGATAACATAAATCAAAAGAAAGTGTCATACTTGTGATTCGAATGTTTTCAAATCAATTCCATTTAGTGTAGATTATTTCAAAGTCGTATTAAATCCCGTAAACACCGTGATCTTCCACTCGATGAATCCTTTTTAAGTCTAGGAACTAAGATAGTGGAGATCTCATGGTCGAAGGCTAGGGTTCTCTATTTGGATTGTAGGGAAAGAATGACAAAAGTTAGAAATCTTAACCCTTAAAGGGGTATTTATAGGTTTTCCAATAGGCTTAAGTGTTTGAATCCACCATGGGCTTGGATCACTTAATTTAACGTAAAAATGTTGTTAATTGATTAATTAACCCAATAGGACTTCAATTAATAAATTAACCAAGTCTAAAGATACTATTCACTTATCTTTGTGCAACATTATGTAATTACCAAAATACTTTTATGCACAAAAGTGAACTAAAAACCCATTCAACCCTCATAAATCGTTTCATCAAGGAATATGAATTTGAGTAGGGACTACTAAGACCCATAGAATGTACTGGCTCCCTCATAATCCAATTTTGAAGTTGACTCAACATCCAGCTACAAAGAGTTAGCTACACTCCAATACCTTATATATATATATATTACAACGAGATACCAAATGCTCAAGTCCATGACCTACTATCCACTATATACAGTCTCCCCATGAACTAGTCTTCCGTAATCTAACAAAGACTACCTTTACAATTCTTGAGTTACAAATCTTCTTATTATGTGATCAAATGACATACTCAACCTCACTAAAAGCATGTGTCAAATTCCAATAAAGGAATTACTAGCGGTCCATAGATTTCATGAACACACATCCATAGAATCACCACAAGGGGACACACTGTCTCAAATTCCATGAGCTATCATGGTATCTCTATTGAGAATGTCTATTGTTATTGATTTCCATCAATAATGACCCAATCCACAAGGAATATATGATCAAATTATAATCTCACTCGTACAACAAAGCCATTGCTAACTTTTATACAAGCTCAATATTCTCTAAAGGTTGAGAAACAAACAATATAATAACTTGGTGAAGTCACTACTACCAGAAAGCCTTACATCATGACTCACTAATGGTTTAGTCCAATATGTAACCATACAAACTAGTGTACTCACTATGGGAACCGCATCTCGATGACCAAGACCAACCATCCCTCCAATTAGGAAGTGGGGCACTACAACCTCAAATGGATTGCCTAAGTATAGTTGTGAAAAAACCATCTACTTGTAACCCATGACTTGGATCTTTCGTGCAACTCGTAATGCACCCAAGTCATATACAATGTAAGAGATACTAGGCCAGAATGCTCATAAAGTATAATGTATGGATTAAGGATAGATAAAAGTGAACCTAGAATATCATTAAATAAAAAATGTATTTCAAATATGTTACATCATGTCACGATTTTAAGGGCTTTACCTTAACATTCTCCCATTAACCCTTAAAGTTTTATGCTATCAAAGCATACTAGATACTGATTTGAAAGTTATGTTATTACTATGACCATGAAAAACTCTCTCGGTCAATCTCATGGCTAAAGGATCCACTAGGTCGTTTACAGAAGGTAACTTTTCCAACCGTCATTCCACCCCTCCATCTTAACACTCAGGAACACAAATACATAATCCCTCATTCTCCAAAGATATTTGAGGATATGCTTGAGATCTTTCCAATGTTCTAGACTTAGATTTGACTGATATCTACTCATAATACCTATAATAAAGCAAATATATGGTCTAACACATAGCATCACATACATAAAACTGCCTATTACAGAGGCATAAGGTACTACCTAAACACGATCTTTCTCCTTAGATGTCTAGGGACATCGATCTTGAGAAAAGGCAATTCCAAACCTAAAGAATAGCAAACCCTTCTTTGAGTCCTACATCATGCACTTGATAAATGCTTATCAGTGTAGGTGATATAGTGCAATTTTCTTATTCTTACATTCTCAAAAGACCTTAAACCCAAGAATATATTGCATTCCTTTATAGATTTTCATCTATAACTAAGTAGACAAACTAATCTTGATTGATGACAATATCTCTACATCATTCCTGATAAGTAAATTATCATCTACCTATAAGATTTTAGATTACCACCATGCTACCTGTTCTTTCTTGTACACACAAGGCCCTTTGTTGTGACAAAGTATAGTTGCACATAAAAAATGCAATATAAAGACAATCATTCAAAAACGTTATCTCAATATCCTATTTTCATATCTCATAAATGAGATAAGGTACGACTATTTTTAGTACTTTGATGGACTTAAGTATGGCTACTAGTGAAAAGGTATTCTATAGTCAAAAAAATGTTTCAAACTATAACTTTTATCTACAACCTAGCCACATAAAACTCAACCCTTCCATCTATTTCGTTGTTCCTCTTGTAGACCAACTTACACCTATGGGTTTTATCCCTTCAAGTGCTTTTACAAGAACTTAAACTATGTTGGAAGACAAAGATTCTAACTTTTCTCTCATAGCTCCTTGCTAAGTTATGAGCATCAACACGCTAATTGCTCCATTATAATTTGTGAGATAACAACCTCTTACTATGATGAGGCACTCATGTACTAGAAGTCATATGTTTCTAACCCTCTAGATCCATAGTATCTTGTGTAAAAAATGAGACTATTTTCTAATGTATCCTCCAATCTATATCAATCTTTGCCTTATTCCTCATCATATAGCCTTCATTAGATATTTGACATTTTTACCAACAAATATCTTCTGATAATCCTGACTATAAAGGTAATGACCCCTGAAATCCTCTTGGATATCTTATAAACTGATATACCTCTTTAGGAAAAAGAAGATATTACATAGTCTTTAAGACAACCCCAAAAGAATATAGGAAGTAAAAAGAAACCAATGATCAATCTCACTATGTCTATTGATTCATGCCCAATTGGTGTCTCAGCTGATTCGTGTCCAACTGGTGTTCCTTAATTGAGGGAGTAATCAACAAAATTTATAACCTATTACACCATATACTAGGGTAGCAAAGACAAAGCTACTATAGCATAGTGGCTCTAGGATCGTTCACTGGGATGGGTTTTCACTTCACAATTGATATTAATTCAAAGATCAATTGGTGCCTTTTCATTTCAAGGTTAGCTTTAAAAGAAAACATAAACTTGAGTTGGAAAAGGTTTGGTTTTAAACTAACCACAAATAGTAACTGATTTTACTTACAAAGAAAAGTTGGTTCTTGAAGTTCAGATCACTAGGCTCAGGTTCCTCATACAAAAATGGAGTTCCGGTCACTTGTTTCTTTTCCTCGCATTAGAGAATTAACATATAGTTCCTTCTCCAACCGGTGTTGTACAGATGCTTCCCATTAATGGGTTCAAACACTAAATCCCTCTCACTGATGCATCTTGCAATGGCTCATACCTCTCACCTAGCACTTGCCATTCAAGGTGATCTTTAACCTTGGATTACCCATCAAAAGCTCGCAAGAGATAACTAATGGATGTCTCCTTGGAGTCCAAAAGCTTACCAAGTGTTGGCTATTCTAGAAAATCCTACCTTCAAGTCACCTCCCAGAAGCTCGCAAGGGGTAAACTAGTGCATCTCTATGGTTGGAGATCACTTGCCTTACCAAGTGTTGGCCCAGGTGATTTAAAGGCGTTTTAAGTTAACTAAAAAGATAAAAACCATTAACGGGTCACACTTTCTCTTCATTAAAAACTAAAACAACAAAACTTCCAAATTATACATGTGGAAACTTACCCGGATTTCATCACTCCAAGAGACGAAAAGCCTAGCCTCTCATCCTCTGAGGAAAAATCCTCAGAGAATGTTTGGCTAGCAAGAAAACTAACGAGAAAACAAGAATATATATGAAAAACAGAGCAAGTGCTCTGTTCGTTGATTCTATATATGATATATCTATCTATTTCTATCTATATTACATACTTCTATATGATGGATCTCCTGGAACAAGCTCCTCCGAGAGTCCCCCAAGAGTCCCATTTTTTAGTGTTTACAAGAGAGTTTATATAGGAAGGTAATTTACCCTTCCTTGGATACTTCCTAGCTAAGGAATTACATGAGTGGTTGAATACAAGGAGAAAATGGAAATTTAGACACAAAAATCTGAAGAAAAATATCTCAAAGTGTCGGTCGCAAATATCGGGAAGCACTAAGGACCATTTCGCAGGTGAAAACGAGGTCTGCGAGATTTCGCAGATGCACAAAAAGGGCTGCGAAATCACTTCGCAGCAAACGACTGATTTCGCAACGCTGCGAAGTTGCCTTTCATCTTGTGGTATTCGGTGTCCATCGTGAAGGGAAAATTCAGGGGGGAAACACAGCACTATACAAAAAGGCTGCGAAATCATCTCGCAACAAAAGGGTGATTTCGCAGCGCTGTGCAAAATTCCTCTTTTAGCTTGGAGTGATCGGCTTGCAATGGTTGTAACTCCTTCATTTCAACTCAAAATTGCACACCGTTTGAAGAATTGGATTCTTGACTTCCGAAGCTTTGAAATGGTATATAGCATGTAGAAAATGGACTTCGGGAAGTGCTCCAAAAGTGCGAAAGAAGACTGCAGCTGCTGTCCTCTATTTTCTTCACTCTGTTTTTCCTCTCTCCGTTGTTCTTTCCTTGCATACTTTGAACGACT
>BKBX01005854.1:5488978-5539149 GCA_008326845.1 Vitis x labruscana x Vitis vinifera | reverse complement strand
AGAACAAAAATTAAATAACCTTTTAAAACAATTTGAAAATTTTAGTTTAGGAGAAAAACCAGTAATTAGAATAGAACAAAAAATAAATCCTTTTGAACCAAAAAGTTTAGCAATAAAACCATGGAAATAGTAAAAGCTATAAACCCTAAAGATAATGTAAAAGAATTTATTGAAGAAAAATTAAAAAAGGCAATAAAGGAAGTAACACCTTACAAAAACAATTAGTTCAAAATTCTAAAATAACTAGATTTTTAAACCAACATACTATAAGTTCAATAGGAAATATTGTATATTTAGACTTGGTGTTTCTATAAACAAAACATAAACTACTAAAAAACAAAACTGATGAATATATGCATTTAGGAATAATTTTAATAGGAATAATAGGACTTCATCGTAAATAAATTGGAGTATTTATAAATATTAACCTTTTAGATACTAGAAACAATACAGTAGGACGAGCTCTATTAGCTAGCGTGGAAGTTAATATGAACCAAAATTACGTAGTCATTGACTGTATACCTCAATTTTGTATAGATCTTAAGAATTCACAGAAAAAATAAAAATAACTGTAAATACTAAAGGCTATGATATGGAATTAGGAAGTAAGAACCTTAGCATAACTATAAGATTTATAAGAAAAATCACCAATGCTCTAAGTTTAAAATGTATGATGGAATTTGATGATATAGTAAAAACCTTTGGGAGTAAGGCTGTAAATATGATGAAGCAAAACCTATAAATATAGAGTATTTATTAGGATGAGAGTGGGAATTACCCTAAATAAATAAACCAGTAATAAAATATCCAACATCTAGTAGTTTATATGAAAATCAAGACAAAAGTGCAAGTATAACCTTTGGAAACTATAAAACTGTAAATGTAGAGGTAGAGTCAGATAGTAAGATGGAAACAATAAATGTTACATAAGAAGATATTTTACTAAACATTGAAACAATATAAAACCTATACAAAAACTCAAAGCTAGTTAATATAATGTTAGAACAATTTAGTAACCCAACGTTACTAAAAGAACATATAAATCAAGAAAACTTTGTTGATATAATGTGTAAAAACTATACAAATGAACAAATAATAAAACAACTTTATAAAACCAACTTGATAAAAAAACTTGTAGATATAGAAACAATAAATCAATTTACTATTCAACCAAAAGCTAAAAAAAAAACTTAAAAACTGTCTCAAATGAATTAGTAAATACAATAAATGAAGAAAAAGAATTTATAAATGTAAAAATTGAAATAGTAAGGTATAGCAAGCCGTATAGTAAACCAAAAGGACCTCAATGGAAAACTAAAACAGAACCGTCTAGTTCTTTACAACCAATATATGAATATGAAATAATATTAGATATAGACAGTACGCAAGACATTAGGAAAACGATAGAAAATTGGGACCAATCCTTAAATTTAGTCGGTGTAGTAGTATTATTTGAAAATCAACAAGAAATTTATGAATTTTGTAAAAGCACCCTTAGAGGAACCATATTACAATTCTTTAGAAACATGGAATAATAAAATAGTAGTTATTTTCAAGAAGTTAGAAATAATTTTAGCATATCTATATTTATAAATTCAATAAAACTTTATTTTTTAGAAACAACTTAAGAAGATGTAAAAGAACCCACAATATACCTTCATAAGTTAGAGCAATTGAAATTATGTAGCCATTCGTATATAAAAGAATATGAACAAAAATTTAGAAAATATGCAATCCTTGCTAGAGTAGATAGAACCCCTGAATATTTAAATAAATAAACATTAAAAATACAAGGACCAGTAGGACTTAGACTATGGAATGAATTTTCAACCTCCGAATATAAAAACTCTCCTTATATAGGTGCTATAATAGAATTTGTAAAAAATTGGTTAGAAAGAGAATGTGTAAAAATAAACCATTAAATGAGTATCAGGTACACAGTGAAGAAGAAGAACTCATTAGTGAATTATATTTTGAAATAAAAAATTCAAGTGTATATAGTATAGATTAAAGTGAAATCGAAAAAGAAGAAATTTGTATGATCATTGAAAAAGAGGAAAATCAATCTAAGAAAACCTCTTTAAATTTCGAAAACCTTGTACAACCTTTAGAAAGTAAAATAAGACCTTATAATATGTGGAAAGACTTACAAATAATAATTAAAGGAAAAATCTTAGAAGAAGTAGAAGGAAGTTCAAACCCTAAAGAAATAAAATAGCCAATAAGTCCTATAAAAGAAATAAAAGAACAAATAAGTCTTGAAAAAACAACTATACAAACAATAGAACAAGTAAATATAGCAAATAAGATTAAATCTATCATTTTTCCAACAACGATTAAATTAAAAACCATAGAATTAAAGGTAGATGCAATGTTAGATAGTGGAGCCAGTAAAAACCTTTTATTTGAAACCTTAGTACCCCAAGAAGATCAACAAACATTAGTTTAACTAGTAGAGTTAGTCCAATATAATCAACAAAAACTAATACTAACCAAGTATATTTCAAATGTACCAATTATAATTAATAACATAACCTTAGTGTTACCCCAAACTTATCTTGTACCTACTATAAGTTTATATCCTTTCATTTTAGGTTTAAATTTTGTTCATTCTTTACGAGGGATAACAACACAAAATAACTAAGTCAGTTTTCATCCTAAAACCATAACAATTGTTTATACAAACATGGAAAATGCATCGAATAAAAATCATAATGTAACATCTCATCAAATTAACAAAGTAGAAGCACAAAGGGTAGCATAATTAATTATTATTTAGAACAATTAATAAATGTAGATAGATTAAAAAACTTTATATTAGAAGCGAAAAAAATAGAAATTATAGGAGAAGATCCACAAAAACATTGGAATAAAAATAAAACAACCTGTAAAATACTAATTAAAAACTCAGATTTAATAGTAAAAATGACAGATATAGCATGTAACCTTATAGATACAAAAGAATTCAAAATTCAAATAGAAGAACTGTTGTAGAATAACCTCATAAAACCAAGTTTTAGTTCCCATAGATCTTCAGCCTTTTTAGTAAGAAACCATAATGAAGAAAAAAGAGGAAAGCTAGGAAGGTTATTAATTATAAAAGATTAAATGATAATACATATGATGATGCCTATAAAAATCCAAACAAAGATTCTTTAATTAACTTTATTCAAGGATGTAAATACTTTTCTCAGCTAGATTGTAAAAGTGTATTTTGGCAAATTAGATTAGAAGAAGATAGCAAACCATGGACAACGTTTTCATGCCCTTGTGGATTATATGAATGGAATGTAATGTCATTTGGACTAAAAAATGTTCCTTGGATATTTCAAAGAATGATGGGTAATATTTTTGGTAAATATTCTTTTGTTCTTGTATATATTGATGATATTCTTGTTTTTTCCTATACTTTTCAGGAACATATAAAGCATTTAGAACTTATCTTTGAAAAAACTAATTAGTCATAGTTTAATAGTAAGTAAAAAGAAATTGAAATTATCCAAAACCCAAATAGAATTTTTAGGATTAGAATTAGAGAATGGACAAATAAAACTGCAAGATTTTATAGTACAAAAAATAAATAATTTTCTAGATAAACTTGAAGATTTAAAAACCATTTAAAGTTTTTTAGGATTATTAAATTATGCTAGACCATATATTAAAAATCTTAGTAGATTAGATGGACCCCTTGATAGTAAAACAAAAAACACAAGACAAAGATATTTTAACTAAGAAGATATTAAACTTGGGCAAAAATAAAAGAACTTGTAAAGCATCTCCCAACCTTACATTTACCCTTAGAAAGTAAATACAAAATAGGTCAAATTGATGCTAGCCAAATAGGATGAGGAGGTATACTTTTAGCGGTCACTAATATAGGAGAAGAAAAACTTTGTAGACATTGTAGTGGAACTTTTAATAATTATCAAAAGAACCTTAGTTCTACAGACTCAAAAATTGAAGTAATAATATTAGTCTTAGAAAATTTTCAATTATTTTTAAACCAAGAACAATTTACTTTAAGAACCGACTGTGAGAATATTAAAAAATTCTTTGCAAATAAAATTCTTCAAAATTGTCCACCAAAAGATGGATAAAGTTTCAAAACTCTTTAATTGGTTTCAAACCTAAATTTGAACATATTAAAGGAAAAGATAATATATTAGTAGATTGGTTAAGTAGACAAATAATTAATAATATTAATAATGCTAATGATTGATTTTATGTTATAGGAACATGGCTCAAAGAAAACCCACTAAAGCTAGAACCTTTCAATTTGGAACCATATGTCTTAATGAAGTGTTGAATCAAAATTTGAGGTTTAACTCTTTATTTTCTCAAAACCTTTTTGAAGAACATAAGGTTATTATAGATAACTTTTGGTCCCTAAAACCACAAATTTTTCCAAACCAAAATTTAGAATACGCTTATGGAAAAACTGTGTCAACTTTAGCTCAACATTTACAAAACCTTCAAAACCAACTAATTGATTTAGAAACCCAAAAATTTCAAAACCTTAAAATCCAAGAAAATCAAGAAAGAATGATAAAGGATTTGAAAACCAGTATAGTGTCAACCAGTCAAACCAATTTTTTGAATAATCAGCCTCAAATGCTTAGTTTAATTAAGAAATCTGTTTTTCTGTCTGAACAATATGAAAGACTTGATTTTAAAAACTTAATTGGAATTAATAACTACTCTTTAGTCGAAACCTTCTTTCTACAAACTTAATATAACAAAGTGTTTAAAAATCAAGAACTTTTGTAGAAACATTTTAGAACCAAAAATGTCAGGAACATGTAAATTGGAGTTGCACAATTTAGAACTTTTGTAAATGTCGGGAACTTTTCTATAAACATTTTAGAACTTTACTCTAAACAATAAGTTGAAGTCAAGGGCATTGGAACATGTAAATTGGAGTTGCGTAGAGGATGTACCCTATTCCTACATGATGTTCTTTATGCTCCTGATATTCGACAAAATTTGGTCTTTGTGTTACTCCTTCTTTGTTTAGGTTTCAATTTGAATTTTCATGATTCAGTAATGGAGTTGTATTTGGGAACAACATACTTTGGTTCTCGATTGATTTTGGATGGTTTTATGATTCTTGACATTGATAACTATGTGTTATCTAATACTAATGATAGTTATTATTTGTTAATGACTGCTTCTATAAATGCATGTGATAATGTGATCATATGGCATGTTAGACTTAGGCATATTGGACAAGGAAGAATGAATAGACTAACTAGAGAAAATATTCTTAGTTAATTCACTAAAATTGATATGCCAACTTATGAATATTGTCTAGCTAATAAAACTATAAGAAAACCACTGTGAAATGGAATTAGAACTAAGACATTATTGCAATTGATCCGTTTTTTACATTTGTGATCCTATGAGTGTTAAAGCAAGGTATGAGGCCTTGTACTTCATCACATTTATAGATGACTTTACTCTTTACAATTATGTTTATCTGATTTCTCATAAGTCAGAAACATTAGATTGTTTCAGACGACACGTTAATTTAGTTGAGAATCAGTTGGACAAAAGGATTAAAACATAAAGAATATACTGAGGTAGAGAATATCTATCAAAACAATTTAAAGATTTATGTGATGAAAAGGGTATTGGTACACAGTATACTATTCCAAGGACTCCATGACAAAATGTTGTTGCTAAGAGGAGGAATAAAATGTTGTTACACATGGTTAGATCAATGGTGGCTCAATCCAATCCTCTTATTTCATATTGGGAGACGCATTGTTGACTACTTCTCATGTACTTAACCAAGTACCCTCAAAGTTTGTTTCATCTACAACATATGAGTTATGGAATAATTGAAAGTTTGATCTAAGCAATTTGCGACCATGGGGGTCTACAGCTTATATTCACATTGCTTCTCATAAATATGAAAAATTCGATTCTATAGGAAGGAAATGTATCTTTATGAGATACAATGAACACTCCAAAGGGTTTGTGTTCATAATGAAGATGGAATAGTTACTGAATTAAAATCACGAGATGCCACTTTCTGAGAGGACGATTTCCCATGTACGGGTGAGATTGATAGGGATTTACATATTTATGAAATGATGGATCCCAACATAGGATCCATACTCGAATAGAAATAAATGCTTGAATCAAGTGGGAGTGAACAAGTACTTATAACAAGTACAGTAAAGCTTGGTTTAGAGTCTTGAAGAAAGTGAAACCTTAAACTTAAGATTGAAGCAAGATAAGATTGGATATAAGCTAAATTGGCCAAACTACTATAAAATTGGAGTTTTTAATTTCTCTTCCTTTCTCCCTTTATATTCTATTATTGTAATTATTATTTTATAATTTTTTAATTTGTCGCTTACATTTATATTTATACAATTTGTAAAAAGTGAACATCACTTATTCACTCTCACCCTCCCTTTAGGTGATTGCCTTAGGTTAGATTAGCATAAACCTAACAACAAAACCCAAATTGTAATGGATGGTTAATTATTAATATCTCTTACATTTTTAATATTGAAAAAGAAAGGTAGCAAACAAACAAATGGAATCAAAGTGCACAAAGTTACAAAATAGACAAGAGATTTATAGTCTAGTTCTATTTTGGTAGCAAACTAGATTTTTTGGACATGAAAATTGATTATGATGATATTGGGGAATATAATTGATTCGTTCCCAATTGGTGTCTCAGCTGATTCATGTCCTCTTAATAGTCCCTGACAGTGGTGCCATTTGATTCGTGTCCAGCTGGTGTCCTTTGATTGTGGTCCTCAAAAGGGAGTAATCAACAAAATTTATAACCTATTACACCCTATACTAGGATAGCCTTAGCTAGCATAGCATAGTGGCTCTAGGGTTGTTCACTGGGATGGGTTTTCACTTCACAATTGATATTAATTCAAGAGCTGAATTGGTGTTTTTTCATTTCAAGGTTAACTTTAAAAGAAAACATAAAGATGTTTGAATAAAAAAGGTTTGGTTTTAAACTAACCAAAAATTGTAACTGGTTTTACTTACAAAGAAAAGTGTTTCTTGGAGTTTAGATCACTGGGCTTAGATTCCTTGTACAAAAAGGGAGTTCCGGTCACTTGTTTCTTTTCCTCGCATTAGAGAATTAACATATAGTTAATTCTCTAACTGATGTGGTACAAATGCTTTCCCTTAATGGGTTCAAACACTAAATCCCTCTCACTGATGCATCTTGCAATGACTCGTGCCTCTCACCTAGCACTTGCCATTCAAGGTGATCCTTAACCTTGGATTTCCTTTCACAAGCTCACAAGAGATAACTAATGGATGTCTCCTTAGAGTCCAAAAGCTTACCAAGCATTGGCTATTCTAGAAAATCCTACCTCTAAACCACTTCCCAAAGACTCGCAAGAGATAAACAAGTGCATCTCAATGGATGGAGATCACTTGCCTTACCAAGTGTTGACCCTGGTGATTTAGAGGCATTTTAAGTTAACTAAAAAGATAAAAACCATTAACGGGTCACACTTTCTCTTCATTAAAAACTAAAACAACAAAACTTCCAATTTATGCATGTGGAAACTTACCCAACTTTCTTCACTCCAAGAGACAAAGAGCCTAGCCTCTCATCCTCTGAGGAAAAATCCTCAAATTTTGATTGAAAGAAAACTAATGAGAAAATAAAAATATGAAGAAGAAACAGAGCAAGTGCTCTGTTCGTCGATTCCATATATATCTTTCTTAAAGAAAATTACAAACTATATATAAGAGGTTATTCACCCTTTGTTCTTACTTAAAGACTGAGGAATCCTATGATAAGTGGATTACAAAGAGAGTGTAGGGATTTAGACATCAAATATCTAAAGCAAAATATCTCAAAAAGTCGATCAGAAATATCAGGAAGCTTCAGGAGAAATTCCGTTGCAATATGCAAAATGGAGACTTGGCAGTCAGTATTATAGGGTTTGCTTTTTTATTGTGGGCGAAAATGGATCCGGCGAATCACAAGTGTCTGACGAGCCAAGCTGTCCGGGGATTCTGAATTGTCGGCCGTGGATGCTCTCTAGGTAAGCGCTATCAGAGGATCCGGATATGTCTGACCGGGGAAGTTGAAACGCCCTGCTCTCCCATCTGGCATCAGGTGCCGAATGTGAAATATCCGGTCAGAGGATCCGGACATGTATAACCGGATAGAAGAAAAATTCCAGATGTGAGATATCCGGAGAAGGTGGAATGTCAGTCGGACAGAATTCTTCCCGGGTGGAATGAGCTATGCCGCGCGTCGCAAGGGGGACCGTCTACATGTGCAAAGTGTAGGGACCCCTCCCCCTGATGACACGGAGTGCGCATCTCTATCCGGATCAACTCCATCCGAATTCCCCAAGAGAGAAGCACACGGCACTCGTGAACATCACACCCCGGATGATAGCATACCCTATCCAGATATGTTGTCCGGATCATTGACTAAAGTGAGCAAGCCTTGCTACTTCATTCCGAAAGCCTGCCACAGCCCACGTTCCGCCGCCCTCCAATGGTGTGTCCAGACGCCCTGTCCGAACATCTTTGCCATGGATTCCAAAGAACTCTCCTCAATCTCGGATTGCTTTGGTGATCAAAAAGCTATCAAAACACCAAAACTTAACACAATTTGATTAGAATTGATTGCAAGGGTCCTTAATATGTCAATTGGGTTAAAAGGTGATAACTACTACTCAAAAGTGTTTAAAAGAGTTAATTACAAGCTATCAAATAGCACTTTTTGAGTAGTAATCAATAATTACTTCTCTTTAAATTTCTTTACTACCAAATGCACGTTACCGTAGTACGAAAAATCTAATATCTCAATTCCCAGCCTTGGATCTTTTAGGGACATGTAATCTTCTCATGGAGCTCTTTAGATCCAATGCAATAGCAAAACATGACAATAAAAACCATTAAAATATAAATATAGAGAATTTAGATATCACACCTGTAATCTAGATGTTTTCATATCAAATCCAATCTAATGAAAAAACTTTGTAGGCATTGTAGTTACCTCTGTTGTGTTTTTATCATGTTTATGCGAAACTAATACTTCTCTAGCTTTTTTCTATGCAATTTACTTCAATTACTTATAGCTTCCTAGTTTAACTCCAATTCGTGAACCGTTTGAAGCACTAGATTGCTAGCTTCTTGAGCTTCAAAATCATGTGTGTCACACCCTAAAAAGATCATAGGTATGACTCTAAAATTCACCTCAAAATCAAGGTATATGATGTTATGAAGTTTGAGTTCCAAATTTCATTTTGAGCTTGATTGTATTTGCTTCAAACCTTATTCCTTATGGTTACTTGCTTTCTAATTCTCTTCACGACCTTCGTTGCTCGTCTTTGATTCCCATGACTCACTCTACAAGTATCGAGTGTCTCATTTATGCATGTTTTTACCTCATCCTCTACCTTGGTTGAAAATGACTTTTGTGCTTAAAATTTTTTTTCATCTCTTAAATTTGAAATTAAGAACAAAATAAAATTTAGATTCATACCTAGAGTCTTAGTATCAATTTGAGTTAACTTAGACAATACAAACTTTTTATAATGCATAAATCATGGTGTTTATCTATCATTAGAGTACAAATGTTGGCTCTAATCATTAAGTTATACCAAAATTGACTATTAGTAGTTCTTTAGCGTAGCATAATCTAACTTTAAGCTGATACCAAATTGAGTTTTTTTTTTTTAAATCCTCAAAAATTCATTATTATAAACAATGTACAAGATAAAGTTTGAACCAAAATCCTAACAAAGAAAAATTCCCCAACCTAGCCATCATTCCTCGCCCAAATTTAGAGTACCTTAAAAATTATCAACAAAGGGGCATGGGCTTAAAGCCTAATAAGGAACATCAATACAATTTCATGAATCAAATAGTTTCAATCATGCTTGTAAATAGGAGATATAACATATACTTATTTTTATAAACAATTTTTAGTTAAACATGCTAATACATTCAAAACTTTTCAACAAAACTTTCTCACATCCATTTCAAACAATTTCACATCAAAACCAAATTTTTACTCTAATTATCGAATAACAAATGGTACCCAATTAGGTGGGACTTCACAAATGAGTGGTTGGTTTCAAATTTGTTCAATTTACGGTGAACAAAACTAAAGGTCAATAATTATAACTCATTGACTAGGGCCATAAAGTCAACTATTATAGCTCATTAGCTAGGGTTATGGTAAACTATTATAACCCATTGACTCGGGTAAAAAAATGTTAACAATTATAACCCATTGACTAGGGCTATAGAAACCAGAGTCAAACACTTTATTTAATTAATTCAAACTTACAAAAAAAAAATATTATATCTCCATAATTTTCATTTTTCATAAAGAAAGAAATTGCTCTAATATATTTTTTGTGCAAAACATATACTTGATCCATGCATAGAATTAAAAATAAGATTTTTATGAATTTGAAAATACAATATAAAAGAAAAATTATTTCATTTTACAAAGTCCGCATTAATTTTTCTTACCTCATAGAAGCACTCAAAAACCTTGAAGTGTTTAATCGCGAAGAATTTTGCCCAAAAGAACCTATTTCAAACCTAACAAACAAAGACACAACTATTACTATTAATTATTTATCTTAATTTAAAGGTTTGAGAACCCTAATAATTTTATATGTTATGTCACCTATATTATTTTGAACTTCTTAATTAATAACAATTTAACACATGAGATTTAAATTCTTCTAAAAATTGGGTTATTTCCAAAATTATTCCCAAAATTCTATTAATGTATTATTATTACCTTTTTAAGCTTAATTTCTCAAAAATATAAGTAAAAAGAAACTAAAATTATTCAAAACCCAAATAGAATTTTTAGGATTAGAATTGGATGATGGACAAATAAAATTGCAAGATCATATGGTACAAAAAATAAATAATTTTCCAGATAAACTCAAAGACTTAAAAACCCTTCAAAGTTTTTTAGGATTATTAAACTATGCTAGGCCATATATTAAAAACCTTAGTAGATTAGTTGGACCCCTTTATAGAAAAATAAAAAATACAGGACAAAGATATTTTAATAAAGAAGATATTAAACTTGTACAAAAAAATAAAGGAACTTGTAAAGCATCTCCCAACTTTACATTTTCCCTTAGAAAGTGAATGCCAAATAATTCAAATTGATGCTAACCAAACAAAATGGGGAGGTACACTTTTAGCAATCACTAACATTGGAGAAGAAAAACTTTGTAGATATTGTAGTGGAACTTTTAATGATTATAAAAAAAATCGTAGTTCTATAGACTTAGAAATTGAAGCAATAATCTTAGTCTTAGAAAATTTTTAATTATTTTTAAACCAAGAACTATTTACTTTAACAACCGATTGCGAGAATATTAAAAAAAAAATTTGAAAATAAAAATTCTTCAAAATTGTACCAAAAGATGGATAAAGTTTCAAATCTCTTTAATTGGTTTCAAACCTAAATTTGAACACATTAAAGGAAAAGATAATATATTAGCAGATTGGTTAAGAAGACAAATAATTATTAATAATGTTGATAATGCTAATGATTGATTTTATTCTATAGGAACATGGCTCAAAGAAAACCCACTAAAGCTAGAACCTTTCAATTTGGAACCATATGTATGAACGAAGTGTTGAATCCAAATTTGAGGTTTAACTCTTTATATTCTCAAAACCTTTTTGAAGAGCATAAGGTTATTGTAGATAATTTTTTGTCTCTAAAACCACATAGTTTTCCAAACCAAAATCTAGAATATGCATATGGAAAAAACCGTGTCAGCTTTAGCCCAACATTTACAAAACCTTCAAAACCAATTGATCGATTTAGAAACCCAAAAATTTCAAAACCTCAAAATCCAAGAAAATCAAGAAAAATTAATAGATGATTTGAAAACTAGTACAATGTCAAACAATCAAACTAGTTGTTTAAATAGTCAACCTGAAATGCTTAGTTTAATTAGGATATCAGCTTTTTTGTCTAAACAATATGAAAAACGTCTTGTTAAAAACCTAATTGGAGCTGATAACTACTCTTTAGTTGAAACCTTCTTTCTATAAACCCAATTTAACAAAGTGCTTAAAAATCAAGAACTCTTGTACAAACATTTTGGAACAAAAAATGTTGGGATAAAAACTAGGTATATGACATATCACGACCCTGAATTTTTCTTTGTTATATATTTAGCTTATGTGAATATGTTTGTTATAAATAAAGAAATTTTTTATTTAGGACCCTAGTTTATGGACCAGGGATATTTAAATAACGTTTTCATGAATCGTGTATCTCAAATCCCTGAAATTTTTCTTCAAAAATTAAAAGATATCTTAACATATCTTTTCAAAATCGAAAAACAAATTGACATTTCTTTTGAAACCATTCCATCTTTATTTCAAACCGATGGATCGATAGTACCAACCTATCACCATGTTTATATAAAATACAATAAAGAACCACTCATCCCTCAACAAGAACCAGAATGGGAAATGACCCGTTCAAATGAATTTTCAAAATTTTTTACTCACTTTAGTGCCTTTCAAATTTATGATCTTATACCGACCCAAAATAAATTATTTAATCTCATTGGAGAAACAAAAACCATGTCTATATGGAAAAACAAACCTTTAGACCACATTATTATTCCAAAACCTTTCATTATTCCTAAAGAACAAGATTTCATAATCGAACTCAATGTAGAGTTGCTAGAGCCATCTTCTTATCTCAGCAATGATGCATCATTTTAGGAATACCTTGATGATGAAAGTTACTATAATATGCAAAATGTAATGTAATGTTGATGTCAGCAATGATGACATTAAAGCAGTAAATGCATCTTGATTCCGTGCCCAATTGGTGTCTCATCTGATTCGTGTCCAGCTGGTGCTCCTTGATTGAGGGAGTAATCAACAAAATTTATAACCTATAACACCATATACTAGGGTAGCAAAGACAAAGCTACTATAGTATAGCAGCTCTAGGATCGTTCACTGGGAAGGATTAACAAGCTATCAATGATACCAATTCCAAGTGAATTGGTTTTGTTTCATTTCATGGTTAGCTTAAGAAGTAAAACACAAACTTTGATTGGTAAAGGTTTAGACTTAAACTAACTAACATAACAGATGTTTGGAATAATTTAGGAAGAAAAGCATTCTCTGGAGAGTTAGGTTCACTGGGGTGGTTCCTCATGCAAAAGACACGGCTCTGGTCAGATGGTTCATTTCCTCGCGCTAGAGATTCAACATATAGTCAATTCTCTAACCGGTGTTGTACAGAGACTCCTTCAATTAGATTTCACTTTAATTCTCTCACTGATGCAACTTGCAATGGTTTTTAAGCCTCTCACTAAGCCTCAACCATTCAAGGTGATCTTTAACCTTGGATTACCCGTCAAAAGCTCGCAAGAGATAACTAATGGATGTCTCCTTGGAGTCCAAAAGCTTACCAAGTGTTGGCTATTCTAGAAAATCCTACCTTGAAGTCACCTCCTAGAGGCTCGCAAGGGGTAAACTAGTGCATTTCCATGGTTGGAAATCACTTGCCTTACCAAGTGTTGGCCTAGGTGACTCTAAGGTGTTTTAAGTTAACTAAAAACGTAGAAATCATTAAAGGATTTCACTTCCTCTTCATTACTAGCTAAAACCACAAAGCTCTGCATTCTTGCACTTGGAACCTTCCCCGGTAACCTTAGCTCCAAGGAACTAGAGGTTTAGTTACTCATTCTCTGGGGAAAACTCCTCAGAGAGTTCATAACTTAGTAAGAAAAAAAAAATACAAAGTGAGAAGGTAAGGCAGTAGAGAGAAAATAAACTTTACTTGCTTACCCAAACTTTTACAGAAGGAACTCCTCTCTGAGAACAGGGTCCTGAGAGGTATATATATGAACATAATATAAAACTAATTATTACATATATATTTACTCTTTTTACTAACTTAAAAGCTAAGGAATCATGTAATTGGTGGCTTACAAGGAGTATTTTGGGATTTAGACAACAAAAATCTGATGTAAAATATCTCCCAATGTTGATAGCAAATATCAGGAGGCTTCAGGAACCATTTCGCAGGAGAAAAATGGTGTCTGCGAGATTTCGCAGACACTCAATAGAGCTGCGAAATATTTTCGCAACAACAAGCTAAACTCGCAAGGCTGCGAAGTTGGCTTCCACCTTGAGGTTCCAAGCTTCCTTCTCGCGGTATAGGTCGGGCAACTTCAGAAGGAGATACACCCTACTGTACAAAAAGGATGCGGAATCACTTCGCAATAAAAGGGTGATTTCGCAGCACTTTGCAAAATGCTTCCTTCAGCTCGGAGTGATTGGCTTGCAATGGCTGCAACTTCTTCGTTTCAACTCCGAATTGCACATCGTTTAAAGAAGTGGATTTTTGACTTCCTGAGCTTTGAAATGGTATATAGCATGCATCATTTGGACTTCAGAAAGTGCTCCAAAAGTGGCTGCTACGACTGTCATCAAGAATATGCTTCATGGCAGATTCTCTTTACTTTTTCTCCTTGCAATCCGGATTTACTCTTGGCAAATGACTTCTAAGATTTGCCCAAGATTCCTCATAGCTCTCCTCAGTCTTGACTTGCTTTGATGATCAAATTACTAACAAAAACACCAAAACTTACACAAAGTGATCAAAATTGCTTTCAAGGGTCCTTAACATGCCAATTGAGTTAAAAGGCCAAAACTACTACTCAAAAGTGTTTAAAAGGATTAATTATAAGCTATCAAATAGCACTTTTTGAGTAGTAATCACTCCCCCCAACCGACATATTGCTAGTCCCTTAGCAAAATAGGAGAGAAAAAATGAAAATAAAAAGCAACCTATACTAAAATTTACAACATCATGCTGATCAAAATCAATTCTCAAGTGGCATGATGATCTAATTCTCACATGAAACATTAAAGAAATAAAAACCCAAATTTCAACAAGAGTTATAACAAACTATGCTAAACACTGTCAATCAAGGGAGTGCATTATGCAAACTGAAGTTTAAAAATCATTTCCACTTTCAAAGAACCAAACTTTAATCTTCCACAAAAATCTGTGTATTGGTTCCTTAGCTTCCGAGAATAATATGCTAAACTAATCTCTCCCCCCAACCTATCTCTTTTCAACACTTAGCAAACTGACCAAAATCAATAAGAAAAGAACACACTTTCAGTTTTTTTTTTTTTTTTTTTTTTTTTTTTTTAAAGTAGCTTTATGGGGTACTCTTTCTGACTTGTCCAAGTAATGGGGGTCCATCGATGACTCCCAACCAATTAAGGTTTAGGGCACCAAGCTTTAAGGATCTTTCAACCACTAACTCCTCGGATTTTTCCCCGGACTTTTAAGAATGAATTTCTAATACCCAAGTATCTACCATCTGTTAACTCTACCTATTCACCCTTTTAACGAGCATTGAGGTCGGTTACTCCCAACCAATTAAGGCGTAGGGCACCAGGCTTTAAAGATTTTCACCATATACCCCTCAAACCTTGCTCAGGTTTCAAGGCAAGCAAACAACTTTCTTTATTTCAAAGGCTCATTGGCCTTTTGCAGGGTGTTTCAATTTTTATCAAATGATGTCAAATGTACCAAGTCCCAAAATTATCCTAAGTCAAGAGGGAAATAGCTTTTCATCTTATAATCAGAATCTAATGTGCATAGTGTGTGAATAGCTTAAAGTGGAAGAACTAAATTCAATTTCAATAGAAGTTTAAACAATTGAACCACTTTAGTGAGCATAATCCATACTCTAAGTCAAGTGAAAAACAACAGTTCAATTTCTCTTGGTTTAATTTGAAAAATTTTCCTCAAAATTCATGGAGAATAGAGTAAAAAGAGTAAAAAGCAAAAAACTACAACTAAATTACCAAAATAATTGCATTACCAAAAAGACTTAGCATACTTCCTTCCTCATTCCCCCCAACCGAACTGAGCATTGTCCTCAATGTGATATGAGTGACTGTAATTAAAGGAAGGAAGTGGTACCTCCTGGCTGATATCAAATTCGAATATTGATTGGGGAAACCACATGTTTCAAAAAGAATAGAATATGTGAGAAAAGGAAATAAGGATAACTTAATGCTAAGTGTTAATAAGAAATATTAAACTTGTATTACTTTAAATTCATTTGATTACAATGCAAAAGACAAGTAACACAAGGAATCCCAAATATAGTACCAAAATACTGGGACTTCTTTTCAACTAAAAAAAAACAAATACATAAAAATATTAGATATATATAATAGTCTGATGAGTGGGGTGGTGGGGCTAGGCAGATGGGTCTGCCTCTTCAGTAGGTGCATCAGCTGGGGCTTCGGGCTCTGGAGGATGAGACTCTGAGGGATGAGAGTGTGACTCTGCTGGTGTATCAGTGGAGGGCTCTACAGTTGGTGGCAGATCGAAATGAAGCTGGAGCTGCCTTAAGATGGCAGCTTGTTGAGCCTGAGTGGCCAACATCTGCTCTTGGCATGCTTTAATGGCTGCCATCTCTTGAGCAAGACTGCTCTGAGAAGCTGTGAGAGTCTCCAATGCACGGCATAACTCTCTATATTCAGATATAGGAATGGCCATCCTCAGCTCAGCTGATGTGGATGGCTGAGATGAAGTTGGTGCAGCTCTGGGAATGGCAGGAGCAGCAAATGTTATACCCTCAGGTATGTGTCTTGGGGATGCTCTTCTTGCAGCTGGCTGAGGCTGCTCAGGCTGATCAACTTTGTAGGCCGTCATGTTGTTCCATTTATCAAGAGTGAATGGCTCACGACAAATTCGCTTTCTCTCTAGCTGAGGCTCAGAAGGATATCCCAAGTGCTCCAGAATTTGGCATAGCAGCCTTGGAAAGAGGAGGGGAATGCAATCAGCTCTCTGAAGCTTCTTTTTGTGAACCTTCTCTTCGAAATAGAGAAGGGCTACTAGGATCAGATGATGAGGCCCAAAGAAAAATCCTTCGGACATCTTGTACAGGGCTTCTAAGAGGATTCCTCTTCTTTGAGTCCAATGCCGCAATGGGTAGAGGTTATGACGCAAAAATGCATCAATCAAAAACATAATTGGAGGAAGCTCCCCCCTCAACAGATGTGATCGATTTGCAGCTCCTCTAAAAAGGGTGCGCACCATCTCCAGCTCAATAGGATTGGCCCAAGCTCTAAAATTATCACATTGGGTTGGCTCAAAGGGAATTTGCAGGGCTTCAGCAATATGGCGTGCTCCCAATATGCCATGCCTCCCATCAATAGTGAAATGAATTAAAGTTGGATCTCTGACCTGTTTGGTTGTCATGGATTGATAGAAATCCATGACTACCCGGGGGTAGAAAAAGTCTCTCGGAGCTAGCAGATGCTCCATATGGTACCTCCTCAGCAACTGGAATGATTGGGCAAGCTCCGGCCTCACTCTGAATGCCGGTAAGTCGAAGCATAGCTCGGAATGGAATGGCCGAGCTCTACAATCCAAGTTTCCCTCAATTGGGGGATGAGGAAGCATTGGCCGCCTAATTACTTCTTCCAGAGCTGTTTCGGATGGAATTTGGGGCTCGGGAAGTGGTGCTTGAGGCTCTTGAGATTTTTCTTACGGCACCGGAGATGGCACCGGCAACGGAACTGGCATGGGAATCGGCGAGGGAACTGGAGTTGGAACCGGTGATGGAATTGGTGAAGGCTCTGGAGATAACTCAGTCAAATCGATGGGTTATGAGCTCTGCACCCTGGGTCTCTTTTGTAGTGTACGACGTCCTGACCTGGTAAGGTAACGTTTCGTCGGAGGCTTTGGCGGCGCTGGCTTCACCGGAGGAGGAATTGCTTTCGGCTGCGAAGGCTCTGGAGCAGAATTTGGAACTGGCTCCTTTCGCAGACTCTTCTTGCGATTCGAAGGAGATGAAGATTTAGCCCCTTATGTTCGCGCCATTTCAAGATACCGAAATTTGGCCGACGTTGCTGATCGGAGAAGATGACCGGAGGATTGGACGGCGTGGCTCACTGAAGAAGACGAACAGCTTGCGAGAATGGCGCTCTGATTTTTGAAACCCTTTTCGCAGCTCAAATGACCGATATAAATAGGAAAAACGGAAGCCTAAGGGTCAGTTTAAGTTTCGCAACAAAACGCCAATTTCGCAGCAAAATGCCATTTTCGCAGCAACTTCGCAATGCGTTTCCCAGCTGCGAAATGAGAGTTCCTGTGCTGCGAAGTGGCACTCGTGTGCCAAAAACGCCTTCGCAATTGCGAAATACCCTGCGGAATGGGACTTTTGGTGCGAAATCTGGGCTTTACCACTTCGCAATGCGTTTCGCAGCTGCCAAATGAGAGCTCCTGTGCTGCGAAGTGGCACTCGTGTGCCAAAAACGCCTTCGCAGCTGCGAAATACCCTCGTAGAGACTTCTATAGTGTTGCGGAATGGTTTTGCAGCATAGTGCTGATTTCGCAGAGGCTGCGAAATCTCGCAGAGCTCTGGTTTTTGCTATGTTTTTGCTCTATTTTTGCTCTGTTTTCGATCCGATTCTTTTCCTTTCAATTTCCTTGCAATTTCTTCCACCTGGGATCATTCAAAAAGATTAAATACACATAAAAACATGATTTAAGATCAAAAAATAAGATCAAAAGTATGGAAACAACTTGAAAATTTACAAAATTTACAAAAATTTTGGACTGTGGTAAAACCACGTCCAACAAACCCTTCTTTGCTTAGGCTTTTTGAGGCTCAAGGAGGTTGATTTCCTCATTTTCTAGTTTGAATGGCTCCATGAATGGCTTGAGACGATATCCATTAACTTTGAAGGTGTCCTTGCCATTGAAATTCAATAATTCCACCACTCCATTGGAACATACTCGGTGAATTATGAACGGGCCTATCCATCTTGACTTGAGCTTCCCAGGAAAGATATGGAGTCTTGTGTCATACAGTAAAACTCTTTGCCCTTCCTGAAATTCCTTGTTGGAGATGAGTTGGTCATGCCACTTCTTCATCCTCTGTTTTGCAACTTTGGAATTGATATAAGCATTATTTCTTAATTCCTCCATCTCATTAAGGTCTAGGTATCTCTTTTCTCCGGCTCTGATCAAGTCCATGTTCAGCTTCTTTATTGCCCACCAAGCCTTGTATTCAACTTCCACAGGGAGATGGCATGCTTTGCCATAGACAAGACGATAGGGAGACATCCCAAGAATAGTCTTATAATCTGTTCTATATGCCCACAATGAATCATGAAGCCTAATAGACCAATCTTTTCTATTGGAATTCACCACTTTCATCAATATGTTCTTTATTTCCCTGTTAGCTAGCTCCACTTGTCCGAAAGTCTGAGGATGATAAGGTGTAGCCACCTTATGCTTCACTCCATACTTGGATAACAGAGCTTCAAAAGGTTTGTTGCAAAAATGAGCACCTCCATCAGTGATTATGGCTTTGGGCACCCCAAATCTTGAGAAAATGTTCTCTTTAAGAAACTTGAGAACCACCCTGTGATCATTTTGTTTACAGGGGATTGCCTCAACCCATTTAGTTACGAACAAATAATTGAACAACTTTATAAAACCAATTTGATAAAAAAACTTATAGATATTGAAACAAAAAATCAATTTACTATTCAACCAAAAGCTAAAAAAAACCTAGAAACAGTCTCAAATGAGTCAGTAAATACAATAAATGAAGAAAATGAATTTGTAAATGTAAAAACTAAAATAGTAAGGTATAGTAAGTCGTATAGTAAACTAAAAGGTCCTCAATGGAAAATCAAAACAGAACCTTCTAGTTCTTTACAACCAATATATGACACATTTTCCTCAAACTTTGCATGGGAAGAAGGGAATCAACAATGCATCAGAAATTCTTGAAGTATTGAGGCAAGTGAATGTCAACATCCTATTGCTAGACATGATCAAACAAGTGTCGACTTATGCAAAATTCTTGAAGGACTTGTGCATTATCAAGAGAGGGTTGAATGTGAATAAGAAAGCCTTCTTGACTAAGCAAGTAAGTGCCATCATACAGTGCAAGACTCTAGTGAAGTACAAAGATCCGGGCTGCCATACCATCTCAGTGATGATTGGAGGGAAGTTAGTGAAGAAAGCTTTGTTGGACTTGGGGGCAAGTGTGAATTTGCTACCATACTCTGTCTACAAGAAATTGGGACTTGGTGAATTGAAGCCAACATCAATCACTCTATCTCTAACATATAGATCAGTAAAGATTCCTAGAGGGATGATTGAAGATGTCTTAGTTCACGTTGAAAATTTCTACTATCCAATGGATTTTGTTGTTCTTGATACAGACCCAATTGTCAAAGAAACTAATTATGTTCCTATCATACTTGCAAGGCCATTCCTAGCTACATCAAATGCAATCATCAATTGTAGGAATGGACTCATGCAACTCACGTTTAGCAACATGACATTGGAGCTCAATATCTTCTATATGTGCAAGAAGCCAATCAATCCGGAAGAAGAAAAAGGTCCAGAAGAGATGTGCATCATTGATACTTTAGTGGAAGAGCATTGTAATCAGAAAATACAAGAGAATTTGAATGAAAGTCTTGGGTATCTTGATGAAGGGTTACTTGAACCCTCAGATTTGCTTGCTACTCTACCACCTTGAAGGATGATAGAAGAAATTCTACCTTTGTTAAATGAGGATGAGACACAAGAAGCTGTTAAAGAGGAGGCCCTAAAGCTTAGTGAAGCCACTACCCACAGAGTTGAAGTATGCATATCTAGAGAAGAATAAGAAGTGCCCTGTTGTTATATCTTCATCTCTTACCACTCCATAGGAGGAGTGTTTACTTGAAGTTCTCAGGAGATGTAAGAAAGCAATAGGATGGAAAATATCTGACTTGAAAGGTATCAACCCTTTAGTCTATACACATCATATATACATGGAAGAAAAAGCTAAGCCAATTTGTCAACCTCAAAGAAGATTGAATCCTCATATGCAAGAGGTGGGATGAGCTAAGGTTCTTAAGTTACTTCAGGCCAGTATTATCTACCCCATATCAGATAGCCCATGGGTGAGTCCTACTCAAGTAGTGCCAAAGAAATCAGGGATCACAATGGTACAAAATGATAAGGGAGAAGAAGTTGCTACACGCTTCACTTCAGGTTGGAGGGTGTGTATTGATTATAGAAAATTGCATGTTGTGACAAGGAAGGATCACTTTCCTTTGCCATTTATTGATCAAGTGTTGGAGAGAGTCTCAGGCCATCCTTTCTATTGTTTCTTGGATGGCTACTCCAGGTATTTTCAAATGGAAATGGATGTTGAAGACCAGGAGAATACCACATTCACATGTCCATTTGGAACAAATGCCTACAAAAGAATGCCTTTTGGTTTATACAATGCACCTGCAACATTCCAACGATGTATGTTACGCATTTTTAGTGATATGGTGGAGCATATTATGGAAGTTTTTATGGATGATATCACCATATATGAAAGCACATTTGAGGAATGCTTAGTCAACTTGGAAGCTATTCTGAACCGATGCATTGAAAAGGACTTAGTGCTTAACTGGAAGAAATACCATTTTATGCTACAACAAGGAATTGTCCTTGGCCACATCATCTCCAAGAAAGACATTCAAGTTGAAAAAGCAAAGATGGAACTTATTGTCAAATTGCCATCCCCAACAACTGTAAAAGGAATAAGGCAATTCCTTTGCCATGCTGGGTTCTACAGAAGGTTTATTAAAGACTTCTCTAAACTTTCAAAACCTCTTTGTGAACTATTGGGTAAGGATGCTAAATTTGTATGGGATGAGAGATGTCAAAAGAGTTTTGAGCAACTGAAGCAGTTCTTGACAACCGCTCCAATAGTGAGGCCTCCTAACTGGCAACTACCTTTTGAAGTGATGTGTGATACCAATGAATTTGCTATAAGAGTTGTTCTTGGTCAAAGAGAGGATGGAAAGCCTTATGTGATCTACTATGCAAGCAAAACATTGAACGAAGTGCAAAGAAACTACACAACCACAGAGAAAGAATTGTTGGCTGTAGTTTTTGCCTTGGACAAATTTTGTGCTTATCTAGTAGGGTCTTTCATTGTGGTTTTCACTGACCACTCAGCTTTGAAATACTTATTGACAAAGCAAGATGCAAAAGCAAGGCTGATTAGATGGATTCTCTTACTACAAGAGTTCAATCTCCAAATAAAAGACAAGAATGAGTGGAGAATGTGGTAGCTGACCACCTTTCAAGGATGGCTATATCACATAATTCCAATAGTTTACCTATTAATGATGATTTTCCAGAGGAGTCACTCATGTTGTTAGAAGATGTTCCTTGGAATGCTCATATTGCTAACTATCTAGTTATTGGTGAAGTTCCAAGTGAGTGGAAAGCACAAGATAGGAAGCACTTCTTTGCAAAAATTCATGCCTACTATTGGGAAGAACCTTTTCTTTTCAAGTATTGTGCATATCAAATAATAAGGAAGTGTGTCCCTGAACAAGAGCAACAAGGGATCCTCGATCATTGCCATGAAAGCACATGTGGAGGCCACTTTGCCTCTCATAAAACAGCCATGAAGGTGTTGAAATCATGTTTCAGTTGGCCATCACTTCTCAAAGATGCTCACACCATGTGTAGGAGCTGTGATAGATGCCAAAGGCTTGGGAAGTTAACACGTAGGAACCAAATGCCTATGAACCCCATTTTAATAGTTGATCTTTTCGATGTTTGGGGCATTGGCTTCATGGGACCTTTCCCTATGTCTTTTGGTGACTCTTACATTTTGGTGGGGGTAAACTATGTTTCTAAATGGGTTGAGGCAATCTCGTGTAAACAAAATAACCACAAAGTTGTTCTCAAGTTTCTCAAAGAGAACATCTTCTCAAGATTTGGGGTGCCCAAGGCCATAATTAGTGATGGAGGTACTCATTTTTGCAACAAGCCTTTTGAAACTCTCTTAGCTAAGTATGGGGTGAAGCACAAGGTAGCTACACCTTACCACCCTCAAACTTCTAGGCAAGTTGAGTTAGCAAATAGGGAAATCAAGAATATATTGATGAAGGTAGTGAACACGAGCAAAAGAGATTGGTCTGTTAAGCTCCATGATTCATTATGGCCATACAAAATAGCTTACAAGACTATTCTTAGCATGTCTCCTTATTGCCTAGTCTATGGCAAAGCATGCCATCTCCCTGTTGAAGTTGAATACAAGGCTTGGTGGGCAATTAAGAAGGTAAACATGGACTTGAATAGAGCTGGGATGAAGAGGTGCTTAGACCTTAATGAGATGGAGGAATTGAGAAATGATGCCTACATCAATTCCAAAATTGCAAAACATAGGATGAAGAGGTGGCATGATCAGTTAATCTCCAACAAAAAATTTCAAAAGGGACAAAGAGTCTTACTTTATGACTCTAGGCTCCACATCTTTCCAAAAAAGCTAAAATCAAGGTGGATAGGCCCTTTCATTATTCACCAAGTGCATTCCAATGGAGTAGTGTAACTACTCAATTCCAATAGCACAAGCACTTTCAAAGTCAATGGCCACCGTTTCAAGCCATTCATGGAGCCTTTCAATCAAGACAAGGAGGAAGTCAGTTTCCTTGAGCCACAACAATCTTGACCAAAAAGGGGTGGATGGACTTAGTCTTTCTAAAGACTAACCAAAGTCCATGTTTTTTGTTTCAATTTTTGTTGATTTAAAAGCTTTATTATTTGTTTTAATTTTGATTATAACTTTAATTTTTTTTTTTTAATCTAACTTAGACTTTTTAGATGATCAAAATTAGGAGGAACTTCAAAGGAATTGGAGGAATGCCTTAAAGAACCAAAGAAGGAGAAAAATCTTGAAAAACAGAGCAATATTTTGACTTGCGAAAATAGGGTCCAACTTGCGAAATCCTCAAAGCTTAAATTCGCAAGTCCACTATTCAACTTGCAAAAATTTTTGCAGCCTACGAAAGCACCTCCAGGCACACGTGTGCCATTTCGTAAGTTCAAAATTCAATTTCGCAGCCTACGAATCAAGTTGCGAAATGGGGCAACTTGCGAACCAACTTGCGAATTCAGGCCAACTTGCGAAAATGCCAACCGTCATTTAAATTCCTATTTAAACCTTTAATGTCTTCCATTTTCTTTTCGCACAGCCACTCCAAGTTGCGAAAAAAGACCTATAAGTTGCGAAGCCCCAAAATTTCAGAGCATCCTCTCCATTGGAAGCCCAGAGGTCGTGCATTTGAAGAGGAACCACTCTGCTCACCTTGTGGAACACCAGCCAAGCGATTCCTCTCCATTTCAGCCATGACCAAGATAAGAGAAGCCCACGCTGCGTCTCCATCAGCTCGTAATCCTTGACTAAGAGCTTCACTTGCGCGGAATTTGACATGTGAGGCTCCATACGCCTCTGCCATTCCACTTTCTGAGGGTGGAGTGCCATCTAGCCCTCCTCAGCATAGGTACGAGACGAGGAGGCCACCCACTACACTTGGGGAAAGCACTTCGCACCCCAAGAAACCAGTTTGTCGCCCTCTTATGAAGAAAGCTAGAGTTTCGGGCCCAAGAGAGTCATTGCACCTCCACAGCCTCAATCGCCTACTATAGAGTCTCATATTCCTTCTATGATGACTCCAGAAGTGATTATCAGGTGACCTATGGCTACACAGCCACCTATAAAGGGAAATTTGGATTGCCGAGTCAAGCCATTCCACTTCGAGCTATGCTTTGATATGGAGACTTTCAGACAGCAGCCGGAGCTCAGAGATTCATTCCACCTACTGTAGAGATACCATTTGGACCACCTGATGACTCCTAGGGACTTCTTCTATCCCAGAGTAGCACTAGACTTTTATCAATTTATGACTAGTCATCACGTCCAGGATCCTACTATCATCCACTTCACTATTGATGGATGCCATGGTATCATTGGAGTTAGACACATTGCAGAGACCCTACATATTCCATATGAGCTTGCGAGTCCAATAGATTTCAAAGAGTGGCCCCAGTTTTCTCAGAGGGACATGGTCCGTATATTGTCTAGGGGGACCTCTACACACTCATTTCTTCTTAGGAATGAGTTTCCACCTAGGATGCTTCTTCTAGATGTGGTGCTACGCTTGAACATATTTCCACTTTAGTATATGGTGCAAAGGAGATGAGCTATATTGGAGGCTTTATTCCGGATATCAGAGGGCTTTTAATTTGGCCCTCATCATTTGATTTTGACCTCTCTTCTCTACTTTGAAGAGAAGGTCCATAAGAAGAGGCTCTAAAGAGCAGATGTCATTCCATTACTTTTTCCTAGGCTGCTTTGTCAGATATTAGAGCATGTGGGCTATCCTTCTGAGCCTCAGCTTGAGTGTCGATGCATTTGCCGAAAGCTATTCACGCTCGACAAATGGAATCATTTGACGGCTTATGTTACACCTCTAGGAGCCCAAGATATGCCAGCACCTCCAGAGTTACCACAGGATGAGCAGCCACCACAGGCACAACAGGCTGAGATACCTACAGAGATCATACCACATGTCCCTACAACACCTCCTACAGTGCCCACACTTGAGGCTACATCTTCTGCTCCTCCTACTACTCCTGAAGCTCCACTAGTTGTACTAGCTACATCAACGCCTCCTCCATCTGAGTCCTTTATCATCATATCTAGTTCAGAGTTTAGAGGCCTATGTCATACATTGCTGACATTGAGCGCCACTCAAGGTGCTCTCTTCCAGTAGATGGCAGCCATACGTGCACGTCAAGATCAGTTTATTGCCATGCAGACCCAACATACTGCCATCTTTAGGCAGATAAAAAAGCATTTGGGTATTTTTTCCACCACTTGAGCATGATATGCCTGGCCCATTAGAGCCTACAACTCCATCTGAGGAGGCTACTCCAGCTGAGCAAGCTATTCCATCTTAGGAGGCTACTCCAACAGAGCAGACTATGTCTCATGAGGAGACCACAACAGAGCCATCATCACCACATGATCCTCCCACCACTACCTGATCATCTATCTACTTTTTGTATTTACTTATTATAGTAGACCTCTTAATCCCATGTTTTTTATGCTTTATATACTGGGATTTGATGTATTACTTGTGCATGGTTCATATTGTACTTTCTTACAGTAATACATATCCATCATTTTTTAGTATACTTGCCATTTTTTTTTTCTCTACTCATTTTTTGTTGTTTCTTGAATCAAGTGGTTTCTCCTATACAATTCAGACTCTATTCCACTCAGGAGGTACCACTTCCTCCTTTTATTTTCAATTGCTCTTCAAACATTGAGGGCAATGTTCAACATGGTTGTGGGGAGTAGTTGAGTAGTGAGGAAGGAAGTATTGTTTATAATGCTAAGTTATAACTGGTAATTTAGTTACTTTTTGTGTAAATTTTTTAAGAAAAATTGAATACTCTTCATGGTTATTAAGGAAAAATTCTCAAAATGAAATGAGAGAAATTGAATTTTTGTCTTTTTACTTGATTTAAAGTTTGTATTATGCTTATTAAAGTTGATGAGATATTGAAACTTCTATTTAATTCAACCTTATTTTTTCCACTTTAAGCTTACCACACACTGTGCACACTAGGTTCCGATTATAAGATAAAAAAACTATTCCACCCCTTGACTTAGGAACTTTTAGACTTGGTACCTTTGACCTCATTTTAATAGAGTTGGGACACCTTAGAAAAGGCCAATGAGCCTTTGATGTTTACTTACCTTGAAACCCGAGCAAGGTTTGAGGGGTATATGGTGAAAATCTTTAAAACCTAGTGCCCTAAGCCTTCATTGGTTGGGAGTCACTGACCTCAATGCTCGCTACAAGGGTGAATAGGTGGAGTTTAACATATTGTAGGTGCTTGGGTATTGAATTCCAATCTCAAAAGTTTGGGGTAAAATCCGAGGAGTTAGTGGTCGAAAGATCCTTAAAGCTTAATGCCCTAAACCTTAATTTGCTGGGAGTCATCGATGGACCCCCATTACATGGACAATTTAGAAAAAAATATCTTTAAGCTTTGTACTCCTACAAGAAAAAAAAAAGTGTGAAATAAATGAGGTGCGTTCTTAGCCTATTGGAGGTTGTCAGTTTGCTAAGATTTGAAAAAGAACTAGGTTGGGGGAAGAGATTAGTTCAGCATACTGTATTTGGAAACTAATAAGTAACACTTAGATTTTTGTGGAAGAGTAAGGATTGACCCTTTGGGAGTGGAAATTCTTTTAAAGCTTAAATTTGCATAATGCCTTCTCTTTATGAATTGTGATTAGGCAAGTTATTTGATAACTCTTGTTGAAGTTTGAGTTTTATATCTTTAATGTTCCATGTGAGAGCTTGATCATCATGCCACTTGAAATTTTTTTGGAATGATTAGCATGATGTTGTAAATTATAGTACTGTTTATTTTTATTTTTCTCTCATTCATTGCTAAGGGACTAGCAATATGTCAGTTGGGGAGAGTGATTACTACTCAAAAAGTGCTATTTTATAGTTTGTAATTAACTCTTTTAAACACTTTTGAGTAGTAGTTATTGCGGAAGTTAGCAAGAGGGGTGAATAACCTCTCTATATAATATCTTTTGTAATTCACTTAAAAAAGGCTCGGGAGTTTTTTCTCAGAGACAACACTTTGTATAGTTTTTTAGAAAGTAATACATAGACTTTGCTCTATCTTACCTTCTCATTTTGTTTTCTCGTTATTTTTATTTCTAGCAAATCAAACTTTGAGGATGTTTTCCCATAGGATGAATGGCTAGGCTTTTTGTTTCTTGGAGTGAAGGAAGCTAGGTAAGGTTCTGAATACAAAAGTAGAAGTTTCTTTGTTTCAGTTTTTAATGAAGAGAAAGTGTGATTTGTTAATGGTTTTTATCTTTTTAGTTAACTTAAAATCCCTTAAAATCACTTGGGCCAACACTTGGTAAGGCAAGTGGTCTCCGTCCATTGAGATTAACTAGTTTATCTCTTGCGAGCCTCTGGGAGGTGGTTTAAAGGTAGGATTATCTAGAATAGCCAACACTTGGTAATCTTTTGGACTCCCAGGAGACATCCATTAGTTATCTCTTGCAAGCTTTTGACGGGTAATCCAAGGTTAAGGATCACCTTGAATGGCCAATACTAGGTGAAAGTATGAACCATTGTAAGATGATTCAATGACAGGGATTTAGTGTTTGAATCCGTTAAGGGAAAGCATCTGTACCGCACCGGTTTGGGAAATAACTATATGTTAAATACCCAATGCGAGGAAAAGATCCAAGTGATCGGAATCTCCTTTTTTGTATAAGGAACCTGAGCTTAGTGTTCTAAAACTCCAAGAAACACTTTTCTTTGTAAGGAATTTCAGTTACTTTATTTTTGGTTTCATTTTAAACCAACTTTTTCAAACATATTTATGTTTTCTTTTAAATCTAACCTTAAAAAGAAAAGGCATCAATTTAGTTTTCAAACTAATATTAGTTGTAATTTGAAAACCAATTTCTATGGACGATCATAGAGCCACTATGCTATGCTAGCTAATTGTCACAGGATGCTTCAAATGACCCTCCCCATGGGCTTATATAGGAGGAGGGAAGCTTCTGGAGACTCCTGGAGCCATCTACACTAAGCTATTGGTGGGAAGAGTGTGTAAGGTTCTAGAAATGCCTAGAGATGTCCACACAACTCTACACTATGGTAGAAGGCATGAGAAGGGTCCAAAGCTTTCTAGAGAAATCTAGAAGTCTCTTGAATATTCTAGAATAGTGTAGGACATTCTAGAAGTCTCTTGAATATTCTAGAATAGTGTAGGACATTCTAGAAGTCTCTTGAATTTTCTAGAATAGTGTAGGACATTCTAGAAGTCTCTTGAATATTCTAGAATAGTGTAGGACATTCTAGAATATTCATGAATTGTAAGGAACCCTCCAAGGTTCTAGAGAGTTCCATTGGTGCCTATAAATAGGTGAGGACCTCATTTGGCCAAGGCACCAAGCAAGTGAGCATCCAAGCACTTGTAAAGGCTTTCTTGAGATAATAAAGCTTCCATTCTTTAAGGAGTTGCCTACTAAGCTCTTTAGCTTTCGAGTCGCGAGTGTCTTAGCCGAGCAAGCTAAGCATTGGGGATCAAGGCTGACTTAGCAAGATCAAGCGTCTTGACTTGCCTAAGTGCCGCACGAGCTTAGTGAACTAAGTCCGTGACATAATGCTACCCTGGTATATGGTGAAATAGGTTTATAAATTTTGTTGATTACTCCCGTTTGAGGACTGAAATCAGAGTACACCAGTTGATTGAACACCAATCAACAGGGCATACACCAGCTGGGCACGAATCAGGAGCTTTGGGTCATTGTCCTTTCACTCATTACATTCATTATTGGTGTGACTTCACTCCATGCTTGATTTGAGTTAATCATCACTTTTCTTCGTATATTCATTTTTTTGCTATCATCCTTGTCATTGCTTGTGATTCATCCCATTCGCTTCACCCTCTTGTTCTTTTCTTACACTGACCTATTCCAGGTTTGATATTTCTCTTGCATCATTCTTGTGTATCTCATTATTAGTTTGTTTTGCTTCATCGTCTCATTTTTTATACTATATTCACATTGGGCACCCTCAAGTCCATGGCTCGCGAGCTTTTCTATACATGTTGCATTTTATACATGAGGGCATGGGTTTTTTACCATTGGGTATTTGGGTCTAGTTTCCCTTCATTTCTATTATCTTATCACCCTAACCTACGTTACGTACCGTGTCTTAAGACCATCTTGAGGCCATGGGATCAAATGTCCTCTTCGACAGCCCCTACTTGGACAGGTATTTGAGATTTGTTTGATATTTAGATATCATCATGCTTCTTCTTTTGAGAGATGCCTCTTTGATGTTTGAACCCAATTTAGTTGTGGATATGGATGATTAAGATTGCATATTTGATGATGGATGATCTGATGTTGTTCGATTTTTTTTTTATCTACCATACATCTGATGCTATATTAGGGCATATTTCCATTTTGGTTGAGATTTGTAGATCTCCATTGATTTGCATGATCATCCCCACTTACGAGATACACGTCGGATGATGATATCTTATCATGATCTCCCAGGAGAGCCTTTCTTGGGCCATTCAGTCAGACCCACATCTTTCGGCATTTAGATGTCATCATGCTTCTCCTTCTAAGATACGCCTCCTTGATCTGTTATACCATATTTAGTTGTGGATATGGATGATTGGGATTGCACATTTTATGATGGATGATCCAATGTTGTCTGATTTTTCTATTTGCCATACATCCGATGCCATACTGAGGCATATTTCCATTTTGGTTGAGATTTGTAGATCTCCCTTGATTTGTATGATCATCCCCAGTTACAAGATACACACCGAGCTGATGATTTGCTTTCATTTTGTCCTGATTCTTCAATTGAGCCTTTTTTGAGTCATTCAGTCAGACTCGTGCTTTTTTATATTGTCGTGATTCTTGGACGAAGTTATCCTAGGTGCATAGACTCCCATATCATCATTTCGGTGGAGTACATGTCAGATTTCTTATACATCCCATGGAGCTATTCTCGAGTCATCAGGATAGACCGGATGCCTTAGTTGCTATACTGGGGCATATTTCCCTCTTTTAGCTGTGGAGATGATTGTTTTCTCATAGACCTATTAAAGTCTCCATTATTTGACTGAGGGATATTTATTTCCATTACTGGCCACATTTTTGATGATTCTTGCCGAGATGAGCCTTCAGTAGAGTACGACCTCAGGGGTTTGACTGTCCTACTATCCATGACTGTTCAGTAGATTGAGATCGTGGTAGGTACCCTGGCGAACTATTCTCTTGAGACTTCTCAACAGATCATTCATTTGAGATGACGATGGATTCCCTCAGTAGAGCATCTCGAGTTAGAGGCATCCAAATTATTATGACGCTTCATCAGGCCTCGTGTTTTGGTTGGATGGGTTGTGATGCTATATTTGTAGTCGATGTGACCATTCCGACTAACTAGCAAAGCGTCTTTTAGGACTCATGGAGTCCCTTTCAAATCATTTCAGTAGATTGAGAGTTATGGTAGCATGCTACACTGGGGACATTTTATGACGTTCGAAGTCCTCATTCTTGGTTTGATATTCAGAGATGTCAGTTCATAGTTTGGCATTCAAAGCCACCATTTCTTATCAGTTTTGGCGTTCAGAGCCATCATTCATAGTTTCGCGTTCAGAGCCACATTATAGTTTGGCGTTCAAAGTCGTCGTTCACAGTTTGGAAATCAGATCTGTGGTCTACAATTTGGCATTCAAAGCCGTCATCTACAGTCAGACGTTCAAACCCACCATGTCTCCACTGTTTAGAGTTCAGAGCTGCATCCATAGTTTGGCATTTAAAGTCGCATCTACAGTTTGGTGTTCAAAGCCATGTCTTCAGTTCGGCGTTCAAAGCCACCATCCTTCTCAGTTTGGGAGTTTAGAGCCACCATCTCTTTATAGCTCGGCATTCAGAGTCATCATATCTTATCAGTTATGACATTCAGAGTTATCCTTCGTAGTTAGGCGTTCAGATCCACCATATCTCATTCAGTTTGCTGTTCAAAATCGCATCTCCAGTTTGGCATTCAGAGCCATCATCCTATCACGATCGGGCATTCATTGCCACTTTTTCGGTGTTCAGAGCTATGTTCCTAGTGTTTAGAGCTGTCACTTCAGTTTGGGCATTCAGAGCTTCTTCTTTAGTATTCAATGTTATTAGTTTTTTTAGTTCGACGTTTAGAGCCACGTCTTTAGTTTGGCATTCAAAGTCATCATGTTCTTCCGATTGGAGTTTAGAGCCACCATCTTCACAGTTTGGTGTTCAAAGTCATAATTCATAGTCAGGCATTCAGAACCATTGGTTAGCTTGGCATTCAGATGCCACCATATTTTTTTAATTGGGCATTTAGAGCCATTAGTCAGCTTGGCATTCAGAGCCATCATATCTTCAGTTTGGCATTTAGAGCCATCATATCTTTAGTTTGGCATTCAGAGCCATTGGTCAGCTTGGCATTCATATGCCACCATATTTCTTCAGTTTGGCATTTAGAGACATTAGTCAGCTTGGCATTCAGAGCCACATTGCTAGCATTAAGAGTTGTCATTTTTTTTTAGTTTAGCATTCAGAGTCATCTTCTTCATTTTAGATGTTTAGAGCCCTGAGCTCACAACCTAGATTCATTCTTCCTATTTGTGACCCAGAGTCATTCTTTCCATTTAGAGCCCTGAGCTCACGACCTAGAGTCGTTCATTTGATCTATGACCTAGAGTCATTCTTTCTAATTAAAGCCCTGAACTCACGACCCAGAGTCGTTCTACTTATTCATGACCCAAAGTCATTCTTTCCATTTAGAGCCCTGAGCTCACGATCTAAAGTCATTTTCTCACTTAAGACCTAAAGTCTTTCCAAACCTGAGTTGAGCCTTCATTATTTGGTCGCCCATGAGTGGTATGACCTGGAGTTTGCGTATCACATTCTCTTTCTAGTCGATCAGTCATAGAGCCTGTTCACATAGCCCTGAGCTATTCATTGTAACCCTGAGTTGCTCATTATATCATGACCTATAGTCATTCATTCCATCCATAGCCCTGAGAAATTCATTGTAAGCCTGAGTTACTCATTACATCATGACTTTCATAGCATCCCGAGCCTCGATCTCACGACCTAGAGTTGTTTGTATCCTTCACATCTCATAGATATTTCGTTTTCATCATTCTAGCCACTTGCGAGTGGCCTCGACCCGCCAGCATGAGTCGGAAAGCATCCTGATCGGCTACCCATTTAGAGCCCTAAGCTCACGACCCAAAGTTGTTTCTCTCATTCATGACCCAAAGTCATTCTTTCCATTTAGAGCCTACAATCGTTTTTCTTATTTATGACCCAGAGTCATTCTTTCCATTTAAAGCCCTGACCTCATGACCCAGAGTCATTCATTTCATTTATGACTCAGAGTCATTCTTTCTAATTAGAGCCTTGAGCTCACGACCTAGAGTCATTCTTCTTATTCATGACCTAGAGTCATTATTTCCATTTAGAGTCGTGAGCTTATGATCTAGAGTCATTTTTCTCACTTAAGACCCAGAGTTTTTCCAGCCCTGAGCTGAGCCTTCATCATTTGGCTGCCCATGAGTGGTATGACCTAGAGTTTGCGTATCGCATTCTCTTTCTAGCCATCAGTCATAGAGCCTGTTCACATAACCTTGAGCTATTTATTGTAACCCTGAGTTACTCATTGCATCATGACCTAAAGTCATTCATTCCATCCATAGCCCCGAGCAATTCATTCTAACCCTAAGTTACTCATTGCATCATGACCTAGAGTCATTAATTGCATCCCGAGCCCCGAGCTCACGACCTAGAGTCGTTTGCATCCTTCACATCCCTAGGACGTTTCATTTTCATCATTCTAGACACTTGCTGGTGGCCTCGACTCGCCACCATGAGCCGGAAAGCATCTTGATCGGCTATTCATTTAGAGCCCTAAGCTCATGACCTAGAGTCATTTTTTTCATTCATGACCCAGAGTCATTCTTTCCATTTAGAGCCTAGAGTCGTTTTTATTATTTGTGACCCAAAGTCATTCTTTCCATTTAGAGCCCTAAGCTCAAGACCCAGAGTCATTCATTTCATCTATGACCCAGAGTCATTCTTTCTAGTTAGAGTCTTGAGCTCACGACCCAGAGTCGTTCTTCTTCTTATTCATGACCCAGAGTCGTTCTTCTTCTTATTCATGACCCATAGTCATTCTTTCCATTTAGAGCCTTGAGCTCACGATCCAGAGTCATTTTTGTCATTTAAGACCTAGAGTCTTTCCAACCCTGAGTTGAGCCTTCGTCATTTGGTCACCTATGAGTGGCATGACCTGGTGTTTGCATATCACATTCTCTTTCTAGTCGATCAGTCATATACTATGTTCACATAGCCTTAAGCTATATATTGTAACCCTGAGTTACTCATTGCATCATGACCTAGAGTCATTGATTACTACCCAAAAAGTGCTATTTTACACCTTTAATGCATTATGTTTTAAGCACTTTTGTGTAGTAGTTCTCCATCTTTAGTCCAATTGGCATGTTAAGGACCTAGCAATGTCTTCTAATCATATTTGTGGCTAGTTTTAATGTTTTGACAGCTTTTTGGATCATTAAGACAAGTCAAGCAAAGGAGAGAAGCAAAGAGAAGCAAAGTGAAAAAAATCAAGATGTAGCAGCTGCAGTCTTCTTTCACACTTTTGGAGCACTTCCCGAAGTTCAATTTTTATATTCTATATACCATTTCAAAGATCTGGAAGTCAAGAATCCAACGCTTCAAACCGTGTACGATTTGGAGCTGAAATGAGGAAGATATGGCCTTCGGAAGCCAACTGCTCCAGGTTATGCGAAAATTTCGCATTCCACAAGGTGTTATGCGAAATTCGCATAACATTCGCATATGGTTCGCATAACCCATGCGTGTTGCGAATTTTCCTCTGCCGTTGCCGACTCCACTTTAGATATTTTCCTTTGTATTTTGTGATGTAATTTCCTTTGTTATCCTTGTAACTAACCAACCATAAGCTTTTGCTTTTGAAAAGACTTTATAAGGGGTGGAAATCACCTCTTGGAATATATAGAATACGTATTACGTTTTTACACTTAGAATTTTACAGAGCTCTCTCGTTCTCTTTTCTCTTTATTATTTTCTTTTTCTTGGAAGCCAAACAACCTCTAAGGATGTTTGCCCGGAGGATGAGAGGCTAAACTTTCGGTTTCTTGGAGTAAAGGAAGCTAGGTGAAAAGTCCAGATGAAAAGGTGGAAAGCTTCCATGCATTAAATTCAGGTAGTTGGAATTCATAAACGGCTTCTAAATCCAAAGTTTTGCTTTAAACCCCTTAGAATCATTTTGAATGACCAATACATGGTAAGCCTCAGGTCTTTATGGATGCTTATTACTAGATCCATATTAGTCCATTAGTTATCATGTACGAGTCATTGGAAAGTGATTCAAGGTGAAGACCCATAGTGTCTTAAGCCATTAATGGACCTTGACTACCATTTCTATTGACCTTTTATGGATTAAATCTTCATTGTCAAACCTATACCGGTTCGGGAAATAACTATAGGTTAAATCCCCAATGCGAGGAGAAAAATCCGGAATTTTCCATTTTCTATTCTGAACTTGATCCTAGCAACCCTTAGCTCCGGGAGACTTTCTTTCTTCCATTTTTAATTAGTTTATGTTAGTTTAGTTTCAAACACTTTCAAAACAAATTTTATTTTCTTTTAAACTTTAAGTTTTTGATTAAGGAAATCATTAAATCCAATTTCTAATTTTGAGTATATCACTGGTAGAATGAAAACCCATCCCAGAGTTCGACCCTAGAGCCACTATACTATAGTAGCTTTGCTACGTTAGTATGAGGTCATAGGTTTTATAAATGTTTTTGATTAAATGACCCAATTGGAGTTACACGCGAATCAAAATGGCGCCATTGCCGGGGATGGTGCCACAATACAGTGATGCAACCTTTTAGAGGCTACTTGTGATTTCCATCACAAGTTTGGTGAATACCTTTTTCACTAACTTCATTTCCTTTCATTTTATTTTTGTTAGGTTTATTTTCATTTTCTTTCTAACCTTAACTTTTTTCTAGGTTTCTTTTGTTTTTGTTGTTTTTGTTTTATTTCAGGTAAGTAGTAACTTGTGCATGCCCTATTGGATTCGGGACCAAGAGGGAAGATTAGTAAGGATTGAGAATCCTCAAGACACAGAGTTGCATATTTGTGTTAACATCATGGACCCTCCACCAGAGGATCAGAATTCTCAACAAGGTCAAGGGGGTAATCCCAATGCATATTTATCCATGAGGGATAGAATGCACCCACCAAGGATGAGTGCACCCTCGTGCATCCTGCCTCCTCTTGAGCAGTTGGTTATAAGGCCCCATATTGTGCCCCTTCTACCAAATTTCCATGGAATGGAGAGTGAGAATCCATATGCCCACATCAAGGAGTTTGAGGAGGTTTGCAATACCTTTAGAGAGGGAGGAGCTTCAATAGACTTGATGAGACTCAAGCTATTCCCTTTTACTTTGAAGGACAAGGCAAAAATATGGCTTAATTCTTTAAGGCCAAGGAGCATAAGGAATTGGGTTGATCTTCAGGCCGAATTTTTGAAGAAATTTTTCCCCACCCATAGGACCAATGGGTTGAAGAGACAAATCTCAAATTTTTCTGCTAAAGAAAATGAGAAGTTCCATGAATGTTGGGAAAGCTATATGGAGGCCATCAATGCTTGTCCTCATCATGGCTTTGATACATGGCTCTTGGTGAGCTATTTTTATGATGGAATGTCCTCCTCCATGAAGCAAATTCTTGAAACCATGTGTGGGGGAGATTTTATGAGCAAGAATCCGGAAGAAACCATGGACTTTTTAAGTTATGTGTCTGAAGTGTCAAGAGGATGGGATGAGCCCAACTCAAGAGAGAAAGGGAAGTTTCCCTCTCAATCAACCCAAAATCCAAAAGGTGGAATGTACGTATTAAGTGAAGACATGGACATGAAAGCTAAAGTGGCAACAATAGCAAGGAGGTTGGAAGAACTTGAGTTGAAAAAGATACATGAAGTCCAAGCCATTTCCGAGACCCAAGCTCATGTCATGCCATGCACCATTTGCCAATCATGTGATCATGTGGTAGATGAGTGCCCAACCATGCCAGCTGTGAGAGAGATGTTAGGTGATCAAGCCAATGTTGTGGGGCAATTTAGGCCTAACAACAATGCACCTTATGGAAACACCTATAATTCAAGCTGGAGAAACCATCCAAATTTTTCTTGGAAACCAAGACCACCTCCATACCAACCACAAGGCCAAACCCAAGCACCTCAACAAACCTCTTCAGTGGAGCAAGCCATTGTGAACCTAAATAAAGTCATGGGTGACTTTGTGGGTGAACAAAAGGCAATCAACTCCCAATTGCATCAAAAGATTGAAAATGTTGAGAGTTCTCAAATTAAGAGAATGGAGGGGATGCAAAATGATCTATCTCAGAAGATAGATAATATTCAATACTCCATCTCTAGGCTTACCAACCTCAACACTGTGAATGAGAAGGGAAAGTTTCCCTCTCAACCAAGCCAAAATCCTAAGGGTGTTCATGAAGTTGAAACCCAAGAGGGGGAGTCTTCAAAGTTGAGGGAGGTTAAAGCTGTGATCACTTTAAAGAGTGGAAAAGAGGTTGATCAACCCCTGCCTAAGGTGAAGCAAGATGAAGAACTCATGTCAAAGAAAACCTTGGTCAAAGAGAGCAATAACCAAGAAAAGAAGAGTGGGAAGAAAAGTGCATCCAAATCAAGCATTGAAGAAGAGCCAAGGATAGTGATTAAAGAGGATATGATGAAGAAACATATGCCTCCCCCTTTTCCTCAAGCTTTACATGGAAAGAAGGAAATCAAGAATTCATCAGAAATTCTTGAGGTCTTGAGACAAGTGAAGGTGAATATACCCTTACTTGATATGATCAAGCAAGTCCCCACATATGCAAAGTTTCTAAAGGACTTGTGCACGGTCAAGAGAGGGTTACATGTGACAAAGAATGCATTCCTCACTGAGCAAGTAAGTGCTATCATTCAGAGTAAGTCTCCAGTTAAGTATAAAGATCCGGGATGCCCCACCATTTCAGTCAACATTGGAGGGACACATGTGGAGAAAGCTTTACTAGACTTGGGGGCAAGTGTGAATTTGCTCCCATACTCTGCGTACAAGCAACTGGGACTTGGAGGATTGAAGCCCACAGCCATCACTCTCTCCTTAGCTGACAGGTCAATCAAAATCCCAAGGGGGGTGATAGAGGATGTTCTAGTTCAAGTGGACAAATTCTACTATCCTATGGATTTTGTTGTGCTTGATACTGATCCCACAGTGAAGGAAGCAAACTATGTACCAATTATCCTTGGGAGACCTTTCCTAGCTACCTCCAATGCCATCATCAATTGTAGAAATGGGGTGATGTAGCTCACATTTGGGAATATGACCTTGGAATTAAACATATTCCACCTATGCAAGAGGCATCTTCACCCAGAAGAAGAGGAAGGATTGGAGGAGGTGTGCTTGATCAACACCTTGGTTGAAGAGCATTGTGACAAGAATTTACAAGAGAGCTTGAATGAAAGCCTTGAAATGTTTGAAGAAGGGTTACCTGAACCCTCTGATGTTCTACCTATCATGTCTCCTTGGAGGAGACGGGAAGAGATCTTACCACTGTTCAACCAGGAAGACTCACAAGAAGCAACTGTGGATGACCCTCCAAAGCTTGTTTTGAAGCTGCTTCCTGTTGATTTGAAATATGCATATTTGGAGGAAAATGAGAAATGTCCAGTGGTGGTTTCTTCAACTCTTACTAGTGATCAAGAGGATAATCTTTTGGGAGTCCTCAGGAAATGCAAGAAAGCCATTGGATGGCAAATTTCTGATCTGAAAGGGATTAGCCCTTTGGTTTGCACCCACCATATTTATATGGAGGATGATGCAAAACCAGTGAGGCAGCCCCAGAGGAGGTTGAATCCTCACATGCAAGAGGTGGTGAGGGGTGAAGTTCTGAAGCTACTCCAAGCTGGGATTATATATCCCATTTCAGACAGTTTATGGGTGAGCCCCACCCAAGTAGTCCCAAAGAAATCTGGAATCACTGTGGTCCAGAATGAGAAAGGGGAGGAAGTCTCTACACGTCCTACCTCAGGATGGAGGGTGTGTATAGACTACAGAAGGTTGAATTCAGTGACTAGGAAGGACCATTTCCCATTGCCTTTCATGGACCAAGTCCTTGAGAGAGTCTCAGGACATCCTTTCTACTGTTTTCTGGATGGGTACTCGGGGTACTTCCAAATAGAGATTGATTTGGAAGATCAAGAAAAGATAACCTTCACTTGCCCCTTTGGTACTTTTGCGTATAGGAGAATGCCCTTTGGTCTATGCAATGCTCCTGCAACTTTCCAAAGATGTATGCTGAGCATCTTCAGTGATATGGTGGAGCGCATCATGGAAGTCTTCATGGATGACATCACTGTTTATGGAAGTTCTTATGAGGAGTGTTTGTTGCATTTAGAAGTTGTTCTCCAAAGATGTATTGAGAAAGACCTAGTGCTAAATTGGGAGAAGTGCCATTTTATGGTACAACAAGGAATTGTCTTAGGACATATCATCTCCAAGAAGGGCATTGAGGTAGATAAGGCTAAGGCGGAGCTTATTGTTAAGTTGCCACCTCCCACAAATGTTAAGGGAATTAGGCAATTCCTTGGACATGTCGGGTTCTATAGGAGGTTCATTAAGGATTTCTCAAAAATCTCAAAGCCTCTTTGTGAACTCTTGGTAAAAGATGCCAAGTTTGTGTGGGATGAGAAGTGTCAGAAGAGTTTTGAGGAACTGAAGCAATTCCTCACAACTGCACCAATAGTGAGAGCCCCAAATTGGAAGTTACCTTTTGAGGTAATGTGTGATGCAAGTGACCTTGCTATGGGGGCTGTCTTAGGGCAAAGAGAAGATGGAAAGCCCTATGTAATTTATTATGCTAGCAAAACTTTGAACGAGGCTCAAAGGAACTACACAACTACTGAGAAGGAGTTGTTGGCAGTAGTTTTTGCCTTGGATAAGTTTCATGCTTATTTGGTAGGGTCCTCTATAGTGGTGTTTACTGACCATTCCACTTTGAAGTACTTGCTAACCAAGCAAGATGCCAAGGCAAGATTGATAAGATGGATCCTTTTGCTCCAAGAATTCAATCTCCAAATTCGGGATAAAAAGGGGGTAGAAAATGTGGTAGCTGACCACTTGTCAAGACTTGTGATATCACATGACTCACATGGTCTGCTTATCAATGATGATTTCCCTGAGGAGTCTCTCATGTCAATAGAGGTAGCTCCATGGTATTCTCACATTGCAAATTTCTTGGTTACTGGAGAAGTACCAAGTGAGTGGAGTGCCCAAGACAAGAGGCATTTCTTTGCTAAGATCCATGCCTATTATTGGGAGGAGCCTTTTCTCTTCAAATATTGTGCGGATCAAATCATAAGGAAATGTGTTCCTGAACAAGAGCAATCAGGAATTCTTTCCCATTGCCATGATAATGCATGTGGAGGTCATTTTGCCTCCCAGAAAACAGCAATGAAAGTGATCCAATCAGGTTTTTGGTGGCCCTCTCTTTTCAAGGATGCCCACTCTATGTGCAAGGGATGTGATCGGTGTCAAAGGCTTGGTAAGCTAACACGCCGAAATATGATGCCCTTGAGTCCCATCTTGATAGTGGATGTCTTTGATGTTTGGGGGATAGACTTCATGGGACCATTTCCAATGTCGTTTGGACATTCCTACATTTTGGTGGGAGTGGATTATGTCTCTAAGTGGGTAGAAGCAATCCCATGTAGGAGCAATGATCATAAGGTGGTTCTTAGATTCCTCAAGGACAACATCTTTGCAAGATTTGGTGTGCCTAAGGCCATTATCAGTGATGGAGGAACCCACTTTTGTAATAAACCTTTTGAGACTCTTCTAGCCAAGTATGGGGTTAAGCACAAGGTAGCTACACCTTATCACCCTCAAACAAGTGGCCAAGTTGAGTTAGCCAACCGGGAAATCAAGAATATACTGATGAAGGTGGTGAATGTGAATAGGAAGGATTGGTCTATTAAGCTCTTAGATTCCCTATGGGCTTATAGGACCGCTTACAAGACCATTCTTGGAATGTCTCCTTATCGCCTTGTTTATGGCAAAGCGTGTCACCTTCCAGTGGAGATTGAATATAAAGCATGGTGGGCAATTAAGAAGCTCAACATGGATTTGACAAGAGCCGGGTTGAAGAGATGTTTGGATTTGAATGAATTGGAGGAAATGAGAAATGATGCTTACCTCAATTCAAAAATTGCAAAAGAGAGGTTGAAGAAATGGCATGATCAATTGGTAAATCAAAAGAATTTTGCCAAGGGACAAAGAGTCTTGCTTTATGACTCTAAGCTTCATATTTTTCCTGGAAAATTGAAATCAAGATGGACGGGTCCTTTCATAATTCATGATGTGCAATCAAATGGAGTAGTGGAACTACTCAACTTCAATAGCACTCGAACTTTCAAAGTGAATGGGCATCGTCTTAAGCCTTATATAGAATCATTTTCCTGAGACAAGGAGGAATTCATCCTCCTTGATCCACCTCCAACATGAAAATATTTGGTTTATGGTTGAACTTAGTCTCTTCAAAGACTAAAGAGTTCACCTTTTTTTTTGTTTTCTTTTAAGTTGATTTTAATTTAATCTAGTTTTTCCTTGTGTTTTTCCATGTTTTGATTTTTATTTTTGACTTTAATGCCGTTCTAATGTGTTTTGAATTGGTTTTTTGTGCTAACATTCAGGTGGGAAAGCTTGAGGAATGAAGTCATGGTGAAAGTAAGGCAAAACAGGGGAGAAAAAAACAAGTTTCAGCCATTTTCGCATAACCCCCCCCTCCCCCATATGCGAAATTTTCGCATAACACACCCCTTATGCGAAAATGCTTTTATGGCAATTTCCAAAAAAACATGCTCTCGGTCCCTTCCCAAAATCCCTTATGCGAATTTCACAGGAATGTGAACCATATGCCAACCATATGCGAATTCGTTTTTGAGACAAATTTGCAAAACCATGCTCTCTGTCTGGGTTCTCACAGGAATGCGAAATTTTCGCATAACATAAGGGGTAATGCGAAATTCGCATTTCCTTTTTAAAGACCGTGTTCTCCTCTTCCCATGCTCAATTTCTTCTTCATTTCTCATAGCACCTCTCTTCCAATCACCAAATCCCTTCCTTAAGTTTCTTTTCTTCATCATTCCCCACTCTCAACACCACCATGGCAGCCCATCTCCATAATTCCACCTCATAGTCGCGGCAGTCACTATTCATCACCGTCCACCCCTTCAATTTTCAGCTTTTTCCACCATAAAAAAACCTCCCAATTCCTCACTCAACACTCTAAATCCAACCCTCAACCAATTTCAGCCTTGTATTCACCAATTCAAAACCTCAAGCTAAGCATTCAAGCCACGTTTTCTTCAAAGAGAACCCATGGCCGCCGGGTAGAGGAGCTCCAATTTTCAAAATTTCTTCGTGAAAAAGCTCCAATTTCCAAGCCTATTCACCATGAAAAATTCTTTTCTTACCTTAGCCAGCATTTCCCACCCTCAAAAGCCAAAAATTTCCACAATTTGAATGAGCTTCAAAACTTCAAATGGGCATGTGAATAGTGCATATGCGAAATTTTTGCATTCCATCATGTGTTATGCGAAATTCACATAACCCCCCCCCCCCATATGCGAAATTTTCGCATAACCCCTACCTTGTGCCAATTTTTCACTTTTTCCATCTCTGCCCTTCCCAATCCAAAGCCTGTGAGCCTCATTTCATTACTTCATTATGCCTAAGACCCGAGGAGGACATACCTCAGCTCCCCAGAGCAGTGAGAGAGCCGCCCCTGTGCGGGCCCCACTAGATGCGCCGCCACATTTAGCTGATTCTGCCTCTCAGAGCAGATACCATACGAGGAGAGCATCTGCCACACCTGTGGCCCCTACTCAGATTCCACTTCGGGGTTCTCCTACAAAGAAAGCCAAGACTTCAAAGCCAGGAGAGTCCTTTAGAGCACCTCGGGATTCACAGTCTCAACCACCATCCACCAGACGCCCTAGACCCAGCTCGCCTATTGAGGGCAACTCAGATTGCCGGTCCAAAGCATTTCATGTCGAGGCATATTTTGAGCACACTATGTTGCGCCAGCAGACTGACTTGCGGGATTCATACAGCCTACTTGAGAGGTACCATCTTGTACCCTTTATGACTCCGCCCCAGTTCTTTTATCCTCGAGTAGTTTTAGACTTTTACCAGTCTATGACTACTCGTGGCGTCCCGGTACCAGCCTCGATACTTTTTACCATTGATGGACGCCAGGGTATTTTGGGGGCTCGACAGATTGCCGAGGCTTTCCATATCCCTTATGCACCAGCTGATCCCACTGCATTTAGACGCTGGGCCCCACTTTCTGAGTGGGACATGGTTCGTAGCCTATCTCGAGGGACATCTTCCCAGAGGACCATTTTCAAGAGGGAGCTTCCCCCAGGGATGCTCCTAGTTGATGTGGTGCTTCGCACCAACCTTTTTCCTCTTCAGCATACCGTACAGAGGCGAGGGGCCATTTTAGAGGCATTATTTCGTATCTTTGAGGGCTACTACTTTGGTCCTCATCATTTGATTATGGCCGCTCTCCTCCATTTTGAGGAGAAGGTGCATAAGCGGCGTCTTACGAGGGCAGCCTCCATTCAGTTACTTTTCCCTCGGCTGCTATGCCATGTTTTGGCACATATGGGTTTTCCTACAGACCCTCAGGCTGAGCCCCGCCGCCATTGTCGAGAGAGCTTCTCTCTTGACCAATGGACTCAGCTATCGCTCCATCAGCATTCCCTAGAACTTCCCGAGCCAAGGGAAGTCCCTCCTGTTCCATCCACTTTAGCTCCCTCGGAGCCTGTACCAGAGGCAGCATCATCTGATGCCCCACCTACTGTTCCTCCTACCGCAGAGCCGCCCATCACTATCCCTGGTTCAGAGTACCGTGCCTTGCTCGCTTCTTTTCAGACTCTGACCACTACTCAAACGGCCATTATGGAGCGCATGGGCCACTTCCAGATTCAGCAGGAGCAGCAGACTCTCATTCTCCGTGAGATTCAGCAGCACCTCGGTCTTGTGCCACCAGCTCCACCTGTAGCGGTGCCTTCCTCAGTTCCAGCAGAGGACCCCTCCTATCCACCAGAGGAGCCTACTACTTGATCATACGATCACTCCTCTCCCTTTTTTGTATCTATATTCTATGTTTTTTGGATGTCTTATGTATTTTGGACCACTTTTATACTGGGATTGGATATATTCCATGTTTGTCTTGTATATTGTACTCTCTCAGTTTATATAGACATCTTCCTTTTTGTGTATTTTAGCTATTCCTTTTTATTTCCTCTAATCATCACTCTTATTATTTTTCTTTTCTTATGCAACATGTGGTTTCTCCTCTCTATTCAGAGTACCTTACTATAAGGAGGTATCACTTCCTCCCTTTTATTACCATTTGCTTTTAGAACATTAGGGACAATGTTCATCCTAGTTGGGGGGAGAGTTGAGGAAGTAATTTGTTGAATTTTTTTGGTTAAGTTATTTTGCTAACAATTTTTTTGCAAACTCTCCTTGTTTTCTTAAAGATAAATTCTCAAAAATAAATAGGAGAAATTAAATTCTTATCTTATTGCCATAGTCTTAGAGTTTGTATTATGCTTATTAAAGTTGATAAATTGTTGAAGCTCCTTTTGATTTCAATCTTAAGTCTTCCACTCTAATCTTTTCACACACTGAACACATTAGATTCCAGTTATAAGATGGAAAACTTTTTCACCCCCTAAACTTAGGAAATTTTTGACTTGGTGCCATTGACCTCATTCTATTAGTGTTGGGACACCTTATAAAAGGCCAATGTGTCTTATGAAAAAAATTTTGCTTCACTTGCTTTGAAACCCGAGCAAGGTCCGAGGGGTATATGGTGAAAATCTTTAAAACCTGGTGCCCTAAGCCTTCAATGGTTGGGAGCCACCGACCTCACTGCTCGTTACATGGGTGGAGTATATAAAATAAAAAAATAAAAAAGAAAAAAAGAAAAAAAAAAAGAGGTGCGTTCTTAGCCTTCTATATATGAGTTAGTGTTGCTAAAGTTAGAGAAAAACCTTAGTTGGGGGGAGAATATAGTTTGACACACTATAACTGGAAACTAAGCATCTTAACACTTAGATTTTTGTGGAAGATTAAGAGTTGGTCCTTTGGGAGTGGAAATTATTTTGATACTCAAATTTGCATAATGCCCACTTTTTGAATGTTGTGATAGGTAAGTTATTTGATGACTCTTGTTGATGATTGAGTTTTATATCCTTGACTATTCACAAGAGAGTTTGATCCAATCATGCCACTTGGTTATTTTTTGGAGTGATCAGCATGATTTTGTAAAATATTATATTATCTATTCTTCTTTATTTTTCTTTCCTTCATTGCTCAGGGACTAGCAATGTGTCAGTTGGGGGGAGTGATTACTACCCAAAAAGTGCTATTTTACACCTTTAATGCATTATGTTTTAAGCACTTTTGTGTAGTAGTTCTCCATCTTTAGTCCAATTGGCATGATAAGGACCTAGCAATGTCTTCTAATCATATTTGTGGCTAGTTTTAATGTTTTGATAGCTTTTTGGATCATTAAGACAAGTCAAGCAAAGGAGAGAAGCAAAGAGAAGCAAAGTGAAAAAAATCAAGATGTAGCAGCTACAGTCTTCTTTCACACTTTTAGAGCACTTTCCGAAGTCTAATTTTTACATGCTATATACCATTTCAAAGCTCTAGAAGTCAAGAATCCAACGCTTCAAACCGTGTACGATTTGGAGCTAAAATGAGGAAGATATGGCCTTTGGAAGCCAACTGCTCCAGGTTATGCGAAAATTTCGCATTCCACAAGGTGTTATGCGAAATTCGCATAACATTCGCATATGGTTCGCATAACCCATGCGTGTTGCGAATTTTGCTCTACCTTTGCCGACTCCACTTTAGATATTTTCCTTTGTATTTTGTGATGTAATTTCCTTTATTATCCTTGTAACTAACCAACCATAAGCTTTTGCTTTTGAAAAGACTTTATAAGGGGTGGAAATCACCTCTTGGAATATATAGAATACGTATTACGTTTTTACACTTAGAATTTTACAGAGCTCTCTCGTTCTCTTTTCTCTTTATTATTTTCTTTTTCTTGGAAGCCAAACAACCTCTAAGGATGTTTGCCCGGAGGATGAGAGGCTAAACTTTCGGTTTCTTGGAGTAAAGGAAGCTAGGTGAAAAGTCCAGATGAAAAGGTGGAAAGCTTCCATGCATTAAATTCAGGTAGTTGGAATTCATAAACGGCTTCTAAATCCAAAGTTTTGCTTTAAACCCCTTAGAATCATTTTGAATGACCAATACATGGTAAGCTTCAGGTCTTTATGGATGCTTATTACTAGATCCATATTAGTCCATTAGTTATCATGTACGAGTCATTGGAAAGTGATTCAAGGTGAAGACCCATAGTGTCTTAAGCCATTAATGGACCTTGACTACCATTTCTATTGACCTTTTATGGATTAAATCTTCATTGTCAAACCTATACCGGTTCGGGAAATAACTATAGGTTAAATCCCCAATGCGAGGAGAAAAATCCGGAATTTTCCATTTTCTATTCTGAACTTGATCCTAGCAACCCTTAGCTCCGGGAGACTTTCTTTCTTCCATTTTTAATTAGTTTATGTTAGTTTAGTTTCAAACACTTTCAAAACAAATTTTATTTTCTTTTAAACTTTAAGTTTTTGATTAAGGAAATCATTAAATCCAATTTCTAATTTTGAGTATATCACTGGTAGAATGAAAACCCATCCCAGAGTTCGACCCTAGAGCCACTATACTATAGTAGCTTTGCTACGTTAGTATGAGGTCATAGGTTTTATAAATGTTTTTGATTAAATGACCCAATTGGAGTTACACGCGAATCAGTCATTCATTAGCATCCCGAGCCCTGGGCTCACGACCCAGAGTCATTTGCATCCTTCATATCTCTGAGATGTTTTGTTTTCATCACTCTAGCCACTTGTAAGTGGCCTCAACATGACACCATGAGCCAGAAAGCATCCTGATCGGCCATCCATTTAGAGCCCTAAGTTCATGACTCAGAGTTGTTCTTCTCATTTGTCACCCCAGTCATTCTTAGCATTCAGAGCCTTAAGCTCACGACCCATATGCGTTCTTCTTATTCATGGCCTAGAGTCATTCTTAGCATTCAGAGCTCTGAGCTCATGACCCAGAGCCATTTTCACCCTTTAGGCGTTCAGAGCTACTACTTTCTTTCATGGGTGTTTAGAATCGTAGGCCTTTAGATCTCCCATTAGCATCAAGATCCATTTTTTCCACTTTTAGGCATTCAGAGCCATTCATTTATCAGTTTTAGGCATTTAGAACCACTCATCTCTTCTAGTTTCAGGCGTCCAGAGCCACTATCTCTTCATAGTTTGGCGTTCAGAGCCATCATCATATGTCTTCAATTTTAGGCGTTCAGAGCCATGTCTTCAATTTGGCATTTAGAGCCATCATCTTCTTCAATTTGGCATTCAAAGTCGTTGTACATACTCATTCAGGCATTTAGAGTCGCCATATTTCTTCATTTTAGTGTTCAAAGTCATTTTTCCTCAGCCTTATCATTCAGAGTCATAACTCCTAGCATTCATATTCACTGGCATTGCACATCTTGCCTTGACGATTTTACATTCATCCTCATTTTCCTCACCTCGTTACCTTGTGCTTATTGCTTGTTCATCATGCTCTTCTAGAGCTTCCCATCCTCCATAGCACACGACATAGTCCTTTGAGCTTATAGCATGTGTTTTGATCTTATCATTGGTACCCCTTGCCCCTCGCCCCATGCCCTTATATAATGTATGTGTTGTTTTTTCATTTGTACTCATTCCTATGCTCTTTGGTGGTTCGACTGCTACCCGATTTTGATATCGATTTTCGAGTCACTTTTGGAGACTTTTCAGGAGTTCTGGATCCATAGTGTAATTTTGGGGGCACCTTAGGAGTTTCCATTCATGTCATTTCATTTTTTTAGGGTTTTAGAGCTTCTTTGTTCTTGTTTTAGTTTAAGAGAGCCCATGTCATGCTAGGACAAATTTGGTGGTCTTTCTTGTTCTTCGGTAAAGTTCACTTCATTTCATTTGTGTATACTCTCACTTTACTTGTGAACTCTACCGAAGAAGGGCATATTTGTAGACCCCAAAATTAGTCCCAATTTTATTTTTACATTAATTTCAACCCTAATTTTGTCAATAAATTTTAAATATCGATTACATGTGCTTTTTTGGCCCACTCACCCATTAATTCTTAGTTTTTATTATTTTGTGAATTGTTTTATTTTTATTTTTATTTGTTATTATTATTATTATTATTATTATGTTATATTATATTATATTATACTTTTTATCTTTTTTATTTTATTTTTATTTTCTCTCTCCTCTCTCATTTCTCTTTTTCCACCTACCCTCTACCTACCCTCACCCTACCCCCCATACCTCCCACATCCAAAGGCTCCCCATCTCCACTCTTCATGATTTTTTTTTTTATTTCTTCTTCCCCATTCCCAAGGCAAGGTGGACGACAACCCCCATAGCTTTTCCAATTTTTTTTTCTCCCAACAGCACTCCCTATTGGCCGACCCCATTCATTTTCTTCCGAATGCTCTTTCCTCTAATGTTTGCTTTTACCTTTTGGATTTTTGGGTTCCCATTTTTTTGGTGGTGATAAGCTCCCTATTTGGGGCTTTTCTCTTCATCTTGCATCACTCTACTCACAGCCCAACTCCCTCACATGGCAGTGATCGGCTGCCCCCATCCCACTATTTTCTCCATACGGTTGGCCGGGATCCCCACCTAGATTTTTTCTTTCCCATTTTTTTTTTGGGTTTTTTTTCTCCTTGAAGACCCATTGCCACTTTCTTGAGTTCTCCCACTCTCTTCTCTCTTCATTTTCTTTCATTTTCCTCTCCATATTTTATTTTATTTTATTTTATTAGTCTTTTTCAGATTTTTTTTTCCTTCTATTTTCTCTTTCTCATCTTTTTCCTTGCTCTCTCCATCCGTCACCCTCACAGCCACTGTCAGTCGACCACTACCAACCAACCACCATCGGCCAACCACCCATTGCCATTGCCGGCTAGCAATCCGACCATCCATATCTTTTTTTTTATTATTATTAAAAAAAGGGTAAATTTCCTTTTTGCTTTATTTTATTTTTATTCATTTTATTTTTTATTTTTGGTTTGTATAGTAATTGATTTGGATTTGGGCCTATTACTTATTAGTTATTGGTTTGGGTTTATTGGATTGGACTTGATATATTGTTTCCTTTGGCTATATATATTATTAATGTGGGCTTGTTAATTGGTTATTTGTTTGGACTTATTGGATTGGGCTTGAAATATTATTTCCTTTGACTATGTGTATTATTAATGTGGGCTTGTTAATTGGTTATTTGTTTCAGCTTATTGGATTGGGCTTGATATATTATTTCCTTTGGCTATATATATTATTAATGTGGGCTTGTTAATTGGTTATTTGTTTGGGCTTATTAGATTGGGCTTGAGATCTTATTTCCTTTTACTATGTGTATTATTAATGTGGGCTTGTTAATTGGTTATTTGTTTGGGCTTATTAGATTGGGCTTGAAATATTATTTCCTTTGGCTATGTATATTATTAATGTGGGCTTGTTAATTAATATGAATTTTAGGCCCATAATGTGGATGAGATTTGTTGGATGACTTGAATATTTGATATGACTTGACCCATTTGAATTATTTATTTGAACATGGGATAATTATGGTGTATATTAAATTAGGTTTGAATTATGGAATATTAAATTTAGGCCTAATGAGATTTATCTTAATTTATCATGTTTTGGGTTTGATTAATTGAGCTTATATTTTGGCTATTAATTTGAAATTTTAGATTAGGGTCTATGATATGTGGGATATTTTTATTGGGTTATATTTGTTAATTTGAGCGAATTTTTAATTGGTGAAGTTTATTAGACTAATTTGAAGTTTGAATTTGGGCTTGAATAATTATTTTGGACTCTACATATTTTTGGATATTTACATTTGTGTTATTTTTGTTTTTACATAGGCCTATTATGCAATTCTATTGACTAGTACAAATTTATGACACGTGGAGCATGAAATTTCATGGAAGAAAGTGATATCGAAAAAGTTGTAGGAAGGCATTGAGGTTGTTGTAAGTTTGTTTGAGTACGTATTTTATTTCCCACTTTTATTTGGTTTTATTTTTATTAGTTCTTGTAAATATTTGTTTGTATATATTTACTTGTGTACAGAATTAGATATTGAACAAACCATGAATTTTGTTTAAATAAGAAGAATAATTCAGTAAATATGTTTTAATAAAATAATAATTTTAAAATATTATTTTTAATAAAAGAATTTTTTATTAATAAAAATTCAGAAAAATGCATTTAGAAAAATCCAAAAGAATTGTTTTTAATAGAATTTGACAATTTTTTTTAATAAAATTGTCCAAAAATTGTTTTGTAAATAAAGTTGCCCCAAAAATTAATTCTGAATAAAATTGTCCAAAAAAATGTTTCTTTTA
>BKBX01005854.1:5460981-5486771 GCA_008326845.1 Vitis x labruscana x Vitis vinifera | reverse complement strand
ATCTTATCAAATTATTTTAATTTATAAAATATTAGGAGTTGATTAATTTTTTTTTTATATTGTAGCAATTTTTGAGTAAAATTATATTTTTAATATTTTAAAATAAAAATATTTAAAATTAAATGGATAAATAACAAAAATGAATGAAGTGATAGCAATTTTTTAAATTATCATTAATGAGACAACTATAAAAATTAATTAAAACTAAAAAAGATAATATAAAATAAAATGATAATATAGATTTAAAATACAAAATAAATTAAAAATGAATAATCAATTTTTAAAAAAAAAAACTTTAAAAAAAAAACTCTCATATTTCCCTGATAAATCATCGATATATCCGATATACCGTCGATATATCTCCGATATTTTGATAGGCTTCCTTCGCCGCTATGTGTGTCGCTCCACGCTCGATTTTTTTTGGTTGATTTTTCGCCTCCAAACTGATATATCGCCGATATTACCAATATTTTGTCAAAATTTCCATTGATAGATAATTAGTGCTCAATATCATGTCGAGTATCACCGATATTCGATACATCGACGATATTTCATCGAAAAAATCCGAAATTTTAATCCTTGGAAGAATCAAACTCAAATATTAATAATTCTCATATACTAAGAAAACATAGTTTTGGTTTAATTAGGATTCCTATATTGCATTCCTTAAACCAAACACTTCAAATTCTATCATACCCATTGATTTCAACAAGAACAAAACTTAGGCATAAAATCTTTTTTTTTATTTTTTATCAACTCACAAATATAGTGAAATTTGCTTTCAATGTGTTTGCTAGATCCATGCAAGATTGAATTATTGGTCAATGTGATTATTGATTTATTCTCATGAAAAATCTTTGTGGGAACTTCTTGAGTATCCTTTACGTTAGAAAGCATACCACTTGCGTGACACCACTACTAACTACAATATACTTGGCTTTTGTTGTTGACAAAGCAACTATTTATTGTTTCTTTGTTGACCAAGAAAAAACTCTCAAACCAAGATTAAATCCATAATTTGAAGTGTTTTTTCATTTCTTTACATCACTTGTTCAATAATTATCTGTGTATCCTACAAGCTCAATCTCATTATTATGCATATAAATTATACCATCGCTTTGTGTTCCTTTAACGTATCGTGGGATACACTTTATTGCTTGCAAGTGAGACTGGTGTGGAGACTCCATGAATCTGTTTACAAATCCAACTCCAATTATAATATTTGGTCTTGTAAAAGTTATATATCATAAACTCTCAATATTCTTCTAAAATTTGTAATATCAACCAACTCACTTGCATATCTTTTGAAAAATAAAGATACCTTTATCTATATGAATTACTTCACTCCTAAGAAAACAAGACATCAATCTCATACTATCATCTCAAACTAACTAATTAAATTATCCACATAGAAACAAATAATAAGAATATCACCCTTCAAATTAGATTTTACATATTAAATGTATTCATAAAGAAATCTTTGGAATCCATTCTTAACAAAAATAAGTATCAATACAAATGTCCCATGCTCTTGGTGTTTGATTCAATCCATATAAGGCATTTTTTTCTTTATAAATCTTTTCTTCCCCTTTTATCATATATCCTTAAGTTTGCTCAAAATAAAACCTCTTCTTCTAGTTTTCTATTCAAGAAAGCTAATTTTACATCTATTTGAAAACTTTCAAATTGTTTTGATCAACAAGAGAGATAATGATATGAAAATTTTCAAGTATAACAACAAATGGAATTCCTTAAAATAAATACTTAGTTTTTGTTTGTAACCCTATTGTTGGGATATAGCCCTCCAAAGCATAACATGATGTAACAATAATTGGATTATTCTAGTTCTTCTTTCTCTATCCTATTTATGCATTATATATAAGAGCATTTTGGCCTAACATTTCTTGCATTGTACATGGCTTGACCGCATTAAGAGTTTCATGGGAGATCCAAGTTTTGGGTTTCTTGCAAGTTATTGATTTGTTCATAGTTGGTTTATAGACTTAGGTAATACATTTGATGTTGTAGTGCACTACCTCCTAATTGGAGGTATGAATGGTCTTTGTCATTAAGATATGGCTCTCATTGTGAGTGCACTAGTGTGTACGGTTATATATTGGATAGGACCTATGGTAAGTCATGACATAAGAGTATCGAGTAGTCATGACTTTACCAAACTTCTATGTTGTATTATCTCTCAACCTTGAAAGAATATTGAGCTTGCGCCAAAGTTAGTAGTGGTTTTGACCTATAGGTGAGATCCTAAAGTGATCATATATTTCCTATGGATTTAGTTGCTATTAATTGAATATGGTAGCAAAAGGTATTCTCAATAGATACACCATGATATCTCATGAGATTGAGACAATGTCCTCTCGGGTGATCCTAAGAATGTGTGTTCAGGTAAACTATGACCATAGTAGTTCCTTAAATCAAACTTGACATTTTCTTTTAGTGAACTAAGATATGTTTATTAATTATACTATAGGAGGATTTAAAACCGAAAGGTGGTAGAAGTAATCTTGAGAGGTTGATAACTTTACCTTGTTAGATTATGGAAATCAATTCATAAAGAGATTGTATACAGTGGATAGTAGATCATTGGCTTGAATACTTAGCGTCTTGGTGCAATATACATAGGATATTGAAGTGCAGTTAACTTTCTGCAATGGGATGTTAAGTTAACTTCAAAATTGGATTCTGAGGGAGCTAATACCATCCTATGGGTCTTAGTGGTCTCTATTTAAGCTCACATACCTTGTTAGCACCATTTATGGGGGTTGGATCAACTCTTGGTTCACTTATGTGCGTAAGGGCATTTTGTTAATTATGCAAGGTTGCATAAGGATTAGTGGACAACATCTCTAAATTGAACTAATTGATTGATTGGAGTCTTATTGGATTAATTAATAAATTAAAACCCTTTTTGGGTTAGATTAAGTGAACCCCTAAGATGGACTTAAGTCACTTAACCCTAATAGAAACACTATAAATACTCCTCATGAGGTTAAGGTTTTAGTCTTCCACCATTGTGTCTTATGTTCTAGAGAGAGCTCAACCCTTTACTTTCAGAGATTTCTACTATCTCTATGCCAAGGCTCAAGGACGAGTCATCGAGCGAAAGATCTCTAGGTCTTTAAGCTTGTCTTTAACACTTGAAACTTAAGGTTTGAGAACATCTAAACTAAAATATTAGTAGTTTAACCCTAAAGATCAATTTTTGAAAAAAATTGGTATTGCTTCTATTGTGTATAGCCCTAAGATGCCAACACCTGTGCCATCAATCATACCTTGAAGTAATTAACTTCTGTACTTATTTTGTACTTGGTTTCATACAAGAGAGAGATCAATAAGATTCCATGTATTATTTTTCTCAATTATATGAATTTCTTCATCCATAACTTTAAGCCAATGATCATCTTGAGCAACTTTCTCATAACTCAATAGATCACAATATGCAAATAAATTAAAATTAATCAAATCTTCACATATTGGATCACTGTTATCACCAACCACATAATCTTGCAAGTATGCAAGTAAGACACGTTAACACCATGGACACCTTAATGACTCCAAAGGACTAGTAGGCTACATACTTTGATCTTCACTTTTCTCTTTGAGATTATTGTGAACACTGAACGATCCTTTTTCATTAAAAGACCAATACCATTTTGTTTGCTTATGTAAAATCACATCATGTTTGACAATAACCTTCTTGATTTGTAGATTGTATAATTTATAACCAATAAAAATACACTTTTCACCTTTATCATCAAGTTTTTTTTTTTTAAAATGCATCAAACATATGAGCATATGTTATGCAACCAAACATCCTTAGATGACCAATGTTATGCTTCCTATGACTCCGAGCTTCTTGTGGGTTCTTTCCATAAAAACATTTAATGGAGCACCTATTTAATAAATAAATTGTATAAGAAATTTCTTTGACCCAAAAACTTTTAGGTAATTGTTTTAAGTGCAATATGTACCTCACCACATCCATTATTATTCTATTTTTTCTAATACCACTTTGTCATGCCTTAAGACCCCTTTATCATGCCCTAAGGGTGTAATAGAATGGTATCAAAGCCGTTTCTGACCCTAATGTGGGGGTTTGTTTGGTTCCATAAAGAGTGTTTGTCTGTTTGGCCCTACAATCTAATAAGACACAATGAGGATGTTGTGTCCACATGGGAAGGTGTGATATCCCACACCGGATGAGAGAGAAAGTTCCTCATGCTATATAAGTATTGGCTTTTTTTAACCTTATAGATGCGTTTTAAAACCGTGAGGGCCCTTTAGGTCCAAAACGGATAATATCTACACAATTTGTAATTATATTGTATTAGGCAATGTACCTTACACTCAATTGATGTTAAATACCATTTTTTTTCAAAAAGTCATCGCAAATGGTATATTTTATACCTCTATTTGTTCTCAAAATTTTGTTGGTATGTCTACTTTGTCTTTTCACATAAGCTTTACAAATTTTGAAAATTTCAAATGCATCTAGCTTTTGCTGTAAAAAAAAACCCAAGCCTTCTAACTAAATTCATAAATAAAGGTGATAAAATACTTGTGATCTCCATTTGAGGGAATGCCCATTAAACATAGATATGAATCAATTGAAAGAGACTTCTTAGCTCTCCATGATTTTCCTATAGGAAATGAATCTCTATGTTTCTTTCCCAAAACATATATTTCATAACCTTCAATTGGGGAGTTAATAAAAGGAAACCCGAAAACCATCTCCTTCACATCAAGTAATTTTTTACTTCCAAAATTTATGTTTCCAAAACGTGAGTGTCATAACCTATTTTTACCATCAATTGTAGAACTAAACTAAGGTAAATTACCATAATTAATATTCAACAAAAATAAAAGATTTTGCGTCTTGTTTATCTTTTCTATTAGTCCATTTTTATCATAATTGATGGTACATATGCCCTTATAGATCTACGTATCATACCATTTTTCTTAAAATTTTCTCTTACTCTATAGATTTTGGTGAAGACTTTGAACATAAAACACACTAGACATACAATTTTGAAATCCATTATTCAATTTAATGGAAAGCTTACTTGTACCTTTAATTGGTACTTTTGTGTCGATCCAAAATTTTACCTTTGAATTAAAAGCCTCATCTAACTTAGAAAACATTTATGTTCGCAAAAAATGGTTAGAGACTCTTTCTAATTTATTCATTTGAAAAAACTTGAATTACCTTCTTAAAGTTTCTAATTGAATCTTCTGCACCTTTTCTACTTCTTTGTAGGTGTTCATACGTATGTGTCATGAACCTTTGTTGTGGCTGCACTTGTAATCTTCTAAAAAATAGGTGGTTTTATCAATTGATACGTGTAAAGATGAGCATTCAAATCCTTCTATCTAGAATTCACTAAATTGTCCTTTAGTGCTTGTGTGAGTTATGCTTAATCAATTGGTACCACAAGCCCTTGTTCTACTACTCCTCAAATATCATGCTACTCAAACACTAATTGGATTTGGATCCTTTAAAATTCAAAATTATTTTTTCCATCAAACTTTGGAAGTTAGGGTTGGATTGTATTATTATTGGTTACTCACATCTTTAATTGTCAAGTTTTGATACAAAATATGAGCAAATAAATAAATAAATTCTAGTAAAAGACAATTTCTCCACACCAAAAGGACGAAACAAAATAAAGAAAAAATAATAATTAAATAATATTTACCATACATTACTTTTTTTTAATATATATATATATATATATATAAGAGCAATGCTAAAAATTTAGTTCTAATAAAAACTAAACTTCTAATAGAATTAAAATTCCAAATCCTAAGAAGAACCAAACTCAAATATTAATAATTCCAATATACTAAGGAAACATAGTCTTAGTTGAATTAGGATTCGTATTGGGGAGAAGACAATGTGAAGTGATGTTCGATGTTAGGTGATTGGTGAACTTCATTGGGTTAAGGAACACTTGCAAAACAATGGATGCCTTAGATGGGTCTTGGGAACCCCTCTCGGACAATCAAGTTAAATAGTTGGCATGAGGAGGAAAAAGCACCATCGTTCTTTTTTGGTGATAACAAAACTTATTTGGTTTTTCTCCAATGAGTCTTCTATAGGTTTTAGTTTTTATGTCCATTGATTAGATGGGCTATGTGTGGCCCATGGGGGCTTATCATATGCCCTTACATGATTGGTGTTGCAAGTAGAATCCAAAAGAGTGACCAATAGTTTAAATAGGTTGAGATGTTGTTCTTGGATGTCGTTGCACGTTACCAGGTTTAAGTAGGTTAAGGTGGGTAAACCGTAAACCATAGACATGCTTGTATCCTACAACTATTTCCTTTTTTTTTTTCTTTTACATGCTCAATAGGGCTAAAAGAGTTGGGCGGGAAAATAAATATTTTATAGTTCTACTATGCATCAGGAAAGGCTTCATGATATGTCCAATAATGGAAAATTTTTAATTAATACATTTATAGAGCATAATCCACTTTACATTGTGTATTCTTAATGCAACATAGTTGCTCAATCGATCCAAAATGGTTCATGTCAAATTGCAATTGTTGAAAATAATGCTTGTTTGGTATGCAATGGGATATGATCCAATGTTTGATGGAAATCAAAAGCCATGCCTTAGGTCAAATTGGCATGAATGGATATTAGAGTATAAGAACAATGAAAGTGGCATGTAAAGCTTAGTTGTGTATTTTTTTTATTAAAGGCAAGTTACCACATATACAAAGTTTACTTTACATATAAAAATAAATAAATAAATAAAATAGGAACAAAATATTCAACAAATAATGGAATTTGTTAAGAGAAATCGGTTGGAAGATTGTAGGAACCGAAGTTGTTGAGTAACCAAGTGGTTAAGAATTTGAATTTGAATGACCAACGACAACTAGTCTAACATGCTCCTACAAGATGGTAGAGCCATTGTAGACATCAATCTTGGATGTTAACTGGTGATGGCATAGTTGGGAGACTGGTGTGGTGAGAAGATCCACCAATTGATCATGAGAGGGTACATGGGAGATGCGAAGCTCCCTTGAAGCCACTTTGTCCCATACAAAGTAGAAGTTGATGGCTATATGTTTCATTTGTGAATGAAAAAATGGATTATCACATAGATACTATAACACCCCAAAATTAACTCTATGGGTAAAATAGTAAATTACAAAGTAATTAATTAATTAATTAAACTCATTAAAGGTGAAAGAGTCCTTTTAAAATTAACATTCCTAGGTATAAATTAGATTTTCCTTTTACATTCTTTATTTTGAAAACCTTATCAACCAAAATTAGAGAATTGGAGATCGTAAGGTCAAAGGTTTAGAGGTTCAGAGTTTGAAATTCAATTTTTTCCTGTTGAGATTCTAACTCTAAATTAATATATTATATTCGTTAGTTAGTTCTAAACAGACTAGATATTCTTTGAAAAAAAATATAGATTAGGGTTAGGTTATTTAATTCTTTTTAATATCAAAATATTGGAAATTTAAGATTATGGGTTGATTTATTGTTGGAAATTGGGGAAATATTAAGTTTTTAGATGAAAAAAAAGAAGATTCTTTGGAAGATTTCGATTTAGGCTAGGGTTAATCTATTTAAAATTTTTAGGTCAAAATATTGAAATTATGAATATAGGTTGTCTCATTGATGAAAATAGAGAAATTCAAAATTTTCTTAGATGAATAGATCTTAGCAATGAAATTTCAAAAAATAAATAAGTAAATAAATATATTATTATATGTGGCTTAAGGGATTGGAATATATATATATATATATATTTATAAAAGAAGTTTGCGTGATCTCAATGTGTGCACAATTCCCATTAGATTAGAAAAAACAAAAACAAAGGACGCATGTGCACTAAAGGAAGGCTTTTTTTTATAAATAAAAATAAAAATAAAGAAATATATAATATGCAAGCTTGGGTGTAAGTTAATAAATAACATAGAATTTAATTAGTGAAATAAATTTTAATTTAATTAAATTATGTTGTGTCCCAATAAATAAATTGAAAATAAAATTTATGTTTTATATGAATTAGAAATTTATTAATTTTTCTAAAATAGGAATAGATTAAATTATTTTTCATAATTAAAAACATTAATTAGAATACCTAAAATTTTAGGATTGTCAAACCTATAATTTTAGACAAGTAGTAATGGTTATTTCTCTTATACTTTGTTAGGTGAAGAGTAGATTTTCTAGAATTATTTTTCTCCAAAGTTTTTGAGGACTTCTTTTGAGGTAAGGGAAATTAATATAGATTTTGCAAAAGAAAATAATTTTTTTTATATATGTTGTTTGAAATGTGTAATTGTTATTTTTGCTTTTAAGCATGGATCAAATATATTTTTATGTGGAAAAATGTGTCATAACATTTATTTTGTTTATATCAAAACACTTGGAGATTTTCTACTTTAGTAAATTGGAATAAATAAAATAAAGAATTTGACTCTAGTTTGTTTGGCCCTTGTCAATGGGATACATTAGTTGACCTTTACATTTTTGTGGTGGAAAATGTAATTGATTTGGACTCAAACCTCTAGGGGTTTGGTTAGAGGTTACTAATACTAGTAGTGTTTGTTTCCGTCCACCTTAAAAGGAACATTTGAGGCTAGCCACCTATTTGTAAAATCCCACTTAAATGGGTACTATTTGTTATTTGATAATCAGAGAAAAAACAATTGAAATGTATTTGATTTGAAATGGATATGAAATGATTTTTATATATATGAAAATGTTTGGTTGAACAGTTTAAATGTATTAGCATGCCTAACTTAAAAGTTTTATAAATAGAGTATATGCCATATCTCCTACTTGTAAGTATAATTGAAAATATTTGATCCATGAAACTATGTTAATATTCCTTATTGGGCTTTGAGCTCATCCCCTTTTGTTGATAATTTTCCAAGTACTCTCAGTTCGGGCGAGGAGTGACGGTTAGGAGGGGAAATTGGCTTGTTAGGACATTTTTCAAAACTCTCTTTATTTTGAGCATTGTTTAGATGTTAAAATTTATTTTCCATTAGAATTATTTGAGTTTGGAGTTATTTGGAGAATAAAACTTGGTTTGATGCGTTAGTTTCAAAAATTTTTATATGGAGATTTTAGAATTTTTGTTCTACTACTCTAAATAGGAATTTGGTAATTGGTAAATTTTCAATTATAATATGAATGTTTGTGTTGTTTCCACTTTGAGCCTTTGGGCTTAAAGTGTGAAATGATCGTCATGCCCTTGGAGTGGGTTTTGGGGAGTGACAGAGTGGTATCAGAGCACTAGATTATGATCTTGTTGGGAACTTGTTTTAGTTTATTTAGGGATAGATGAGTGACACATTAGTTTAAGTTTTAGCTTCATCTTATATAAACTCTTATTCTTCCTTATAAATCTAAATTCTATAATTGGTTTCTTAGTGACTAATTTAGCTATACCTTATGCTTCATAGGAGATCATGCCACGAAGAAGAACAACATCTTCCCAAAACAGTTAGCCTAATGATGATGTACCTCCTCCACTTGAGGGTTTGCCTCCCATGAATGCAGAAGGGTTTTATAGGTATCTCAAAACTTTAGCTAGTTTAGTTGAGCGTCAAGCTAGAGTTGCTGAGACTAATGGCCAGGGACAATCCTCATCTTCTAGGGGTAGCTCCTTTGATGACCTTAAGAAACTAAGTCCTCCTTATTTTTCTGGCACTTCAGATCCAACAGAAGCAGAGGCTTGGATTCTTAAGATCGAAAAATTCTTTGATGTCATAGATTTCTCTGAGGAGCAAAAGGCTTCTTAACCAAGATTTATGTTAGATAAAGAAGCAGATCATTGGAGGCATATGACTAAGAGGCATTTGGAGGATCAAAGACCTATAACTTGGAGACAGTTAAGGGAGGCTTTCTACAACAGTACTTCCTTGACAGTGTTAGACGACAAAAGGTGGGAGAATTTGTTTATTTGGAATAGGGGGAGATGATTGTGGCTTAGTATGAGGCCAAATTTACAAAGTTGTCATGTTTTGTACCATAGTTGATTGCTACGAATGAGGAAAAAGCATTAAACTTTGAGGATGGATTAAAGCCCTACCTGAAGAACAAGATATCTATTCTAAAACTTGGCATCTATTCAGAGATTGTGGACAAAGCCCTTATTGCATAAAAGGATAATGAGGAGCTTCATCAGTATAGGGAACAACAAAGGAAAAAGAATAGGAGTGATGGTGTTCATGGTAACCAATCACAGAAAACGTTTGCCTCTATTAAAAATCAGAATAAATAGAAGACAACACAAAATTCAGATATGATTTGTCCTACTTATGGTAAGAAGCATAGGGGTAGGTCATGCTATAGGGAGACTGATTACTACTCAAAAAGTGTTATTTTTTATCTTGTAATTAACTCTTTTAAACACTTCTGAGTAGTAGTTATTACCTTTTAACTCAATTAGCATATTAAGTACCTTTGAAATCGTTTCTAATCAAATTGTGTAAGTTTTGGTGTTTTTGATAGTATTTTGATCACCAAAGCAATCCAAGATTGAGGAGAGTTCTATGGAATCCATGGCAAAGAAATTGAAATCTCATTAACATGAAGAACCTAAGCTTTTAAGCTTTATAGTCCTTTGCCATAAGCAAATCATGAATACAAGGAGGGAAAGCAAAGAGAGAAATTTAACATGAAGAATTCAAGAGGACAGCAACGTTTGGAGCACTTCCTGGAGCTCATTTCATGCATATTATATGTCATTTTGAAGCTCAGGAAGTAAAAAATCTAACGCTTCAAATGGTACACGATTTAGAGCTGAAATGAAGAAGTTATAGCCATTAGAAGCCAATCACACCAAGCTGAAGGCCAATTTCGCAGGCTGCGAAATCACAAGGTGATGGCTGCGAAGTGGAGACCTTCAACTTGCGAAATTTCACAGCCATCTTGCATGCCTATGAAATCCGCCCTAGTGCTTCCAGATATTTGCGACCGACACTTTTAGATTTTTTTTCTTCAGATATTTGATGTTTAAATCCCCATTTTCTCTTTGTAATCCACCAATCAGGGGATTCCTTAGTTATTAAGTAAGAACAAAGGGTGAATAACCTTATATATATTGTTTGTAATTTTCATTACAAAGCTCTCTTGGGAGCTTGTTCTCGAAGACAACCTTTTGTATAGTTTTGAAGGAAGTAAAATACATAGCTTTGCTTTGCCTTACCTACTCATTTTGATTGTATTTTTCTTACTAGTCAAACAAGCTCTGAGGATGTTTCCTCAGAGAATGTTTCCTCAGAGAATGTTTCCTCAGAGAATGAGTGGCTAGGCTTTTTGTCTCTTGGAGCTAAAGTAGCTGGGTAAGGTGTCGAGCGCAAGAATTGAGAGTTTTGTTGTTTCAGCTGTTAGTGAAGAGAAAGTGTGACCCGGTAATGGTTTCTATGTTTTTAGTTAACTTAAAACTCCTTTAATTCACCTGGGCCAACACTTGGTAAGGCAAGTGATCTCCGTCCATTGAGATGCACTAGTTTACCTCTTGCAAGCATTTGGGAGGTGACTTGAAGATAGGATTTTCTAGAATTTCCAACACTTGGTAAGCTTTTGGACTCTAAGGGGACATCCATTAGTTATCTCTTGCAAGCTTGAGAAGGGAAATCCAAGGTTAATGATCACCTTGAATGGAAAATGCTAGGTGAGAGGCCCGAGCCATTGCAAGATGCATCAGTGAGAGGGATTTAGTGTTTGAATCCAATAAAGGGAAGCATCTGTACAACACCAGTTAGAGAATTAACTATATGTTAATTCTCTAATGCGAGGAAAAGATTCAAGTGACCGGAACTCTGTTTTTGCATGAGGAGCCTGACCCCAGTGATCCTAAAACTCCAAGAAATGCTTTTCTTTATAAGTAATTCCCATTACTTTCTTTTTAGTTAGCTTAAAACCAATCTTTTTTAAACCCAAGTTTATGTTTTCTTTAGAAGCTAACCTTGAAATGAAAAACCATCAATTCAACTTTGAATTAGTGTCGGTTGTAAGTTGAAAACCCTTCCCAGTGAACGATCCTAGAGCCACTATGCTATACTAGCTAAGGCTATCCTAGTGCATGGTGATATAGGTTATGAATTTTGTTGATTACTCATGTCTGAGGGCCAAACTCAAGGTACACCAACTAGGCATGCAATCAAATGGCGCCATTGCCTGGGAAGGTGCCAACTTCACAGTGATATTATTTCAGAGTACTTGTGATTTTCATCACAAGTTTGGTGATTTTTCTTTCATTTTATTAACTCTTTTAATTGTTTCTTTTACTTGTTCATATTTTAACATATCTTTTAATTTAGTTTTAGTTACTCTTACTCTTTTTGTAGTCCTATTTAAGCACAATGTCCTTGTTGCGTTGATTACTACTCAAAAAGTGCTCTTTTATAGCTTGAATTTAACTGTTTTAAACACTTTTGAGTAGTAGTTAATACTTTTTAACTCAATTGGCACATTAAGGAACCTAGCAAGGGTTACTAATCAATTTTTAGCTAGTTTTGGTGTTTTTGGTAGCTTTTTGATCATTGAAATAAGCAAAGAATGAGGGAGAATTTTGTGCAATCCATGGCAATGCAAGTTAAAGCTCAAATACATCGAGAATCCGAGTTTTGGAGCACTTCATAGCCCTTTGCCAAGCTTGGCAATAGGTTTCCAAGCTAATTAGAGATGCAAGGAGGAAAACCTGATGAAGAAATCCAACATGTAGTAATTTCGCATGTCTATGCAAAATCAAGAGGAAGAGTAGCTACAAGACTGAGTGAAGAACAATTTCACACACCCTGCGAAACCACACCATGGAAAATTTCTCATGGTCTGCGAAATCTTCCTATGCACCGAATCTGTTAGATTTTTATCTCCAAATTTTTGTGTAAATTACTATTTTCTCCTTGTAATCAGCCAATGATAGGATTTTTTTAGTGAGGAACTATAAAGGGGGGTTGGAAAGACCTCTCTAGATACATCTTTTTGTATAATGTTTTGAAGGGAGGAGACAACACTTGTAATTCCCGTAGAAAGAAATATACAAAGCCCTTGCTCTGCCTTTCCTTCTCATTTTGTTTTCATTTTTCTTTCTAGCCAAACAACCTCTGAGGATGATTTCTCAGGGGATGAGTGGCTAAGTTTTACGTTTCTCGGAGTGATGGAAACTAGGTTAAGGACCCAGATGCAAAGGTGGGATTTTTCCTTTCTTTTAATGAAGGTAGTTGTTAACCATTAATGGTTTTTATTTCAAGGTTTAGCTTTAAAAGCCTTAGAATCACCTTGAATGGCCAATACTTGATAAGCTTTCTGGATTCTATGGATGCTTATTGCTAGATCCATGGATGTCCATTAGTTATCAAGTACGGGCCATTGGAAGGTGGTTTAAGGTGAGGGTCTTTAGTGTTTGAAGCCATTAATGGAAAGCAACTGCCATTTTTCATGAACCCTTTGATCAAATCTTAATTGCTAAATACAAAACCGGTTTAGGAGATAACCATCATTTATGTTATTATCCCCAATGCGAGGAGAAGATCCGAAATCTCCTTCTTTGCCTAAGGAACCCAATCCTAGTGACCTAAAGCTCCAAGAGACATTCTCTTTGTAGTTAACTTCAATTGCTATTTTTGTTTAACTTAAAATCAAAATTTTCAACAACAATTCCATTTTCTTTAAAAGCTAATTTTCATAAGGAAAAACACCATTTCATTACCTTCACTAAAGTCACTTGTATGAAGAAAACCCATTCCTGTGGACGATCCTAAAGCCACTATACTATAGTAGCCATGCTACCCTAGTGTAAGGTGATTTAGGTTTTATAAATTTTGTTGAGAACACCCATCTGGCGCAAGAATCAAATGGTGCCGTTGCTAGGGATGAATCATGCGTCCCATGGGATTATGGGGCTAAATAGGCAAACAACCCCTATGGGGTTAGACAAACCCCTACACTAGGGTTGGGGATTGGCTCTAATACAATTTTTTAATGACTCACACCCAACTGTGTAGATATTGTCCGCTCTAGAGCCAAAGGGGCCCTCACGGCTTTAAAAAACGTCTATAGGGTTAAGAAGAGCCTCTACATATATAGTGCTAGGAACTTTCCCTCTTATCCGATGTGAGATGTCACACTTACCAATTCAAAGTTGATTCCACCTAAGTTCAAACTAATGTTTGAACTAAAGTACAAAAAAAGGCAATTATTTTAGGTTTATTTGGTTTCCATAGGCTGATATGGAAATATTAATAAATAGAAACCCAACTTTCCCATTTTAAAATTAACCATATTAATATTAAAAATATTTTGGTTTTCTTGCACTTTGAGCTTATGTGGTTTTTAATGCCAAATTAACTCTCCCTTTCTGCTAGGTAAGCAAGCGTCCACATGTTAAAAAAAAAAAAAAAAAAAACCCTTTCTCCATTGAGCACCAAAGAAAACTCAGGATCTCATTTTTTTCTTCTCCTTGTCCCTCTCGAAACCTAAAGAAACCCTAAGATTAGAACTTTACCTCCATCTTCATTTCCATCAATTCACCAACTTGAAAATATTGGGGATTTAGAAATCTTTCACCCAATTAATCTACTTTGTGCCTATTCGTTTTGATTATCATCATCACAGTCCTCCAAGATTGGATTTTTGGATTGGCATTTAGGCATGCTCAAAACTCGTCCTCTCATCACCAAAAGCATTACATCCTCTCTCTTCTTCTCAACTGTTGACTTGAGTTGCATTTTGCCCTAACCCCAAACTGAAATCTGAAGGTAAATAATTTTTATTTTTTATTCTTTAGTTCCTTTGTTTGAAATGGAGCACATTAATGATTTTGGAGTCGTTGGTGGACTTGAAATTTTGTGTTGGGTTGTGGAAAGCATTATTCTCAAATAACCATATGACCTACAAGTTGTATTGAATCCAAGTGGAACTTACAACATATCCAATTGCAAGTCTCATTGCTATTTTGGGGACTGTACCTTAGATGCTACCTTAATAGCCCTTAGGTACCTCCTTAATCAACCTTAGGTACTACATTAATTGATCTTAGGTACTACCTTAGTTAAAGTTGGGTACTACCTGTGTGAAGCCTTGAAACTTCATTTGTGACCCTTAAAGCATGCCATTATGTGATTATTTAGTGTGGTCAAGAGGTTTGCCTTTGTTATTTTGGGGACTGTACCTTAGGTACTACCTTAATAGCCCTTAGGTATCACCTTAATCAACCTTAGGTACTACCTTAACCAACTTTAGGTACTACCTTAGTTAAAGTTGGGTACTACTTGTGTGAAGCCTCAAAACTTCATTTGTGACCCTTAGAGCATACCATTATGTGATTATTTAGTGTGGTCAAGTAGTTCACATTTGTTATTTTGGGGATTGTACCTTAGGTACTACCTTAATAGCCCTTAGGTACTACCTTAATCAACCTTAGCTACTACCTTAATCAACCTTAGGTACTACCTTAGTTAAAGTTGGGTACTACTTGTGTGAAGCCTCGGAACTTCATTTGTGACCCTTAAAGCATGCCATTATGTGATTATTTAGTATGTTCAATTGGTCCACCTTTGGTATTTTGGGGACTGTATTTTAGGTACTACCTTAGTAGCCCTTAGGTACTACCTTAGTTAAAGTTGGATACTACATGTGTGAAGCCTCGAAACTTCATTTGTGACCCTTGGAACATGCCATTATGCCATTATGTGATTATTTAATATGGTCAAGTGGTTCACCTTTAGTATTTTGGGGACTATACCTTAGGTACTACCTTAATAGCCCTTAGATACCATTTTAATCAACCTTAGGTACTACCTTAACCGACCTTAGGTACTACCATAGTTAAAGTTGGGCACTACCTATTCGAAGCCTCGAAACTTCATTTGTGACCCTTAACGTACGTCATTATGTGATTATTTGGTGTGGCTAATTGATTCACCTTTGTTATTTTGGGGACTGTACCTTAGGTACTACCTTAATAGCCCTTAGGTACCACCTTAATCAACCTGAGGTACTACCTTAATTGACCTTAGGTGCTACCTTAGTTAAAGTTAAGTACTATCTATGTGAAGCCTTGGAACTTCATTTGTGACCCTTAGAGCATGTCGTTGTGTGATTATTTAGTGTGGTTAAGTGGTTCACCTTTGGTATTTTGGGGACTGTACCTTAGGTGATTACTACTCAAAAAGTGCTATTTCATAGCTTGTAATTAACTCATTAAAACACTTTTGAGTAGTAGTTATTGCCTTTTAACCCAATTAACATATTAAGGACCTTTGCAAGCACTTCTAATCAATTTGTGTTAAGTTTTGGTGTTTTGATAGCTTTTTGATCACCAAAGCAATAGGAGATTGAGGAGAGTTATTTGGAATCCATGGAAAAGCAATGGAAAGCTCAGAAACATGAAGAACCAAAACTTTGAAGTCCTTTGCCATAAGCAAATCCGGAATGCAAGGAGGGGAAGTAAAGAAAAATCTGCCATAAAGCATTTTTTATGACAGTCATGTCAGCCACTTTTGGAGCACTTCCTGGAGTCCAATTTATGCATGCTATATGTTGTTTCGAAGCTCAGGAAGTCAACAATCCAATTCTTTAAATGTGCACGATTCGGAGTTGAAATGAAGGAGTTACAGCCATTGGAAGCCAATCACTCCAAGCTGAAGGAAGAATTTTGCACAGCTGCGAAATCACCCTTTTGTTGCGAAATGATTTCGCAGCCATTTTGCACAGTGCTGTGGAATTTCTCCTGAATTTTCCCGATATTTGCGACCGACACTTTTGGATATTTTGCTTCTGATTTTTGATGTCTAAATCCCCATTTTCTCCTTGTAACCCACCAATTATAGGATTCCTTAGTTATTAAGTTTGGAAAAGGGGTGAATAACCTCAGATATTTTGTTTTGTAATTTTCATTATATATAGCTCTCGGGAGCTTGTTCTCAGAAAGAAGACGAGAACCTTTTGTAATAGTAAGGAATATATTTTACAGAGCACTTGCTCTGCTTTTCATATATATATTTTTGTTTTCTCGTTATTTTTCTTTCTAGCCAATCAAACTCTGAGGATTTTTCCTCAGAGGATGAGAGGCTAGGCTCTTCGTCTCTTGGAGTGAAGAAAGCCGGGTAAGTTTCCACATGCATAAATTGTAAGTTTTGTTGTTTTAGTTTTTAATGAAGAGAAAGTGTGACCCGTTAATGGTTTTTATCTTTTTAGTTAACTTAAAACACCTTTAAATCACCTGGGCCAACACTTGGTAAGGCAAGTGATCTCCATCCATGGAGATGCACTAGTTTATCTCTTGCGAGCTTTTGGGAGGTGACTTGAAGGTAGGATTTTCTAGAATTGCCAACACTTGGTAAGCTTTTGGACTCCAAGGAGACATCCATTAGTTATCTCTTGCAAGCTTTTGACGGGTAATCCAAGGTTAAGGATCACCTTGAATGGCAAATGCTAGGTGAGAGGCACGAGTCATTGCAAGGTGCATCAGTGAGAGGGATTTAGTGTTTGAACCCATTAAGGGGAAGCATCTATACCATACCGGTTAGAGAATTAACTATATGTTAATTCTCTAATGTGAGGAAAAGAAACAAGTGACCGGAACTCCCTTTTTGTTCAAGGAATCTGAGTCTAGTGATTTGAAACTCCAAGAAACACTTTTCTTTGTAAGTAAAATTAGTTACTATTTGTGGTTAGTTTAAAACCAAACCTTTTCCAACTCAAGTTTATGTTTTCTTTTAAAGCTAACCTTGAAATGAAAAGGCACCAATTCAACTTTGAATTAATATCATTTGTGAAGTGAAAACCCATCCCAGTGAACGATCCTAGAGCCACTATGCTATAGTAGCTTTGTCTTTGCTACCCTAGTACATGGTGTAATAGGTTATAAATTTTGTTGATTACTCCCTCAATCAAGGAGCACCAGCTGGACATGAATCAGCTGAGACACCAATTGGGCACGAATCATTAGGTACTACCTTAATAGCCGTTAGGTACCTCCTTAATCCACCTTAGGTACTACCTTAACCAATCTTAGGTACTACCTTTCTTAAAGTTGGGTACTACCTGTGTGAAGCCTCGGAACTTGAATCCCGAACATTACTTGTTATATTTTGAATTTTGTAGTTAAGCATCACTATTATTATCCTAAAATGTGGTATACATGTTTGAATTATATACGTTTTGTACTATCTTTTGCAATAGTAATTACTTGATTGATTATCAAAAAATAACCAACAACAATTAAGTCAACAGATGACGAACATGCAAACATACTATGTAGTGTTTGTTGGTCGTAGACATGGAGTGTATGATTCTTAGGTTGAATGTCAAAAGAATGTGCTCTTTTATAAGGGGAGTGTTCACAAAGCATATACTTCTAGAGAGGAAGCTGTTTGAGCTTGGGTGTTCTATGAACCAAGATAGATGAGAAGTGATGAATGTTCATCAGTTGGAAAACCAAAGTCTAAACATGTAGTTGATGATCGACATTCCTTGCAAAATATTTCATATACATATGTACATTCATCAATAAACTTGAATTAACAAAAGTGTACATTGACTTGGTGCTATTAGATTATTTATGTGATGGAGTTTTTCAAACGGTTATGTTTCAGAATTTCTTAACCATTTTCCTCTTCTTTTTCTAATATTTTTCCCACTTACGTGAAATCTTCATACACTTGATTTGTGATGAAGATTAAAACTGAGTATGCAAGTAAATGTAAAATGAAGATTTCTTTATAATCCTACCTATTTTTCACTCTCTTTCCCCCTTACTATAATTATAGTTTAAAATATGAAGATAAAATATTGCAAAAATCTTGTGGGGCCTTGTGTGGAGTTAAAACTACTACCCTCGCACTATTTCCCTTAAATCCAATGGCCTTTAAATTCTAATTTTCTTTAATGTTGATATTTTACTCTATCACAGCCTTGCAACTACAATTGAAAACTCATATTTTCCCTACTTTGAAGATGTAGGGCTGCTACTTTTAAAAAATAATCGACGTATTTAAGACTAAATAGAAGCATGTAAATAAAAGCTTCCAACAATCAATTTTTGGAGACTAGCTCTTTAAAGAATTGACCTCAATTATGTGCACACATAAAATTGCATTGGTAAATTTAAATATGAAAAAAATAACCTTTTTAGTTTATTGTAAACAAAGCTATTATGTATTTTAGTATGATGTAAAAGTTCCAACAAACAGACACACAAGATCCATTCAATATGATGTTTCTTACATTGTCGATTTTGTATGGTCCTAATATGTAAATCTAAGCCATTGAGTTTTATAGTTTTGGAACATTAAAAGGGGGAAAATGATGAGTCAATACCTTGTCACACAAACTAGCACATTTGAATGGGCCCCAAATTTGTATCATCCATCCAACTCATCAAAATCGTTAACTTTGAGTAAGCCTTTGGTATGTAAGCCTTTGATAGAGTCTTGACATATGAATTTCTACTTATTTATTGTTGTTTATAATGCTTTTTCACAAATTATTTCTCCTTGCAGCTTCAATAAGATGAACCTACAACAATGGCCCAATACTTAATGAGGTTGAAAAGGGGAAAGGAATTGAAGCTTCTTATTTTCATCACATAACTGAAGATTCTTAGTTTCGTGACAATGGCTTAGTAATGGCCTAAGTAAATTTTTATTTTTATTTTTAAAAACAAAATTGCTGTTATGCTCAAAATCTTCCTTCTTGTTTTGAATCATAAGAGAAAGGGACTTAATATTCTCCCTCCTGTCATGGGCCACAATTGTGATTTGACTTAATTATTATAGTAGGATGAAATGAGAGAAATTGATATTATGTGTGAAAGTTTTCTGTCCAATTCTGGTCGTGCTTGTAAATGGAAAACAACATGAGATTGTTATTTAGGAGATGTTTGGATATGCTTACTTTAGTTTTTCTTTAGGGTTGCCTTAAACTGATGAGAATAGAAGAATTTAGAGGGGAGAAGTATAAGAAAAGAACAACTGGAAATAAATACAATAGAATTAAAGTCAATAAATTAATTTTATACTTATTTCAACTCATTTTAATTTCATAATATATATATATATATAAAGATTAAATAATTTTAAAGTGTTTGAGTTTATAACCTCTCTAAACATTGCTATTCTAGTTTTTTGAAGGGCAAAAACATCACTCGAAATGAGGTCAAAGATATTACCAAGAACAATAGCCCCAAGTTACAATAGTTCTTAGAAATCCATTAACAGTTGGCTACAAGATTGCTAGTCTAAACCAAAAGTAATCACATCTAATTCTAAAACATTATCTTAATTCTCCACATAAATCTCAATTAGATAAAGATCTTTGATAAATATAATATGGTCAAGTAGTAGCACTATCATAAAGAAATCAAAACCTTGATCTCAAAAAATAAAATAACCAACTGAATTAAATTACACATCTTTGATATTTGAGAGTAAAATTTATAATAAATCATGTAATATCATATAATTTTTTCAACCATGATGAAGATGTAAGAATTAAGTGTCTATCTATTCTTTCCACTAATAGTAGTAACTAATATACACCTTAAAATAACAGAGAAAAACACCAGCATTTCCAAAAGAACTAGCGGATCAAAGTATTTGAATACACATCTAACGTTCAAACTTTTACAAAATGATTAACAAGTAAATCATAGCTACACAAAGACTACCACCAATAGCAATTACATCATCGCCACCAAAGCACGATCACTAGGCTCAACTGCTCCAACATGCATCTCAAGGTACTCTAGGCTCAGGGGATCTTGCTTCGGTTGCAATGCTAGTGAGAGTCAGTTGACACTTCTATTGTTGCTTCTTGAATTTAGCTAAATTTTCTTGCAAGGCCATCTGAGCTTAAGATTTATACTCAATAATTAATACTCCAATTTCCTACCAACATATAAAAGAATATTTTAACTTCGAGACATGAAAAATGCTTAAGTTCAAGTCTATCCATCATTCACAAAAGTCCTAAAATGGAGCCTGCCATGAGTAATGGCTTTCACTTCTTGGCATAAGCCACATGTAGAGGTTGATAAAAAAATCTTAGTCTAACATGATTGCTGATTACTACTCAAAAAGTGCTCTTTGGTAGCTTATAATTAATCCTTTTAAACACTTTTGAGTAGTAGTTTTGGCCTTTTAACTCAATTGGCATGTTAAGGACCCTTGAAAGCAATTTTAATCACTTTGTGTAAGTTTTGGTGTTTTTGTTAGTAATTTAATCACCAAAGCAATTCAAGATTGAGGAGAATTATGAGGAATCTTGGGCAAAGCTTGGAAGTCATTTGCCAAGAGTAAATCCGGAATGCAAGGAGAAAAAGTAAAGAGAATCTGCCATGAAGCATATTCTTGATGACAGTCATAGCAGCCACTTTTGGAGCACTTTCTGGAGTCCAATTGATGCATGTTATATACCATTTCAAAGCTCAGTAAGTCGACAATCCAATGCTTCAAACGGTGCACAATTTGGAGTTGAAACGAAGAAGTTGAAGCCATTGCAAGCCAATCACTCCAAGCTGAAGGAAGCATTTTGCAAAGTGTTGCGAAATCACCCTTTTGTTGCGAAGTGATTTCGCAGCCTTTTTGTACAGTAGGGTGTATTTCCTTCTGAAGTTGCCCGATATATGCCGCAAGCTAGAAGCTGAGAACATCAAGGTGGAAGCCAACTTCGCAGCCCTACGAGAATAGCTTTTTGCTGCGAAGTGATTTCGCAGCCCTTCTTGAGTGTCTGCGAAATCTCGCAGACACCATTTTCTCTTGCGAAATGGTTCCTGAAGCATCCTGATATTTGCTACCGACATTGGGAGATATTTTGCATCAGATTTTTGTTGTATAAATCCCAAAATACTCCTTGTAAGCCACCAATTACAAGATTCCTTAGCTTTTAAGTTAGTAAAAAGAGAAAATATCCATGTAATAATTAGTTTTATATTATGTTCATATAAATACCTCTCGGGAGCCTGTTATCAGAGAGGAGATCCTTTTGTAAAGTTTTGGAAAAGCAAGTAAAGGTCAGGCCCTTTGTTTTGTCTTACATTCTCACTTTGTATTTTTATTTTCTTACTAAGTTATGAACTCTCTGAGGAATTTTCCCCAGAGAATGAGTAACTAAACCTCTAGTTCCTTGGAGCTAAGGTTACCAAGGAAGGTTCCAAGTGTAAGAATGCAAAGCTTTGTGGTTTTAGCAAGTAATGAAGAGGAAGTGAAATCCTTTAATGATTTCTATGTTTTTAGTTAACTTAAAACACCTTAGAGTCACCTGGGCCAACACTTGGTAAGGCAAGTGATTTCCAACCATAGAGATGCACTAGTTTACCCCTTGCGAGCCTCTGGGAGGTGACTTTAAGGTAGGATTTTCTGGAATTGCCAACACTTGGTAAGCTTTTGGACTCCAAGGAGACATCCATTAGTTATCTCTTGCGAGCTTGAGAAAGGAAGTCCAAGGTTAAAGATCACCTTGAATGGTTAAGGCTTAGTGAGAGGCTTGAACCATTGCAAGTTGCATCAGTGAGAGAATTAAAGTTGAAATCTAATTAAAGGATGTATCTGTACAACACCGGTTAGAGAATTGACTATATGTTGAATCTCTAACGTGGGGAAAGGAACCATCTGACCAGAGCTATGTCTTTTGCATGAGGAACCACCCCAGTGAACCTGACTCTCCAAGGAATGCTTTTCTTCCTAAGTTATTCCCAGTACTTGTTTTGTTAGTTAGTTTAAATCTAAATCTTTGCCAATCAAAGTTTGTATTTTATTTCTTGAGCTAACCTTGAAATGAAACACTACCAATTCACTTTGAATTGATATCATTGATAATTTGGAAACCCTTCCCAGTGAACGATCCTAGAGTCGCTATACTATAGTAGCTTTTTCTTTGCTACCCTAGTATATGGTGTAATAGGTTATAAATTTTGTTGATTACTCCCTTAATCAAGGAGCACCAGCTGGACACGAATCAGTTGAGACACCAATTGGGCACGAATCAATTGCCATGAAAAACAGGGTACTGTGTATTTATTACTATAACTATAGCCACTGAATCTACTCAAAATTAAATGAAACTATAAAAAGAAATCATCTGAACAATTCAGTGATTGATCTCCAAATCTACCCTAAATTGGTTATTGGTTCTTTAGCCTTCATCAGCTGATAGCTATTTCCAACATTCATTTGCAAAACAAAAAGAAATGTTTGAGATGGTACATTGGGTTCAAGGATTTGAAGAGAAAATTGAGTATCCCAACACAAATAATAATATTCATAATATTAGGGTTCTGAAAAACACTAATTAAAATCCGTTATTTCACATAAAAGAGGATTTCAAATTTTTTTTTTCATATGAAATTGTACGACTTGAGTTAAAATCTTCCTAAAAGTAACATATTGAAGGGAAAAAAAGGCTCTATGTAAAAGCATTTCCCCATGAATTCTATAACTAGCTTCCAAAAACATTTCGTATTATAATAAGGGAATGCTCCTCAAATATTAAAGTTCAATTCTGAAGCCCATGGTAGCCTTTGTGACCCATGCATCTGCTTAAAAATTTATAAGAAAATGAAATACAAACATAAATATTGAAATGTCATCAGAATATATTGTACAAATAAAAAGGTTTTCAATATGTAAGAATTATCAAAGCTCAATGTATTTCAACTTGTAAATTTCTTATCTCCCAAATCCACATGAGATGGTAATTTGTGGGTCAAGACTTTTGCAACTTTGAATTGTATGAGTATGCTATACAATTCAAGCCAAAAAATTATTTACAAAGATAACAAAGATTTAGAAATAGTGATGCTTACATTAACTATGAAGGAGACCAAAATGAAGAATCAATATTTTCGAGCAAAAGCCAATCCTGAATTATGGTAAAAATGAATGTAATTAAAAGAACTGTATTAGTGGTCTCCAAGCCTCAATAATGCCTATGTCTACATCTGTTATGTAGTCTGAAAAACACATTACCATTTGACAAAAAAATAAAATAAAATAAGAGTCATCTCAAATTTAAAGACTCACAAATGTACTCTGATCCCAAAAACAGAACCTAAAAAAAATGAATATTAAATAAATCCAAAGTAACAAAGCTAACTCATCCGACTTGGCTTAAACCTTTCTAATTCTAAGAGTCATGAACCAAAAACCATTTTTCAAAATATAAAACCAAAAAAAAAAATTCTTAGATAAATGCACAAAAATAGAGACAAATAAAACTAATTAGTATAAAACCATCTCAAAACACAATTATATATCATGGCTTCTCAGATAAATTCATGGGAAAAATTCTGACTCAATCTAATAAATATAAATCCATATCAATTTCCAACCTAAAAACCTTAAAACAACAAAAGAACACACTCTAACCGCCTAAAATCATTCTTTAAAAGATGTAAAAACAACAAAATTACAATCTAGTATGGTTCTAACCCTAAAACAATTCCTCAACTGAATGCTTGCTATTTTAGAAGCATAAATTCCTTATTTGGAAAACTAAATTTCTCAAAATAAACCCACTAATTTCAATAATGCCCACCCAAACATCCGTAACAAACTTAAACCAAGTACCATCGAGCATTAAAAAAGAAAAAACAAAAACAAAATCACACCAATCGTAGATATTCCTAGAATTTCCAAAAAATTAAGATCAATGATTTCTAAGAGATAATCAACCAAGCCACAAACCTCCAAATTAATCAAAGAAAAAACTAATAAAAAAAACATCTTCAATTTATTAATACAAAAAAAAAAACAAAGACAAAATTTAAGATCAATGATTTTTGAGAGATAATCAACCAACCCACAAATCTCTAAATTAACCAAACAAATAAAAAATAATAATAATAATAATAATAAACATCTTTAATTCATTACTGCAATTGGGTTCTGTTTCAATATTAAAAATAAACAAATTTCTTACCTTCAAAATCTGAGAAGATTTTCCAACAAAAAAAAAAAAAACAAGAAAAAGGGGTTTTTGAGAAATAGTACAAAAGATCATCAACTGAATTGAATCTCTAAAAGAAGCCCTTAATTGAGAGGAATTTACAAAGAAAGAGGAAGTTTTGTATAGAGAGAAAGAAAGAAAATGTAGATTTCATAGTCATGCTTCGACACACCCTCCTTTCTCGATGTGAAAAAAAAAAATAACACAAATAAACCACCATAAATATACCAACATAAAAATATATCACCTAATGATGATGATGAAGATAGAGATTCGGAGCTGGATCTTTAGACAAAGAGGTTAGGGTTTCCCCACGTTTTCAAATCTACGACATTGACTTGTGCGAATAAAGATTAGGGTTTGTTTCCCGGGATTATAGGGATTTTGGGGATATATGAGAAAATCACAAGTAGGATTTCATGACATTTAGGTTATTTGGATTTAGAGGAAGATCAAGGAGGGTTTATGGTTTCAAATTTGGGGGTTTTTGGCTTCAATGCGGGTGGTGAGGAAGTGAAGAGAGAGATGTTTGGGAATTTATGTAATTATCTTTTTTAACCCTTCTATCTCAATGTGGATGCTAACATGGAGATTGCGTAAGGGCAGTGGGTATCAAAAGTCCACTCGGCACAAAGTGCACAAGAACCATATTATTTTTTATATTATTGGTTGAATATCATATTTCGCATTCTAGGGTTTTGAAATCCATATTATTTCCAAATGGGCCTCCCAAAATACAATTTTTACAATTTTATAGAGGATTTGTAGTTAAGCGCAAAATGTTGGTTTTTTTTTTGTTTTTTCTTTTTTTTTTGGAAGAGGGGAGGGGGGGGGGGGG
>BKBX01005854.1:5411898-5460752 GCA_008326845.1 Vitis x labruscana x Vitis vinifera | reverse complement strand
AAAATATTGAGTTTTGAATGTAAGGGAATAAAGTATATTCAATCCTATATCTTTTTTATGATGGGGGTATGGTAAATTACTTACTTTTGATTAATTGGAATTTTACTTTGTATAGTATTTTTGTGCAATTTTATTTTATTGTATTTTTATCATTTTCTCTTATATTCTTATCAACCAAATATGGTCGATAAGAAATTGATGGTGTTTAATGTTGGTTCTAAGTTTTCTAAGTGATATATATGTACCTTAAATATTTTCTATTCAATCATATGACATGGATTGGATCAGAAAAGGAGAACTTGGAAAAAAAAGTTTATGTCGATTAGTTAACCAACTTTTTTTTTGAACACATTATTTATTACTTGTTTGTAAGTAATTTATGCCTTTTCATTTGTTCAAATATACTTTATTATCTTTAACACTTCACCTCTCCATTGAAAATCCAATCCTTTACCTCTCAAAAAGATTACATAGAAATAAAATCATTTATTTGTATTAATAACAAACTTATTTGCTCCACACTTGACCCAAAATATGAGGGTACTTATAAGGCACTTTTGGTTCTCACCAGTTTTTTTTTTTTTTTTTTCTCCAAGCTTCAGTTCCTGGCATAGTTAATTTATACCATACCTCCTAGAGTTAGCTAGGGGAAGAACAAAGTGACAATATAAAGTAATAATTTTCAAGCATGAGGACGTGTTAGATATGTATATTCATACATAGACTAGAAGATGAAAAGAAGGGCTTTAGAGAATGGTTAGAACAAATTAATTATTACATCAGTGTCAAGAGTTGTGAATCCTTGTTTTTCTCATTGTAAATCGTCATTAAAAAACATGATCTTAGGATTGTTGTCCTTGATAAAATTAGTTGCTGGGTCTTCTTCTTTCGTGACGGTTGGTACCATCCATGAACTCAATCTTCCTCTCTTTGCCATTTTGTTCTCCTGTCCTCTCTATTTATTTTCCTGCTTCCTCCTTACTGTCTACATTTGGGGCCTCTCCAGCATGCCATAGTAAATAAATAAAATTTACACAGGAGTGGGGTACCAGGAAATGTTTCAATGCGGAATTACTTGAGTGACATCATCGGAGTGCCTCTTAGGGCATTTCTCGGTGTATGCATGAGGAAATGGAGAAAGGTCATCCATGGTTTCATAAGCACTAGGCAAGATGGGAGGGCTTCGCTTTCTTTGCTTACAAGTCCAAGGAAGAAGCGAACGAGGACCCATTGGTATGAGTTCTTCTAAGGCCACAATGCATCTTTTGTTGTGGCTGCCAATGTTAATGGTGATATAAGAAAAAGCAAGACAAGTTTTGCTAGAAAAGAGTTCATCTTTTTCAAATTTTTTAGATAATAGCCATACAAAAATGTTGAATATTTAGATATATGTGTTGGTTGCTCGCATCATTGAGAATATATATGGTGTATAAAAATCCTCCATCGAAAAACAAAATCTAATTAAAGGAATTACGAAACCATTTGAAACTAGAAATATGAACCAAAAGAAGCCATTAAAAAACGTTGTAAAAAATGGTTTACCTTTCCATGTTCCAAGAATTTTAAAATCAAACTTTAAAAGATCTACTGAATAGTTTTAGCTAAATGAAAAGTGTAAAATATATACCTATTTCCGATTCCCCTCATGCTATTGAACTTCATGAAGTTAAGTGAACCTGGAAATATTACCAAGTATATATTTTTATTTCATTCAGAACAATAATGATATTGATTAGGTAAGTAAAGAAAATATTTAAATTAATAAGAAGAATACGTTGAAGAAAAAATTTAAATAAATAACAGGAATATGTCACTAAAACTAATGAAAGAAATAAAATGAACACTAAAATCAAAGTAAGAGATATTATAAATCAAGATTAAAATTCTTATTTCACCAACATCTAGTTAGTTAAAATATCTATAATATAGAGATACTCTATTAGTATGATAACAACTAGCTTTTTATTAGATTATAAAAAATTATGCTAAGATATGATGTTGTTCCATGAAATTACAAAGAGATTATCATATGTTTAAAACAACATATTAACCTACTTAATGTTCGAGGTAATTGCATTTACATACCTTCTATTTAGCACCAACATGGCAAAGTTCTCTTCAAATACATATTTTACTCTATCAAGAAAAACTAGAAAGAAAAAGCTATACATTTCAAATAATTCATTTAAACATAGCCAATGAAACGTTCTTACTTTATATTTTATTTTGATTCCATGCATTTAAAGACATCTTTCCATTTTTGAGGCTGCTATTTGAGAAGCATTCCTAAAACAACTCTAAATACTTTAAAAGAGTTGTTAATATTTTTTAAGCCTATTTTTATGTGTTTTTTCTTTATTTTGTGAAAAAACTTATAAACATACTATTAGAAAATGAACACTCTCAAGAAGGCACTTAAGTGGAAAAGGAAAAAGGGGAAGAAAAAAAAAACATCTCTAATTCCAAAGAAAATAGCCAAAACACAGGGGTATTTAACATAACATCCAAAGTTTTATTCTAATTTCCTTAACCTTCTCATCAAACAAATAAAATTTAACAAATAATACAAACATACCTTTACATGGTGCCATTCAAGTAGTTCTTGGGAAAATATCTGCATATATACATGAAAAGGAGTTCAAGGGTGTTAAGAAATTTTAGGGATTTTAAAGATGGGAGCACATAAAATATTTGACTAGCTTTGAAGTTTAAAATGAATTCTATAGTGATGGTTCTAAGATGTTGTGTGTAGAATATCATAATTAATATAGTAAAAATCCATCTTTGGTCCAAATAAAGTGAAAATAAAATGGCTCTCAAAAGAAGCGTAGACTTAAAGTTCTTAAATGTATTGAAACTAAAGCATAGCATGAAACATCAAAGTTTGTGAAGCACTATGCTATATATATTCAAGTAAGTTTGTGAATTGCACGAATTGATAAGGAAATTTGACTGGATATATAGACTCACTAAAATAAGAAATAAGTCTTATTTAAATCTTTAATTTAGGTCTCTTGCCCAATCACATATTTGAATGGATAGACTCACTAAAATAAGAACATGAGGAGCTTTTTGATAGTGTCATGTATCAATAAGGAATATGCATTGAGAAACCTGAGACTGCAAGTAGAGATATGCTCATCTAACTAAGATAAGTTGTCGTAGTTGTGAAATCGTTTCCTTGTTCTTCTTTCCTTTTCCTAATTTTTAGGATATAAATTTGTGAAAGGTCAATAGCCTCATTGACATGTGTGCATGTGTGTTTAATATATATAGGTTTTTTTTTAATGAAGTTAGAGATAAGAATGTTAGCTCTTGGTAGGTTCACTACAATTTTGTGTCCTTTTTATAAATATGGGTTGCTAACAATGTCTAGATGGCATAGGTGATTCTAATTTCACAATATAAGAGAGAAATCAATTTCTTGTCCAGTTTAATGTGCATGGGCACTAATTTCAAATTATTTTACTGGCTAAATAGAACAACCCTATCAAGAGGATAAAGAGCTATTTTATAGATCCAAGCCCTTCGAACCTAGAGGTTGATAATGGAAACTTAGCTTTGCTCGCCAAAGATTTCCTTACTAGGTTGTGTGATGAGATTATGGAGATGACTAATCATGCATCCATGATAGAGATCTAGCCTAATGCTAGATCTTGTTAGTTGGGAACGAGCTTCTACAACATAATAATTCCATCTTGAGGAACTTAATACTCAATCTTAAGGATATAAATGGCTACAAAGAAGCCATATCATTGAATGCCTAGTAGCCAATTTAAATCAATATAGGGTGATTCGAAGCAGCATGATTGTTATTTCAATTATTGAGAAAGGCCAATAACATTACATTATTTAAAACCAATATGTCCTTAGTAAACCAAGTATGTACTAGAACTTGTAAGAGTACAAAATAAATTTAATAATAAATGATGCTACAAAAAAAATTCCATTTCCCACCTTCAATCTCTAAGCCTTCCAAAATTAAAGCAAATAAAGATTTAAGAAGGAAATAACTTTAAAGAAAATAAGTATACTCACATTGGGATTCATTGCAACACAAGCTACTTCTACATTTGAGAGGCTTTGATTAAGTGAGGGCCTCTCCTATTTATAGGTACTTGGGGAGGGTCATGATCTAGATATAGTCGATGTGGGACTAATTCTTCCATATTTATAACATATAAAGGCTCTCGAGGATTTACAAAATTGATGAGGCAATATTATCCTACAATTTTAATGTTGTGCAAGATGAGGTTTCATCTTATTATCATAGTTGTCAACTTGTATATGATCTATGGTTTTTTTATTTTATTTTTATAATAATCATATGAAATAATTCTTTTGCCTTTGGAAGAAGAATATAATAAATATCTAGATATTCATTCAATGCATCAACATTGAAAAATTAATGATTTTGAATAGAAACCTATGAGTTGGGTATTGTTCCCTTAGGAAATGTGTCCCAATGTAGCAAGAGAGACAAAGAGATTTGAAGAAAATTAGTTCCAAAGGATGTCGATTTTTCTCTTTGTTTAGTGATTGAAAAAAGTTGTTTAATAAGGGAAAACTAAGAAAACCCACAAAAGATTTCAGAATAGGAAAGTAAATTGCAATCGTATAAAAACACATTAAATTTTGATTTTAACAATTGGAGACCAAATTATTGTAATATTATTCTACTATTTTAATGTTGTGCAAGATGAGGCTTCATCTTATTATCATAGTTATTCACTTGTATATGATCTATAGTTTTTCTATTTGTTAACCATGTCAATTAATTCTTTTTCCTTTGGAAAATGAATATAATAAATATCTAGATATCTATTCAATGCATCAATCATTGGAAAATTAATGATTTTGAAAAAAAAAGAGAATGATTCAATAGAGAAATAGTAACATTAAAAGAGATAGACACCTCTACTTTCATAAATCTATAAGTATTGTCTAACATTGTTTAATGAAATCAAAATATATGCTTCAAACCTAATGCTAATGGTATCAATTTGCCAAGTGTAGAGTGCCTATTATAATTATATAACCCTGTGAGTCGCGTATTGTTTCCTTAGGGAGAGTGTCAGAATGTGGCAAGGGAGATGGAGAAATATGAAGGGAATTAGTTCCCAAAGAGGTTCAGATTTTTCTCTTTGATAAGTGGTTAAAAATATTTAATGATGGGAGATTAAGAAAACCCATGAGAATTTAATTAAATCAAATTGGTTTTTTTACAATTTTGTAAATATTGAAGAAATCCAAATTGCAAGCCAATTAAATATATAAATACCTAAAATTTTAGCATGAACCTGAGGTCCATGTCATTTTAGCATGAACTTGAGGTCCATGTCATTGGTATTTGCCCATAACAAGAACCTTTATCTCTCTCTCTCTCTATAATATTGGTACAAAGGCAATCATATTTACTAACTAAATATAGAGCATCACTTTTCATTCTAAAGGAGTTAAGTCACACCCTAAATTCTAAAATTATGGTTTAATTATAATATAAAAGGTTAACACATAATATTAGAATTTGAAATGTTAATTAAATGATAATAATATAATATTTGTAATTTAGGATGTTAATAATTTATTTCATGTTCAAAAAATTTAATTTTGATGAACAAATAGTAATATCTTTTTTTGTTATTATCAAACATATGTTTCCAAATAATAAAAACAACTTAACATTTTATTTTACAATTTTCAAACTTTAAATTTTAGTTCTTTTAAAAGTTACATAATATGGTATAATGGATTAAGAGTTTTGTGATATACCCTATATGGTATCTTAGTTGTGCAAAAATTTCGCTAAGTATAGAAAAAAATGTCATTTCTTAAAGTTTCAAAATTTTAAATAAAAAGTGATGGATTTTTTTATTTTTTTTGTTTTCATGTTGGTGATACTCAAAATAATTTTTATAAATTTTTATATTTAGTAATTTTACTTGGGCAAACTCTTTTTTTTTTCCCAAGAAATTTAATAAAACCTACCAATTTATAACTAAAAATGGAAATTAGATTTTGATCCACTTGGAATTAGGGTTTGAAAGCATTTTTATTGGATTCAAATGCAGGGTATTTTGTTATTTACATTGTAAATTTAAAATAAATGGAGATTTAAATGTTTACAATATAAGTATAAACTGCATGACACAACATAGTGTAGAATTTTCTTGTGCTCCTCTTGTGCCTTATTAAGTGTTTTTTCAAAACTCAGCAATAGTTCCCAGTGTCCCATTGCTACTCATGTAGCTTACCTCCTTGAGCCACTCTGAAAACTTTGGTTGAAGGATTTATGTGGCTCTTTATTATGACCATTAGCAACCTCGAGTTAGATCTACGATTTCCATTTTTTCCTCGTCATATACTTAATCCCACCTAAATATGTTTGCAAAGTGAGACAATTGTCTCTTCAACATAGCTGCATCTCTTTTCAGAAGACAATTGACTCTTCTCGTCTTTTGTTCCGTTCTCAAGTCCTTGAATTTATGAAGTCTCGCTTCTATAGTGGACTAATTCATTGACATACCACTGAGCCATTTTTTATTAACATAATGACACTAAGCCTTTATTACATCCCATGCTACTGAATCTACTGCTTTATTTCTGGTACCAACAATTAAGAATTGTTTTCCCCTACTTGCTACATCAAAAATTAAATCACAAGCTTCTGATAAAAAACGAGCAGTTCTATTAAGATTTGTAATATGAATTTTTTTTTTTTAGGATAGCTCATTCAGGTAAACCTTTAGGATAGCATACTTAGGCATGTTTAGGTACACTTTTAGGACACTTAGACACACCCTAGGTCATCTAGGCACACTAGGTACTGAAGCCCACTAAGTATCTAACCTACTTAGATTCATCCAGCCCACTTAGGTTCACCTAAACCCATTTAGATTCATCTAGGCCCACTTAGGTTCACTTAGGCCCACTTAGGTTCACCTAAGCCCACTTAGATTCACTAAATCACACCTTGGCCCATCTTGATGCACATTGACCCATTTAGGTCACCTTTAGGTAATTCCTGCATGTCTTACATAGTTCACATGATTTTCATTTTTAACACTCACATGTACTTGATTTTTTATTTATTTCTTTTTATTTAGTATTATTTTATTTCTTTATCTACTTATTTATTTATTTCTTTTCAGAAAATTGCATGTGATTGGTTATCTTATATCTTATTATTATTATTATTATTATTATTAAATTTGCATGAATTAATACTTTAGTTTCCTCATATATATATATATATATATATATATATATAAATTTTCATTATTTCTATTTTTTTATATTATATTACAATATTTCTAACACATATATTTTTTTTTATTCTTTGCCATGAGAATCACAAACCACATCTTGATGTAGAGGAGATTGCAGCATATGGAATTTTTTTAGATAATCATGAGGACTTTATTGGAGAGACGCTAGATGTGGGAAGCAAGATTCTCTTAGGATTCTTTGAAGAAAGAGGATTAACATGCATTGAGAGAAGAATGAAAGAGTCGGGGATGTTAATGGATTTGTTTTGGAAGATATATGCAAGTTGCCACCTATGGGGCCCTTTCTGCAAGGCCATCGATCATCCATTCATGCTTACAACTGTTTTCCAGGAAGACTTAAGGTCGTGTGGATGGTCCATCTATCTCAAGAATTAAAATGAAGATAAACGGCCCTTAAGCGAAAACAACATTAGAATAACGTCTTACTAACCTCTAATCATTTACTCACATTCAAGCGTAGATTGTGCACCAGGCACTCTCCATAATTAATGCAACCATTACGAGAAGACATTCCATTATTAGCGGCTCATCAAGGCAAGACAGTAGTTATGCATCGGTAGTCAATGCCATAATATCGCATATTTAAGGTGTTATTAATACGCCTAAAAGGGCATTACACATGAGCAAGGATAAACAACCACACATAATCCAAGAAAGGTATGTTGCTTTCTTTCTACAAACACCCTTTACTTGCTCAAGCCAATTGCTGACTTAAGCATCAGAGAAGCGTGCCTAGACAATCCATTTGGACATTCTTTTGTGCACGGAACAAACCTATTTGTATATCGAGTAGGTTAGATGGAGAAACACTAGCCCGTGAGAGTTAGACAACCACCTCCATTTGGATAGTGCACCAATATTTAGCATCGTCTATGGAAAACGAAACACAAAAGCTACCAGAAGCAAGATGGCCAACACTTCTCCTACATCCTAGTTAGCCAATGTCGTCAAGTGATTTCAGGCTTGGCAAGCGAAAATGGAAAGAAAGCAAGAAGAGAATGAGCGACGGATGCAATCCTTGCTCCAACAGGCCAAGTAGTTGAAGCAGGAAAACCAAGAACTATGTGCTCTAATGGCTAAGGGGCATCACTCATAGAGTCGTCATACTCCCACTCAATAAACCAATGCAAGGCGAGATTGTAGCTAAGGAAAATATTCCTCTCATCGATGCTCTGAGCCATCTCACCAGGCAAATAAGGAAGACTTGTCTGCTAACAGTTCTCCAACATGGCCAAAGCCGCTTTATCCATCGATAGACCGGTCTCAAACTGTTGAGATGGCCAGTTCTGTTAGAGAAAAATGAAAAAAAAATGACAGGAATGGGGGTAAAGCCTACCCGACGTTTTGAAATCCCGTCTAGAACCTCAGGACTGAAAAATGCCAGTTCTCCCACTCATGTCCAATGCCTTAAAGGCTTAGTTGGGACAACCTAAGCAAGAGGTGACACCCAGCCATGTGTCATAGCATACGAAGCCGCCACTGGTACATGATCCTCTCATCAAGGACCTATGCTCTCCATGTCGTTTAACCCTCATATTATTAGCTACAAGCCACCTATGAGGTTCTAAGTACCTAAATTTACCATGTACGATGGGATAAGTGACCCATTCAACCATCTTTTTCACTTCCAACAGCTTATGACATTGAACATCGGCAACAACGTACTAGTTTGCAAGGTCTTTCCGGTTAGCCTCCATGATCCAACCCTCTCCCTTAAAACTCAATTAACTCTTTTCGAGACATCTCTGAGGCCTTCATCGACCACTATCTATGTTCTGTGCACCAGAAGTAGAATATATGTACCTTGCAAAACATAAAAATGCAAGAAAACGAATCGCTAAGAGACTTCATGAAGCAATTCGGCTAGGTGGTTGATTACTACCAATAAGTGCTATTTTGTAGACCTAATTATAATGGTTTTAAGTACCTTTGAGTAGTAATCATATTCATTTAACCCAATTAATTCATTAAGGTCCTTAGTAATTGGTTTTAACCATTTTGTGGCAAGTTTACATGTTTTTATCAGCTTATGAATCAATTCAAGCATGCCAAATGATGGAGGAGCTACTTGGACAAGTTATGGAAAAGCTTTTGGAAGCTTAAATTCATGAAGAACCAAGCTTTGGAGCTCCATAGCCCTTTGCCAAAGTCGTTCAAAGTATGCAAGGAAAGAACAATGGAGAAGAGGAAAACAGAGGACAGCAGCTGCAGTCTTCTTTCGCACTTTTGGAGCACTTCCCGAAGTCCATTTTTTACATACTCTATACCATTTCAAATATCTGGAAGTCAAGAATCCAATGCTTTAAACCGTACACGATTTGGAGTTGAAATGAGGAAGATATGGCCTTCGGAAGCTAACTGCTCCAGGTTATGCGAAAATTTCGCATAACACCTTCAAAATTCGCATAACCCATGCGTGTTGCGAATTTTCCTCTGCTTTTGCCGACTCCACTTTAGATATTTTCCTTTGTATTTTGTGATGTAATTTCCTTTCTTATCCTTGTAACTAACCAATCACAGGCTTTTGCTTTTGTAAAGACTATATAAGGGGTGGAAATCACCTCTTGGGTATAGAATATAGAACATATATTACGTTTAACACTTAGAATATTTCACAGAGCTCTCTCGTTTCTCCTGTTCTTCCCCATTTCTATTTTCTTAGTAGCCAAACAGCCTCTGAGGGCTTTTCCTTAGAGGATGATTGGCTAAAACTTTTAGTTTCTCAAAGTATGGATGTTATGTGATGGCTAGGATGCAATCCCATGGAAATTTCTCGCACCGGAAGGTAAGGTAGACGTTTTTCATTAAAGGTTCATTAATGCAAAGTTTGGTTTTTATTTCCTTTGGACAACTTCCAATGGCCAATACTTGATAAGCTTTTGGATTTCTATCCATTAGTTATCTCCTACGAGCTATTGGAAGGTGAGGTTTTCAATTCCAAGTTTTGCATTAATCCGTTAGAACCAATTTCAATGGCCATTGAAAGGTGAGTTTATCACCTGGAATAACGTTGAGTTACCAATATTTGGTAAGCTTTTAGCTTTAGACCATTAGTTATCTCTTACGAGCCATTCAAAGGAAGTCTAAGGTGAATAACCATTGATGAAATTCACTACCATCTGTTTTGCCATTTTAAAGGATTAAAACTTGATTTGCTAAATCCATACTGGTTCGGGAAGCAAGCATCACCATAGTTGCAACCCCAACGCGAGGAGCCTATCCTGAGATTTCCAATTTGCATAAGAGCCAGAGCATAGCTATCCTATCTTTGAGAAACTTGTTTTTACACCCTTTCATTTTAGTCTTTAATGTTAGCTTAGATTAGTTTAAATATTTCTGAAACATTTACATCTTCTTTTAAAGCTAACATCCATAAGAAAATCACCTATTTTCTTAATTTGAATATCACTTGTGTTTGCGAAAACCCTTCCCAGTGAACGATCCTAGAACCACTATGCTATAGTAGCTTGGCTACTTTAGTAATAGTATCTAAGGTATAAATTTTGTTGATACGCCTTTAAAGCTAAGCTACCATGAGTCGCATCAGTGGTGGTCTTAGAAATGAAAATGTAAGGATGGAGAGAAATATACCCATAGATGTCAAAGCCAAAGTGAGGGAGATCACATCAGCTATAATGAAAACCACAAAGAAGGGTTTAGGTGCTTTCATCAGAACCTCCTAGTACCGTGTAGGCTGCTGCAAAGGCAATAGTGGCTATGAAAACAAAAAGAATGGTGCAATTCTCAGTGGTACGCATTAGCCATTCCTTGGCTTCTTGATGGAGTTCCTTATTTGTGGCCGCAAATAATTCTTCAGCAGTTTGGTTCCGTTGGTTGAAAGGATTGCAGAAATGCATCTTGGAGGCTAACTTCACTTTCTGCACGCACACATACAATCACAATTCGTTATTTTTGGAATGCATACAAGCATTTTTGTTATTTGTAATTCCTTTATATATAGCCATACTAAATTAAAAGATGGTGACTTTTAACCTTTAATCCTAATAAGATTGATATCATTATTTATGTAACAACTTAAAGTTATAGGTCTACTAGTATAGCTTTTAATAGGTACCTTGGCTTATGAAATTTCTTGAATTTGAATCTCATTAATGTGTTTATTTTCCAATGTTCTTGTAAAGCCTTGTGTCAATCTAAAAAGGACTACAATGATAAATTAATATATCATTCTATGATTGGTGAAACTGCTATTCATACCATATTAAAAACCAATAGCCAACAAAAAACCGATATATAAGAAAAATGATCTTATTTGTTTTACTTCTAACAAAGTTCTATAAATTAATTATACATAGATAATATTATTTTATACTTAATTTGATTTGATTTTATATCTAAGTCTCATTTTCTAATATATTTTTTTTTACAATCTACATTTTGTTCTACACATTAATTGCTTAAGTTTAGAATTTGATGTGATACCCATCCAATAACTTAGCATTTCTCAAACTTGATACATATTTCTTATCTATTACCTAGCTAATAACTTACTCTTTTTGGTAATGAAGATGAACAATCAAATGGCTTGACCCAAGTGAATGCATGTGAACAATGTATACATTTATGGCTAATGGGTGAGTAGAAGTGCACCTTAAAGAAAAGTAACTCATCTTGTAGTTGGAGTGCAGGGCTTTGCATCTTTTCACTAGCTTGAATTTTTCTTTTTTGGCTAACCATATGTAGTATGGAGTTCCCTTCATTATCCGTTGCTGATAATAGCCTTCTTGCAATCACTTCAGACTTTATCATCATATAAAAAATATCAATATGACGGTAAAGGATTGCCATATGTAATATGTTCATTCCCTCCTTATTAGTATGCTCAAGTGTCTGAGGATGGAAGTTGAGTATTGTTTTGATAATTTCTTCAATGTTTGACATTGTGCAAAAAATAATAGACTTTCATCACTCTTCTTGTACTTGCTAGTTGAACTTTCTTTGGAGTTTTATCCTTCCTTTATTTGGGACAATTTAAATGAGTATTCTTCTATTTCGAGCTCCTCATTACTCTCATCTAGGCCCACCACTTAAGAGTTAATACTAGTATCCCATGAAGTATCTTTCTCTACCAAAAGTGTGATGAGTTCTTTAATTGAGTATTTGCTTTCAATAAAGTGAGACATTGAGGATTAATTTTATGTAATATTGAAAACTATTTTATAGAAAATTGTATTGAAGTCTAATATATAGTTTATTCTACACGTTAGTCCTTACATACTTTTACACAATTTGATTAATATTATACCAATAGAATACTGCAACAACTTTTTTCAATTAGTGGGTCAATTGATCCATAAAGAAAAATTTTCCTTTTTTCTTTTAAATTTTTCTAACAACAATGTAGAAGTTATTAAAAATTGGCAATTGCTAATAAAAAATATTCACATAGCAAAAATGGTTATATTTGTTTATATATTGACCTTGTATTAATGTCTCATTTTTTGTACCTTGTTTTTATTCTTTTGTATAATTTTATCTTATATATCAACAAATCATATTATGAGTTAGGAATAAGGTACCTATTCTCCACCTTAAGATTTTTCTTAAAAATTTAACTAGTAAATTGATGACAATCAATCTAAAACCTAATTCTTTACTGATTCTTTCTTAAAATTTTATCATTTATTTGTATCCAACTCTCATTCATTTTCATTGTTAAGTCATTTTTTTTTTCTATTTTTGTTCAATAACTTAAAATTTTAACTAGTAAATTGATGACAATCGATCTAAAACCTAATTCTCTACCGATTCTTTCTTAAAATTTTATCATTTACTTGTATCTAGCTCTCATTCCTTTTCAAAGTCATATATTTTTTTCTATTTTGGTTCAATAATTCAAATTTCACTACTACAAAGAATGAAAATGATGACACTCACTTCCTTGGCACTTTAAAAAAAGTGACATGATTTAGTTTGATGTGTACAATCATTGGCGTTTGTTTAGTATGGCACTTTTAGAAGCATCATTAAACGACATGGATTTAGAAACATCGGTGCTTATTTTTAAGCGTCATCATCAAATCTAATTTTTGGATCCTTGACACTTTTGAAAAGCATCATTTTCTTTCATGATATATATAGGCCTAAATTTTCATTCCCCCCAAATGATTTCACATATGCCAAAAGTATATACTTCTACACCCACACCAGTTGTGAGTGTGAAAAGCCCTAAGCCTTCAATACTTTTTATCAATTTTCAACCAATGTTTAGGTTTTCTATGAGCTCACATCATCATCAACAACAACATCAAGCCACAAGCAATTAAATTTCACAAATTTGAGTGGTTCCTAAAATCAAGTGAGGCAGGAGATGATTGAGTAGTTTGGTCTCCTCCTTTGTGAAATAACTAGGAGCGAATCGAGATCTATGTTTTGTTGGGAAGATTTGGTGTGGTGTTCATTTGTATCACTGATTGAATAATTGTTGCAGTATGGGAGAATGTAGTCGAGAGTGGAGGATCACCAAGGGGAAGAGAAGATTCCAATGGCTTTCTTCTTATTCCATATGAATCCTAATTTGATTTTCCTATCATCTAACCTTGGTCTAGCCCTATGTCCTCTCAAAAAGTAAGGAAAGTTCTTAGTTGATCCTAGTTTTTTAACATAAAAGTTAGGTCAGTTAATGTTTTTTCTTCATATTCTGTTCAACTCTATTTAAGAATCACAGATCTATAAAAATGGTCTACTACTTTTGTTGTTGGAGATTGAAGTGTGTAGAATACTTTATTTGATTTTAAGTTTTTCTTTTCTTTTCTTTTCTTAAGCAAGTAGTTTTAGGCATTAAATTACATAGGTGTGAATTTTGATTTGAATATTGTATTGGCTTGGGAAATCCTTCCTTCATTATTTGAACAAGTTGTTATGGAGCTTGTGCTCTAACTTTTCTTTCTTAATGCCTCTTATTCCCACCTAACATCTCCTTGCTCGGGGTCTCAAACTAACTTGGAACCTTTAATTCTCTTTTCTTTTCTAGAGTTTTCTGATCTCTGAATCTCATTCCAAGTTTGCAAAGACTGTAAACACTAGTCAAAATTTAATTCTTTTTATTTTTTTCTCCTTTGTCTAATTTGTTGATTATATATTTGCGTTTGGTGAATTTGAAGTGAAGTTAAGGTAAGAATTGTGGATTTCAACTTGTTAAAGCTAATTTATTTATTTATTTCAAAGTTTTGAGGATGATTTTTATTTTGGCATTGAGGTTTAAATCCAAGTCGTGTCATATTTTTTACTTGCTCACTAACTGTTTAGCAGATGGTCTTGGTAGTTTCTACTTTATTTTCTTCTTCAGCATTATTAAGGTATTTTGTTTTCTGATTCCATATTTAGTTAATGGTTTGGCCTGAAAGTCTCAATTTTATATTTTTTTTCGCTTGATATATTTTAGGTTTTGAGTTGTATGAGTTAGTTAACTTGTGTGAATGTATGATGAAATGTTGAAGAACTCTGTGTGGCATCATCGTTCTAGATTCTGGTTGTTTCTATTTAATGCAAAACCATTTTTGAACTCATAAAGCTTCACTTGGGTTGTGAGCATTGTTTATTATGTGTCTTTTCCTTTGCCTATCAAAAAAATTGAGTGAATCATATCTTATTTAGAATCCTTTCTATGATCAGAAATTTTTTTATTATACAAGGAAGAATTCTGTTGATTTTCTTTTTTAGCATCATTACAAATGTTCTATTACATTTAAGATTACCATCATAACCTTTTCAGCACTCTAGTATTGTGTTGGGTGCCAAATTGTAAATAATTAGCAGTTCTTGAATTCCTTTAGTTAGTGTGCCTTCAAAACTACAATAGATGTTATTTACTGAGTTGTTACAATGAATTTTTTTGAGCCTATAAATGTGTACAGAGGTTACAATCATTTAATACTCTACTCACAAAGCCTTTCTAACTACTAGTGTTAACCATATGAATTTTTTTCTTTTTTAATATGGGTTTAGTTGGCATTGCTGCTTCAACCATTATTTGGTCAAACAGATATGATGATTTAAGTTGAAGATATTCAAGTAATTATAGTTTGGGATTTAACATATGATCATAGTGTTGAGCATTAATTATTAGTCCTCGAGATACATGTTTGGCTCAAATTTTCATTCACCTTTTTTCTTCTTAAAAGGTTTAGTCATGTTGTTGCTACTTTTTATATTAGCTCATCCATTTATTTCGATTTTTGTTCGCTTCAATTTTAGCATAATATATGATATATCAAATCCATTTAGTTTCTTTACACATCAAACGTAAACAATCACATATCTGAAAAATTTTCAATTACCACTTTAATTAATAATTCTACTTTCTTCATTAGAGACATACAAGAAAATAAACTAGAAGAGATTACATATAGGAAAATAAGTATATTTTGCAAACATAAGTCATTAAATCAGGTGAGTAAGATCACCTTGATGCATCGCTAATCAATAAAAAATAATTTAACCCTACAAGTACTAGTATCTAGAAAACTATTAAATCTTCATGTTTCTAGATTATACTTATTGAATTTGAAAATATCCTTAATGGGGAACAAGAATTCTTTAAATGGAAAATAGGATTACGAGGAGAAAGAAATGGGACACAAAATTTTTTTGGTAGCAAGTGAGGATGATTGGATTTTTTTAGCACAAAAGAAGAACCAAGATTTTCCTACTAGCAAAGAGGAAAATCATAATTTTTTTAGCAAGAAAAAAAAACCAAAATTTTCCTAGTAGCAACTAGGATAATCGATTTTTTTTTTCGCTTGGAAGATAAAGCATAATTTATTTTAAGAAAAATGGATGAACCAAGATTTCTAGTAGCAAGAAAGAGAAATTAAAAATTCCAATAACAGAAGGACCAACATTTTTTCCTCCGACAAGAAGGATGACCAAAAAAATTCTCCTAGCAACAAGAAGGAAAATCAAAATTTTTAGTAGCAATAAAATTGTCTAGGAAATGATTAAAAATGTAATGCAAGGTTTTTCTACTAGTGTTTGGTACAACCTTAGGCTTTCAGGATTTTTTGTTTAAAATTAAAGCACTCTAAAAGTAGAAGTATTTTAGGGTTTAAAAGTTCTTTTGTATGAAAAAAGCTTTAGAGGGAAGGTTTTAGTTCTTATGTTTGGAGTTAGAGTTCCTTTTTTAAATTTGTTTGTTCTATAGACACTATAAAATGAGGGCATGACAAATTTTTCTGGTTGCTTATTCACCAACCAAAAAGGTTTTTCCAATGTCTTAAATCTGAAATAGAGTGCTCCACCATTCTTGGTTGAATTAGAAAACAATGTTCTAATCTAATAATGTTCTATTGGGCAACCATTTGGTCTCTTTCCTTTTTGGGTTTCTTTCTTTTTTGTGTTCTTGAATAGTATCTCTACTTTAATGCAACTAGTAATGAGAAATTGTAATATTTGTTGTAGGGAACATTGGCTAATATATTTCTAAGGGGCATCGATTTCATGACAAATATTCGAGGGATGACATCTTTGGTAAGAGCTCATTCCTTAGTTTCTTACTATCATGACTGCTAAATTTGTATCTTACTACGAATTCTTTAAATTGTAGATTCAAGTGTTGCCTCCATTTGTGTCATTTGCCCAAGTGTTATCACAATTGACCAAAATTTAATGATTTTTTTAGATAATGGACAATTGGATAGAAAGTAAAAACAACAAGAACATCTTCTAGAGGTAATGCTTGAAACATCCACAATTTGTAATAATTTTTTGTGTTTTCATTTTCAAATTTACCTTGATATGGCGGTTCTAGTGAAGGCCAAAGGAGACCTATTAGATAATAATGAAAACTAGGTTTGCTTTTGCTTTTAAATCCATTTTGTGATCTTGGTTTATTAGTGATGACATTGGGATAAGCATTTTTTGGTTCTCAAGTCCATTCTTATTCTACTCCTAGAAGATTTACCTAGAACATCAATGTTACAACATGAACATAAATGACTTAACTAGGCCTATAATCCAAATCTCACTAGGACCTCCATGGTAGAATGATGAGAGAAGGAGTAGCAAAGTATCAACCTTATCATGTCAAGTAATGAAATCATTATTTTTCTCTTGTTCCTCAACATCTCTTTGTTCCAAGCCATCTGTGCACTGAACCAAGAATCTCTCTCTTTGGTTATGAAATCACTATTTTTTCTTTAATATTTTATTCTATATTCTCTTTTATCAGATATTGTTTGTCTAAAATAACCAAATTTGTTGAGGTGAAAGAAACATTATGTTCTCTTAAGAGAACTTTCCAAAAAGGCATATATATAGGAAAAACAAATATCCTAGTGGACTTGGAGATGTGGCTTAACTCAAAAAACATGGAATCAAGTTCCTTCGTTAGACTAACCCTACGAATTTCCTTAATATGAATAGGGACATATTTTTAGCCTGTGTTGGAGTTGGGTGGGTGCCCAAGTTGGGTTGACCCAACCTGATCCAACACAATCAAAGATCTCAGGGGAGCAGTTTCTAGGAGTTGGAATTACCATATAAACTGCCCAAAAACTACCCACTAAATAAATAATAATAATAATAACATAAAAAATATCTCTCTTTCTCACTCTCTCTTGCTCATATGTTTTATTTTTCTTTGAAAAAGAAAGACAGGGAGAATTCAAGAAGAAAAGTTCTTTGAAAAGTGGTGAAAGGCTTTTTGTGTTATGAAACGAAATGGTTCTCGATTTTACTATGGTTCCATTCTCTACCTAGGGTGAAGAATTGAATAGTGAAATAACCTTTATATATATATATATATATTGGATCTTGGACATTTCAAAAGGTAATCCGAAGATTTTCAACATTGGTATCAAAACAGCATGTTCGTTTGTTTCTTGTTCTATTTGTATTAGTTTCTAGAAAGAATAGTGTTTCCTATTCTGATTTGTTTTTGGAAAGAACAGTGTTCCCATAAATAAAATAAGATAAAAATAAATAAATAAATAAATAAAATAAAAATGGCTGGTGGATGCAGTGGGTAGATGCAATAAAAATGGTGGATGCACATGAAAATTGAATGATGTCCAATAGTGAAATGAAAAAGTGGATGCATGTGAAAATTTGATGATCTCTAACAATGAAATGAAAAATAAATAATATCCAATAAACATATAAAAAAATGATGGGATGACACTGTAATCCCGTACAACCCACCTAGTTACAAAAGTCCGCCCCTACCATGCCACTGGTGGATAATGTCTAGATAATATCTAATAAAATGGAAATTAGATATTATAATAATAAAAAATTAATGGGATATATATGACATCCTATAGAGATCTAGGGACTCCTTAGGTAATAAAATATAATTATTTAAAAAAATATACTTTTTTTGAAAAATGATGCAAAACCTAGGATTCGAACCAAATTATTTCCCATAAATACCAACACTTAATGTGACATAAATACCATTTACTGGTATTATATTGTTATTTTTAAATATGATGATTACCTTTTGGTATAGTTAGACTATGACTAAAGACTTGGTATCTAACATCATTCTTTTGTCAAAATGATGAAGGTTGATTTGTTCATAAAATAATAATAAAAAATGAGGGACATTAAAAGACACGTTTGTTTTTGTTTTTTTTTTTATATATATAATACTTGTATCCTTCTAATTATGTTTTTTATTTGTTCAAATATTTAATTAAAGTATGAATATGTGTTACTCAATAAAATGAAATTAAATCCTTTTGGTTAGGTGCGAAATGGTACAAATGAAGAGAACTAGTAGAGTACCAAGGGGTAGAGGACCTCGATCGTTTGTGGATATGCTTGTGAATTACAAGGGAGACCCTAGCCATTCTATAAATGAATACGTGGGTCATGTGGTTAATATGATAAAGAGTTTGGAAGTGGAATATACTTTTTAGTCAAGTTATAAAAAGTGAATTTTATAAATGTTATTAATAAAACCTGAGGCTAAAGTTTTAGAAAATATATAGGAATTCATTTAGGAAGGGCTTCAAGGTTTCAGAAATAAGTCTTTTGGTGAATTAATTAGTAACTCTTTTTAAGGAACATTGGCAAATATGCTTTGTGAAGAATGCTATTAGACAAATGAAATTGATTTAGATTCTCCTAACTTGCGAAGTGCGAGTTTTTCAAATTCTATCAGGCATAAAAATCTTAAAGGGTTATGGTTATTGAAAACAACTTCTAGAGTTACAGAAGACACTATATATAATCCAAACATTGTTCCTTTTAATTTCGAGGGAGAAGATTAGTTTTTTCTTCTATATATTACATTTTTTATGCTTTGTACATAAAATGTAAATATTTTGATATGCAAGACATGGCATACATATTTATCTTATTGTTGAAGTAGTATATCTTTTTATTCACATGTCTTTAGTTCTTTATAGATATATTGTCAACACATGCTAGTTGTATAATATAATTTCATGGAGTGGGAGTTTTTTAGGTTAAAGTAAATTTATTTAATTTCTTGCTTAAATATATATGTAGTAATACTTGCATAGATTATTTCTAATTTATAATAATTAAAATTGTTTATAGGAGCTTATTGGGAACATAATGAATTGTTGTTTCTATTACAATTAAGATTATAACATATTATAAGATAATTAGAGCAAGTATGAGTATTGATATTCGTAAAAGCACTAATTACTAAGATTTATGCAATATTTCTATGTAGTTGAATAATGTCGAATGCAACTAAGAACATCATAGAAGAATTAAATAAGGGTGAGAAACACAGTGGTGATAATTACGAGATTTGGCATCAAAAGGTTCGGTATATCCTTGAAGAGCAAGAGGCTCTTGAAATACTGAATCATATTATGCAAGAACCTAAACAAGGGAACTCTGTTCAAAATAAAAGAGATCAAAAGGCTTACGTGGCTTGCAAGAAAAAGAATTCTTTAGCTCGCATTACATTGTTAAGTTGTATTCAAGATGATCTCTTAATTAAGTATGAGGTATACCAAACTACTAATGAGATGTGGGAAGCTCTAAATGAAAAGTATGGTGGACTTTCAACTACAAAGTTGAGAGAACTTATAATGGAATTTGGAAATTACAAGATGCAACCAAACCATACAATGAAACAACATCTCAAGGAGATAAAAAAAGTGATAAAAGATCTTAAGACATCCGAGTATGTCCTCATTGACGAGCAACAAGTTGAGGCAATCATCAGATCTCTACCAAAGAGTTGGGAACACATGGTGGTGAACATGACACATAACAAGAGTTTCCAGACCTTTAATGATATAGTTCACCATCTTGAATTGGAAGTCAAGTGACTTGTGGTTGATAAGCCTAATCAACAAGCTTATGTAGTTGAATCTAGTTCACACAAAACTTTTCGTTTTAAGCGTAATAAAAAATTCTTTAAGAAAAGTAAAAAAATCTGATGATGCTTCAAAGAAAGAAAAAACAAAGGCACGTGTGTTAAGAGGGATAAGAGCAAGTTGAAATGCTATAATTGTGGCAACAAGAGTCACTTCGCACATGAGTGCACTGAGCCAAAACAGTTATGGTCTTGTTCAAATAACTTATGTGCTTATGTTTCTAGTGTTAGGAACCCTGGATTTCTCCAATCCCTTACCTTGGATCATATAGGTGCATGCAAAACTACCCTAAGCCTCTAAATTCCATGCAACAGAAGCAAAAAAAAAAAAAAAACTATTGATTTGGATCAAGAGGAAAACTATTAAAGAACTTTACCATTGATTTGGATGTTCCCAAATCAATTCCGCTCAGAGAATATGAAGAACATTGGAAGTCTTATACACCCAAGATCTTCCGCTTGATGACTTGAACCACGATCTTGACACTCCAAAGTGTGGACTTTGGAAAGGATAATCTCTTGGCTCTCACTATCTCTCTCTTTCTCTGGAGGTGGAAGACAAAGTCTCTCTCAAGGTTATGGAAACCCTAGCCCCTATAAGGTATTTATCGGGTTCCCCTATTGGGCTTAAGTGACTTGAGCCCACCAAGGCTTGAGCCACTTAATCTATCCTAAAATGGGTCCTAATTGATTAATTAACCACATAGGGTCGTCTTATTAATCAATTAACCAAATCTAGAGAACTTATTCACTATCCTTTGTGCAACTTTACATAATCATCAAAATGCCCTTATGCATAAGAATGAACCAAGAGTCAATTCATCCCTCATAAACCATATCATCATGGTATATAAGCTTAGAATTGGGACCATTGGGACCCATAAGAGTACTAGCTCCCTCAAAATCCAATTCTGAAGTTGATTCAACATTTCACTAAAAACAATCAACTAACTCTAGTATCCTATGTAAATAACAATGAGAAGAAGCTCGAGGTCCGTGACCTACTATCCACTACATGCAGACTACCTATGAATTGGTGTTTGTAATCTAACAAGGTATTGTTATCACCTATCAAAATTCCTTTCCAATCCTTGAGTTACATATCTCACTTATTATGTGATCAATTGACATAGCTAGCTTTTAGGAGCATATGTCAAATTTCCATTAAAGGAAATGCTATGGCCATAGTCTTTTAGATCACATGTCCTTTGGATCACCTAAAGGGACACACTGTCTCAATCCATGAGATGTCATAGTGCCTCTATTAAGAATACTTATCACTACTAGCCTCCATCAACAATGACTTAATCCATAGGGATATATGACCGCTTTACGCTCTCACCTATAGGTCAAAGCCTCCTATTAACTTTGGCATAAGCTTAATATCTTCTCAATGTTGAGAGTCCACGTAGTATAACAGCTTAGTGAATCATGAGAATTGATAACCTTGTGTCATGATTCACCATAGGTCTTATACAATGTGCATCACATGCACTAGTACACTCACCATGGGAAAACCATCTTGACAATCAAGACAAGTTATACCTCCAATTAGGAGGTAGTGTACTACAGTCTCTGATTCATGCCCAATTGGTGTCTCAGCTGATTCGTGTCCAGCTGGTGCTACTTGATTGAGGGAGCAATCAACAAAATTTATAACCTATTACACCATAAACTAGGGTAGCAAAGAAAAAGCTACTATAGCATAGTGGCTCTAGGATCTTTCACTGGGAAGGGTTTTCAAATTACAAATGATACCAATTCAAAGTGAATTGGTGCTTTTTCATTTCAAGGTTAGCTTAAGAAATAAAACACAAACTTTGGTTGGTAAAAGGTTTAGATTCAAACTAACGGCACAACAAGTAATGGAAATTACTTATGAAGAAAAACATTCCTTGGAGATTTAGGTTCACAAGGGAGGTTCCTCATGCAAAAACATAGCTCCGGTCAGTTAGTTCATTTCCTCGCATTAGAGAATTAACATATAGTCAGTTCTCTAACCGGTGTTGTACAAATGCATCCCTTAATTGGATTTCAGCTCTAATTCCCTCTCACTGATGCAACTTGCAATGGTTTGTGCCTCTCACTATCACTTACCATTCAAGGTGATCTTTAACCTTGGACTTCCCTTTTCAAGCTCGCAAGAGATAACTAATGGATGCCTCCTTGGAGTCCAAAAGCTTACCAAGTGTTGGAAATTCTAGAAAATCCTACCTTCAAGTCACCTCCCAGAGGCTCGCAAGGGGTAAACTAGTGCATCTCCATGGACGGAGATCACTTGCCTTACCAAGTGTTGGCCCAAGTGACTCCAAGCCTTTTTAAGTTAACTAAAAATATAGAAAACACTAAAGGATCACACTTTCTCTTCATTCATGGCCGAAACCACAAAGCTACTAATTCATGCACTTGGAACCTTTCCCGGCAACCTTAGCTCCAAGGAACTAAAGGTTTAGTTACTCATTCTCTGGGGAAACTTCCTCAGAGAGTGCATAACTAGTAAATGAAAAATACAATCAAAGTGAGAAGATAAGGCAGAGCAAAGGCTCTGTATTTTACTTTCTTTCAAACTTTTACAAAAGGGTCCGTCGTCCCGAGAACAGGCTCCCGAGAGCTATATATATATGAAAATTGCAAAAAATAATTATTACATCGATATTCACCCTTTTTCCTAACTTAATAACTAAGGAATCCTACAATTGGTGGCTTACAAGGAGAGTTTTGGGATTTAGACAACAAAAATCTGAAGAAAAATATCTCAATGTGTCGGTCGCAAATATCGGGAAGCACTAAGGACCAATTCGCAAGTGAAAATGAGGTATGCGAGATTTCGCAGATGCACAAAAAGGGCTGCGAAATCACTTCGCAGCAAAAGGCTGATTTCGCAGCGCTGCGAGGTTGGCTTTCAACTTGCGGTATTCAGCTTCCAACGTTTGTAACTCCTTCATTTCAGCTCCGAATTGCACACCGTTTAAAGCATTGGATTGATGACTTCCTAATATTTGAAACAACATATAGCATGCATAAATTGGACTTCAGGAAGTACTCCAAAAGTGGCTGACATGACTGTCATAAAAAATGCTTCATGGCAGATTTCTCTTTACTTCCCCTCCTTGCATTCCGGATTTGCTTATGGCAAAGGACTTCAAAGCTTTGGTTCTTCATGTTTCTGAGCTTTCCATTGCTTTGCCATGGATTCCAAATAACTCTCCTCAATCTCATATTGCTTTGGTGATCAAAAATCTATCAAAACACCAAAACTTAACACAAATTGATTAGAAGTGCTTGCAAAGGTCCTTAATATGTTAATTGGGTTAAAAGGCAATAACTACTACTCAAAAGTGTTTAAAAGATTTAATTACAAGCTATGAAATAGCACTTTTTGAGTAGTAATCAGTCTCGGATGGATAGTCCAAATCCATGAAGCAATTGTGGACAACTCATCACTCTACAAGAAACCCATGGTTTGGATCTTCTGTGCAACTTCTAATGCACCCAAGTCATGTACAATGTAAGTGATATGGGGCGTGTATGCGTAGATAACCAATGAATACAAGTGAGATATTTAAGAGAAGCTAAGAAACATGAATAAATAAATTTATAAATGAATCTCAATCTATTACATCATGTCATGCTTTCCAAAGCTTAATCCTAACAAACTCCCACTAGCCCTAAAGCATGTTAGGAACACATATGACACCTAAGCTATCCCTATGACAACTAAAGACTCTAGTAGACAAAGTCTTCATAAAGGGATCTGCCAAATTATTTGTAGAAGCAATCTTCTTAACAACCACATCTCCTTTCATTAGTATCTCACGTATCCGGTGATACTTTCTCTCAATGTGCTTACCCTTTCGGTGGTTTCTTGGTTCTTTAGATAGGGCCACAACCCCATTATTGTCACAAAATAGTACTAGGGGCGGTACAACCAAGGGCACTACTCCAAGTCCCAATAGGAACTTTCAAAGCCAAACAACTTCTTTTGTTGCTTCAGAAGTAACAACATACTTGCCTTCCATAGTGGTGTCATCAATATAAGACTACTTCACACTTCTTCAACTAATAGCCCCACTACCTAGAGTGAACACAAAATCGGAGGTAGACTTATGAGAGTCTCTATCTAACTGAAAGTTCGAGTTTGTATACCCAAGGGGTAACAACTCAGCGCAATGATACAACAACATATAATCCCTCGTTCTCCAAAGATACTTGAGTATATGCTTCACCTTTGTCTAATGTTCCATGCCTAGATTGAACTAATATCTACTCACCATCCTTATAGCAAATCAAATATCTAGTCTAGTACAAAACATTACATTCATACGACTACCCACTATAGAAGCATAGGGTATCACCTTCATACGATCTTTCTCCTTAGTTGTCTGTAGACCTTCCATTTTGTCCTACTAGCACATGTCCTATTACGTGTTCATTTGGTACTTTACAATAATTCTCTAGTAGCCCATTAGACACCACCTTGGAGACTTTGGTTGAGGTATTCATCTGACCCCATTGTGATTCTAGGCAACCTTTAATTTAGACTTAGGTTTTTTTTTCCTTCCTTGTTAGATCCATTTACATACACTTGGCACATTAGGCACCACCTTAAGCCCACTTAGGTCGGCTTTCATGTAATTTTTGCATGTTTGCATAATTGGTATGGATTGCATTTTTACGTGGCTTGCATGGCTTACATAGCTTGCATGTTTTCTTTATAAATACATGTTGCGTACTTATATCTAATCATTTATTTATTTATTTGTTCATTTTCATATCCACTTATATATATATATATATAGTCATTATATATTTTTATTATTATTTTTGTCATTTTATTTATCTTTAATTATCATTATTATTCTTACCATTATATTTTATTTTTATTTTTGATTATTTTATCATTATTATTATTATTATTATTATTTATTTACTTTATGTTTATTTTTTATTTTATTTTATTTTTTATTTTATTTTTATTTCTTTTTTTAAAATGCTTATATTATATACTCGTTTATTTGGGTAAAAAAAAAATTGGTAGGAAAGTAAAAGAGACCATGGGGAAAGAAAGAAGGAGGTTGAGGTTTTTGAGAAAATTAAAGAAGTTTGGTGGGGAGGTGGAGGAAGGCCATCAGAAAGGGGATGTTGGCATTTTACGAGAAGGGGATTGAAGAGTTTTCTAAGGATGGAGTAGAGAGAGACATGAGAGATATAAGAAGGAGGGAGACGTTTAGAAAAGGGAAGGTTTTTTTCTGGAGAAAAGAAGAAAAAAAAAGCAGAGAAAGAGGGTAGTTCGTTAGGGGTCTTGCTAATTTTTGAAAGAGGATAAAGCTCACTTGGAGCCAAGCAATCCTTGCTCAAGGGGTTATTCAGGTTTAGTCACCGCATACTCTGTACTTTCCCGTTCTCGTGCCATTTTGCTTTGTTTCTTATTGATATTTGGGTTTGTTTTTTATGATTGAGTGTGGACATTAAAACTCATGCATACCTGAAATCATCTGCATACATTTTCTATTTGGTTCATTTATTTTTGTAAAAGGTAGAATCCTATTTTGTTTCTTTGGCTCTGTCTTGGTTTCTCTATAAGATGTTTGCAACCATGTTTTTATTTATTTATTTAATCCTCCAGCTATTTGTATTTAAAGTCCAATTTGGTCTCTCCCACTAGTTAGCAAGCTCACTAATAACCCCCAGTGAAGCCTCCACACCAAAAGAACGTTCAATGGCATTTCTTAATCTTGCATGGCATTGGTTGAATATCTCCTCTTTTCCTATAGCTTTACCTCCACTACAAAAATCACTCAACCAATAACGTACATTATGATTTGGTGCCATAAAACCTAGAGTATGCATGTATTCTACATCCATTAAATAATATATTTATGGGAAAATAAATAAAGGATTGAGTTGATTATTATTATGAATAAATACAAATCATATTAAATAAAATGAAAATAAAATATTTACCTGATGGGTGCATTGAAAAATTATGTTTTGGGTTACAAATAGTTTCTATCAAGACTCTTGAATCATGAGTCATTCCTTCCCATCCAACAACAACATACCTAAATATCATGTCAAAATCACAAACTGCCATAACATTATGAAAATATTCTCCTCTCCTACAACCTTGATATGGTACTTGTTGATCAGTAGGAATGCATGCATGGATAAAAGTTCCATCAATTGCACCAACGACATCCTACATGGTAATAATTCTTTAAAATATAAATAATTATTTTTATATGAGAATAATAAAAATATGATATGAATAATTAGTAATAGAAAATAATATCCCTTCAAATTTTATCTTAGCTAACGATTAGAGATACCATTTGAACTATCATTGAATGATGGAGGAGTAATAATCTCTTTTGAGAAATTCACCATGGCCACTAAAACCTCATGAAAGTATTTGTGAATTGTTTGATCCGAGTGTTGGAATCTATTCTTAATTAATTGATTCCGAAGATTATGACTAATAGTAATTAAAAACATGGTCATTTTCTCTTCAAAATTCAAATGTTTATTGTCAATAAGCCATCCTTTTTCTCTAAACATGTGACATGGAGAAATAAATCCATGGTTTTCCATCCATATTAGTTCATAACATGTTCTAGATGAAACATCTAAAAGCTCTTGAATAACTTGTAAATGATGATGTAGAGACTCGTTCCTTAATAATGGACGAGTCACTTAATAATTGGAGTAATAACATAACCAATCTTTCTTTTTTTTAAACTCTTGTCACTTCTAACTTTGTATCTTCATCTTCACTTGATGATGATGAACTTGAACTGTTTGAGTGATGTGAAGGATTCTCCATAAGAATATCTATTATAAAAAAACAATCGTTATGAAATAAAAACATAAAATATAATCAAATAGTTATAATAATGTGTTGAGTAACAACTTATATCATTACATTATGCTTCCATTACCATGAAAAATGAACTTATATCACACTCTTTTCAAATCATCATGGTAGAGATAAACTAATATAAGAGTGAGTCTTCTCAATAAAATGTAGAGAGAAAGTCTTTAAATATCCAAAACAAGCAAACCAGATGTACCACATTACAATCATCATATAAGCGATATACACCATATGCATTCCGCAAATCAAAAACAAATATTTAAAAGTTATTTTCTTAAGCTTTGAATCCATCATATTCGCTTTTGGTCACTTTCCATCTCCATCCACACCTCTCTATACTCTTTCTTCTTACAAAATGCATTAATTGCTACATAGTATAATAGATCCTCATAAGTATAGAGCCTCTTCAAAATCTTCATGGGCCTAAGAAACCTATTAGAGGTTGTAGTGCACCACCTCCTAATTAGAGGAACGACTAGTCTTGGTTATTAGGATGAGTTTCCCATAGTGAGGGCACTAGTGTGTATAGTTGCACATTGGATAGGACTTATGATGAGTTGTGACTTAAGACTATCAAGTAGACATGACTTCACCAAGTTATTGTGTTGTCTATCAACCTTGAGAGAATATTGAGTTTGTGCTAAAGTTAGCAATGACTTTGACCTATAGGTGAGATTGTAGGCTGATCATATATTTCTTATGGAAAGGGTCATTATTGATGGAAGTCAATAGCAATAGGTCTTATCAATAAAGGCACCATAATATCTCTTAGGATTGAGACAGTGTGTCCCCTTGAGTGTCCTAAGGAGTGTTCATGGAAACTATGGCCATAATAGTTACTTAAGTGGAACTTGACATAGGCTCTTTGAGAGCTAAGATATGTCAATTGAACACATAGTAAGAGGATTTGTAACTCAAGGAGGGTAGAGGTAGTCTTGAAAGGCTAATAGCTTTCACCTTATTAGACAATGAACACCAATTCATGGGGAGATTGAACATAATGGATAAGTGACATACTCGAGCAGTTGGTGTTTTGTTGTTATTTACATAGGATACTAAAGTTAAATTGATTCTCTATAATGGGATGTTGAATCAACTTTAGAATTGGATTCTAAGGGAGGCGTTATTCTTATGGGTCGTAGTGATCCCCGCTTTGAACTCATATACCTTATTGACATGGATTATGAGGGTTGAATTGACTCTAGATTCACTTTTGTGCATAAGAGCGTTTTGGTAACTACGTAAGGTTGCATAGGGGTAAGTGAAGAAGATCTATAGATTGGGCTAATCAATTAATTAGTGGGCCTAAGTAACTTAAGCCTAGTAGAAAACCCTATAAATACTCCCTTAGGGGTTAAGGTTCCTATAGTTTTTTCTAGTAAGTCGTCTTCCATCTCTAAAGAGAGAAAGAAAGAAAGAGTCATAGTCTCCATCCTCTCTTTAATTCTCACTAGAAGTTTTTCAAGATCAAGGTTCAAGTAATTCTACATAAGACTTCAGGTTTATGAGACTTCTACAATTTTGTTCTTCATCTTCACCACGTAGATTTGATTCGGGAGCATTCGAATCTCAGGTATGGTTTTCATTAGCACTTTCTGAATCCTTTTAAAGTTTAAAAATACTATTTTTTTTTCGTTGTGCATAGGATTTAGAAAAGCTCTAGAATAGTTATGCATGTTCCTAACCTGATCTAGGCTTAGGAAATGGAGAGATCCGGGTTTTTTCCCATCACCTTAGTCATGTACGATGTAAGAGACATGGATTGAATACTCAAATCAATTTCAATACACCAAAGGGATAGCGAGAGGATAGTTAAATCTAAATTTGTAACATCATGTCTTGCTTTTAGGGGCTCAATACCAACACACTTGGCATCGCCCCTCCCTGTCTCGACTCATCGAGGAGCCCTCAAGCCCTTGAGCGAGCATGTTGCCTCGAAAATATGTGCAAATGGGAATGTCATGTCTCACCTCAAAGGCTCACCCATGCCTCCTACCCAATGTTGACCATCTAAAGGCATGTAGACGTGCATGCTTCCATGCAACAAGTGCCCTTCCCAAACACTCGGCCCTGCCCTTCCCCGTCTCGGCACTTCTAAGAGCCCTTGAGCCCTCAAGAGATCATGTTGCCTTAGAAAAAAGTGCCAATGAGCAACGTCGTGCTTCACCCTAGGGCCTCACCCATGCCTATTGTCGAACATTAACCATCGAAAGGCATATGGAACCACTTCTCCCATGCAGTGAGTGTTGTCCCCACGCACTTCGCCCCACCCCTCCTTGTCTAGGCTTATCGAGGATACCTCGAGCCCTCAAGCAAGCATGTTACCTCGTAAAAATGTTGCCCATTAAAAGACATGCATATGTGTCTCCCCTTATGCAACAAGTGCCCTTCTCAAGCACTCGACTTCGCTTCTCCTCATCTCATATCGTCGAGGAGTCATCGAGCCCTCGAGCCATTGAACGAGCATATTGCCTTGGAAAAACATGCCAATAAGCAACATCACACCTCGCCCTAGATGCTCACCCATGCCTCTCACCCAACTTTGACCATCAAATGGCATGTAGACGCGCCTCTACCTCATGTAGTGAGTGTCTTCCCCACTCATTTGACCCCACTCCTCCCCGTCTCCACTTGTCTAGGAGCCCTCTAACCCACAAGATATCATGTTGCCTATAAAAAATGTGTCAATGGGCAATGCATGTCCCACCTTGGCTTGGGGGCTTACCCATGTTTTCTACCCTATGTTACCTTGCGGATGCACCTCCGCCCTCCCCTCCTCCCCGTCTCAACTTGTTTAGGAGCCCTCGAGTGAGCATGTTGCCTCTAAAAAAGTGCAATGGGCAACATCATACCTCATCCTTAGGGCTCACCTATGCCTCGCGTATGACGTTGCCCATCAAAAGTCTCGTAGATGTGCCTCCCTCCATGCAATGAGTGCCCTTCTCAGCCACTTTACCCCATCCCTCCCTATCTCGGCTCACCAAGGAGTCCTCAAGCCCTCGTGTGAGCATGTTGTCTCGAAAAAACATGCTAATGGGCAACATTACGCCTTATCCTAGGGCTCACCCATTCCTCCTACCTGACATTGCCCAACAAAAGGCACGCGGATGCGTATCGCCCCATGCAACTAGTGTTTTTCCTTGGCACTTGTCTCCATCCCTTCTCGTCTCGACTTGCCAAAGAGCCCTCGAGCAAGCTTGTTGCCTCCAAAAAAAAGTGCAATGGGCAATATTGTGCCTTACCCCGTAGGCTCACCCATGCCTTTCACTCGACGTTGCCCACTAAATGGCATGCAAACATGCTTCCCCCATGCAATGAATTCCTTTACCAGGCATTTGATCTGGCCCTCCCTATCTTGGTTGGCCAAGGAGCCCTTGAGCCCTTGAGCCTTCGAGTGATCATGTTGCCTCAAAGAAACATGCCAATGGGCAACATTATGCCTCCACCTGGGGGCTCACATATTTCTTTAGCCTGATGTTGCCCATTAAATGACATGCAAATATGTCTCCCTTTCCATGCAACAAGTGCTCTTCCTAGGCCCTCAATCCTACCTGTGGACCCTCACCCAATCCATAGGCCGACGTGACTCGTTGTTTTAAAACAAATGATGTGAATGTGGAGAAAAAGTGGTTTTCGAGTTTTAGAAAATCCATCCCGACGAGGTACGGTTTTCGTTTGGAGTTGCCACTTACTTTTTATTTTTATTTATGAAGTGGGGAAAATTAAGTAAGAAAAAAAGCCCTTGATGATTCTAGTTAGGAAAAAACGGTCTAGGAAACTAGATTTCTAGGTCCGGGGATCAGGTTACCTATCAGGAAGGTACCTCATACGAGGTAACACCCCTCTAGGCCCGGAATTCGGTCTCTACTAGTGAATTGGGTACATTGGAGCATACAAGTCGAAGATCAACCAACTTTTCCCTCAGGCTACATGAACGACAAGATTCGCAATTCTAGTTCATATTTGGCACGCACAGGAAATTAATGACCAAAATAAAGTTGCATACCTGAGGTCCTTAGCCATGCGCTATGAGAAAAAAAAGTTAGTTAGTAAGCACAAGCACATAATATATGTAAATTCCAAATTTGCTAAAATTTCCAGCCAGGACAAAACCATATACATGTAATTTTTAGACTCTACCCCATGGCCACTGATTTCGTGCCCAGCTGGTGTATGTCCTATTGATTTTTGTTCAATCAATTGGTGTACCTTGATTTTGGTCCTTAGACTGGAGTAATCAACAAAATTTATAACCTGTATCACCATGTACTAGGATAGCCTCAACTAGTATAGCAAAGTGGCTCTAGGATCGTTCACTGGGAAGGGTTTTCAACTTACTACTAATATTAATTCAAAGTTGAATTGGTGCTTTTTCATTTCAAGGTTAGCTTTAAAATAAAACATAATCTTTGGTTGAAAAAATGATTGGCTTTAAGCTAACCAAAAATAGTAACTAAAATTACTTATAAAGAAAAGTGTTTCTTGGAATTTTTGGATCACTGGGGTCAAGTTCCTAACACAAAAATAGAGTTCCGATCACTTGAATCTTTTCCTCACATTGGAGAGTTAACATATAGTTATTTCTCGAACCGGTGTGGTACAGATGCTTCCCTTTAATGGGTTCAAACACTAAATCCCTCTCACTGATTCATCTTGCAATGGCTCATGCCTCTCACCTAGCATTTGCCATTCAAGGTGATCCTTAACCCTAGATTTCCCTTCACAAGCTCGCAAGAGATAACTAATGGATGTCTCCTTAGAGTCCAAAAGCTTACCAACTGTTGGCTATTCTAGAAAATCCTACCTTTGAACCACCTCCCAAAGGCTCGTAAGAGATAAACTAGTGCATCTCAATGGACGGAGATCACTTGCCTTACCAAATGTTGGCCCAGGTGATTTAAAGGCGTTTTAAGTTAACTAAAAACATAGGAACCATTAACGGGTTACACTTTCTCTTCATTAAAAGCTGAAACAACAAAACTTCCAATTCTTGCATCTGGCACCTTACCCAGCTTCCTTAACTCCAAGAGACAAAAATCCTAACCACTCATTCTCTGAGGAAACATCCTCAGAGCTTGTTTGGCTAATAAGAAAAGTACAATCAAAATGAGTAGGTAAGGCAGAGCAAAGCTTTGTGTATTACTTCCTTCAAAAATATACAAAAAGTTATCTCTGGGAACAAGCTCCCAAGATATCCTCTATGTAAAGAAAATTACAAACTATATATATGAGGTTATTCACCCTTTGTTCTTACTTATTAACTAAGGAATCCTATGATTGGTGGATTACAAGGAGAAAATGGGGATTTAAACAACAAATATTTGAAGAAAAAATCTAAAAGAATCAATTGCAAATATTTGGAAGCACTCAAGTGGATTTCGCAGCATGCAGCATGGGCTGCGAGATTTCGCAAGCTGAAAGTCTCCATTTCCCACAAAAAGGATGATTTCGCAACCAACACATTGTGATTTTGCAGTTGCGAAATTGGCTTTCAGCTTGGTGCAATTTGTTTCCAATGGCCATAACTTCTTCAATTCAGCTCTAATTTGCACACCGTTTGAAGCATTGGACTTTTGACTTCCCGAGCTTTGAAATGACATATAGTAGACATGAAATGGACTCCAAGAATTGCTCTAAATGTGTTCAATAGTTTCTGTCCTCTTGAATTCTTCTTGTTAGATTTCTTTCTTTGTTTCCTCTCCTTCCATTCATGATTTGCTTTTGGCAAAGGACTATAAAGCTTCAAATCTTGGGTTCTTCATGTAAAAGAGCTTCTATTTGCTTTGCCATGGATTCTATAGAACTCTCCTCAATCTTGGATTGCTTTGGTGATAAAAAAGCTATCAAAACACCAAAACTTAACACAATTTGATTAAAAACGATTGCAAGGGTCCTTAACATGCCAATTGAGTTAAAAGGTAATAACTACTACTCAAAGATGTTTAAAAGAGTTAATTACAAGCAACAAAATAACACTTTTTGAGTAGTAATCACTCCCCCCAACCGACATATTGCTAGTCCTTTAGCAATGAAGGAGAGAAAAAAAGAAAATAAACAGTAATATAATTTACAACATCATGATCACTTCAAAAAATTTTAAGTGGCATGATGATCAAACTCTCACATGGAACATTAAAGATATAAAACCCAAACTTCAACAAAAGTTATCAAATACCTTGCCTAATCACAATTCATAAAGAGAAGGCATTATGCAGATTGAAGCTTCAAAATGATTTCCACTTCCAAAGGGCCAAACCTTACTCTTCCACAAAAATCTAAGTGTTACTTGATAGTTTCCGAATATAGTATGGTGAACCAATCTCTCTCCTTATCCTAGTTCTTTTTCAAAACTTAGCAAACTAACAAAATTTAATAGGCTAAGAACGCACCTCATTTATTTTACACTTTTTTTTTTTGTTTCTTGTAGGAGTACAAAGCTTAAAGGTATTCTTTTCTAAATTGTCCATGTAACGGGGGTCCATCGATGACTCCCAACCAATTAAGGTTTAGGGCACCAGGTTTTAAAGATTTTCATTATATACCCCTCGAATTTTACCCCGGACTTTTGAGAATGAATTTTAATACCCAAGCACCTACAATATGTTAAACTCCACCTATTCACCCTTGTAACGAGCATTGAGGTCGGTGACTCCCAATCAATGAAGGCTTAGTGCACCAGGTTTTAAAGATTTTCACCATATACCCCTCAGACCTTGCTCGGGTTTCAAGGCAAGCAAACATTGTTTTTTTCTAAAGGCTCATTGGCCTTTTATAAGGTGTTCCAACACTATTAAATAAGGTCAAAGGTACCAAGTCTAAATTTTTCTAAGTCAAGGGGGTGAAATAGTTTTTCATCTTATAATCGGAACCTAGCATGCACAGTGTGTGAATAGCTTAAAGTGGAAGAAATAAGGTTGAATGCAATAGAAGTTTCAACAATTCATCAACTTTAGTAAGCATAATACAAAATCTAAGTCAAGTAAAAAGACAAAAATTCAATTTCTCCCATTTTATTTTGAGAATTTTTCCTTAATAACCATGGAGAGTAGAATAAAAACTTTAAAAAATTTTAAAATTAGGCAAAAAAAAAAACTAAATTATCAAAATAACTTAGCATTAATAGCAAAACTTCCTTTCTCAACTCTTCTCCCCCCAACCAAGCTGAACATTGCCCTCAATGTGGCAAGAGCGATTGAAAAACAGGGAGGAAGTGGTACCTCTTGAGTGGCATGGAGTTTGAGTAGAATAGGAGAAGCCACATGTTTCAAAAACAACAAAAGATATGAGTAGAGGAATTCAAATAAGATTATTCCAAGTATACTAAAAAAATGATAGATATGTAATACTTTAAGAAAGTACACTATGGAGCAAAAACAAGTATTACAACCAATCCCAATATATAAAACATAAAAAACATGGGATTATAAGTTCTATTAAAGTAAAGAAATATAGAAAAGAAAACAAATAAATGATCATATGGTGGTGGGAGGATCATGTGGAGATGATGGCTCGGCTGTAGAAGTCTGAGTGCTCGGGATGGATGCCTCTATTTGTCCTGTAGTCGTCTTCTCAGGGGGCACAATCTACTCTGCTAGAGGAGGGCCCTGAGATGGATTTTTAGGCTCTGATGTGATAGGCATATCATGCTCAGGTGGCGATAGAATACCCAAATGCTGTTGTATTTACCTAAGGATGGCAGTATGCTGGGTTTGGGTGGTGATAAGCTGATCCTGATGGGCACGTATGGTCGCTATCTATTGGGTCAAGATGCTCTGAGTAGCGGTCAATGTTTGCAAAGTATGACATAGGCCTCTGAACTCTGAAATGGATATGGCAATCCTAGACTCAGATGGAGGAGGCCCGAATGCAGCTGGTACCTAGACTCAGGTGCTCTCATGTCCGTAGGTATCTCAACCGGTTGTGGCTCCTCTGGATGCTCTAGTTGTGGTCTCTCTGGATGCTCTGGTCCAGATGGGGCCCTGGCTCTGCATCATAAGCTGTCATACTCATCCATTTGTTGAGAGTGAATATCTCTCAGCAAATGCGTCTGCACTCAAGCTAAGGCTCATAAGGATATCCCAAGTGCTCTAAGATCTAACAAAGCAATCTCGGGAATAGAAGTGGATTGGCATCCGCTCTAAGCAGCTTCTTCTTGTGGACCTTCTCTTCAAAGTAAAGAAGAACGGCCATGACGAGATGATGAGGGCCAAAGAAAAATCCCTCTGATATCCTGAACAAGGCCTCTAGTAAAGCTCCTCTCCTCTGCAACATATGCTGAAGTGGATAGATGTTGTGGCGTAGAAGTGCATCGATAAAGAACATGCTGGGAGAGAGCTCCTTCCTCAATAAATATGAGTGCGTAGACGTCTCTCTGGACAGTATATGAACCATATCACTCTGAGAAGGATGAGCCCACACTCTATAATCCTCTGGACGTGCTGGCTCATAAGGAATGCGTAGGGCCTCTGCTATCTATTTGGCTCCCAAGATACCACAATGTCTGTCAATGGTGAAGTGGATGCTAGTAGGATCCCGGACGTGATGTGTAATCATAGACTGATAAAATTCTAATGCTACACGGGGATAGAAGAAATCCCTTGGAGTCATCAGGTGCTCCAAATGGTACCTTTGCAGCAGATGGAATGAATCTCTAAGCTCTGGCTGAAGCCTGAAGGTCTCTCTATCAAAACAAAGCTCGGAGTGGAATGGCCTAGCCCGACAATCCAAATTGCCCTCTATGGGTGGCTGAGTGACCATAGGCCGCTTGATAATCACCTCAGGATTCATCCTAGAAGGAATCTGAGACTCTGTAGTAGGCGGCTGAGGCTCTGATGAAGGCTTTGATGGCTCTACTAAAGCTGATATCCTTGCTTTCTTCTTAGGAGGGTGGCTAGCTGACTTCTTGGGACGAGAGGAGCTTGCCCTAGGTGTAATGGGTGGTCTCTTGGTCTCATATTGTCTCAAAGGAGGACTCGGAGGTGCTCTCTCTACTGAAGATGAGACAACAAGTGGTTGTGAAGGTTCAGTCATGGAGTCTTGCATAGGTGAGACTCTCGGTGCTCTAGTGCAGGCTGACGGAGATGGGGTCTTGGCTCCTCTTGTTTTGGCCATGGCCGATGTGAAGAAACTTGAGAAAGGGTGGCCGGAGGTGCGTGGGGGGCTTTGTTTCAGATAGAGGTCCTCTGGAATCCCCTTGAAGATGGTGTTGTGGTTTGGCTCAATTTTGCACCTAAAGGAGGTTTTCGCAGAGAAAATGACCTGTTCAAAATGGAATATAGCAATTTAAAGGTTTAAATTGGGATTTAAGTGACAATTAAGCCTTTCGCAGCGTGAGGGCGATTTCGCAGCCATATATCATTGTTTGTCTTATTACATATCATATAGTCTTCATAAAAAATCTAGTATTTGTAACAAAAAAACACCTTCTGATAATTCTTACTATAAAGCAATAATCCTAAAATCCTCTTGGATATCCTATAAACTTATACACCTCTTTATAAAAAGAAGAGGTATTACACAATTTTTAAGATATATCACTAAAGAATATGGAAGTAATGAGAAACCAATCATCGATCTCACTTTGTTCATCAAAGTTCAATTTCTTATTTCCATTACTCCATTTTGCAATGGAGTCCTTGGTGCCCACAATTGGGATAAGATCTCATGCTCCATTTGGAAAGAATCAAACCTACTAGACTAATCACTTCAATCTAATCGAAGTGCCTTGATATGTTTACCTAATAGGTTATCCAATTCCACCTTAAATTTAATGAATTTATCCAAGGTGTAAGATTTTCAATCTACATATCCAAAACTAGAGCATCTTTCAATAAAATGATCAAATACCCATATTTTCTTTATATAAACACAAAAAAGTTCATATGCGTGAGTATGCACTAACTCCAAACATTCCTTGGTTCCATGTCCTTTAAAAATAAAGAGGCCTCTTGGTTATCTTACCATCTATATAGGATTCATAAACTAAAAGATCTTCTGGATTAAGAAGGTTTAAACTTAATTAGTCTTAGATCCTATTTAGATTAATATGACCTAAGCATTAGAAGCCAAATGTTTGATTAGTGCTAGGTTCTTTCTTTTAGTGAGATCTAACTATTCTCATTACTTGGAAAAGTGATAATGGAGTCTCACATAAAAAAGGTAAAACATCCCACTAACTTGCACAACTAATCTTGCAACTAAAGCTAAGGTAAGTACAATCCCATCATGTGACTTTCTCACTTGTTAAAAACCCTGTAAAGAACTACGGATATTGGGCTTGAAATCTATCCACCACTATGTATTCAACAACTAGAACATGATATTTACTAGCCTATCCTTAGGCACTCCAAGCATTCCTTTTTTAAGTGTTCTAAAAGGTCACAAAAGAATCATTGCCCATGAGTTTGTTCTCTCATTCGTTTTCTTAAACTTTCCTTATTTGGTGTTATTCTTCTTTTTCTTGGTAGAAAAACATAAAGAACCACGACTTCCATATGTACACCCTTTTACTCTTTGAGAATCTTCTTACCCATCCTAAAGGAATCCAGTAAGGTCTTTAAGATAACTTGAATCTTGGTTTTCATAATAGTCTTAAGGGTAACTTGTCTAGTTGACTTACCCTTATCACCGAATAACTCGTGCAACTTTAAAGAGAATATCATAGACTATGGCAATAGACATGTGTTGCTTTTATAACACTTTATCTAAAGACCCAAGTATGAGAGACTTAGTCTTTTGATCCATCTTATGCCACCTTTGATATGCTTCTCTTATTTTATGATAGGTTTGTTCAAAGGAAATAACAAACTCTACCAAAATCAGCTTCTATGTAATTAATACTATATCCATATTATTTTTATTATATAATTAGGTCCAATTTAAATAAAAGATAATAAGTGACAGGTTAAAGACATGATATGTAACAAATATAATAATTCCATTCATTAATAAAAAGAAACTAAGCATTCAAGGCAAGTTGGTAATTATTTTAGCAAAAATGTAGTGCTCTCAAACTACATATATCCATACAAGGTACTTTAATATCATAAGAATCAAGCCTACTTTAGGCAGGTCATGACTCTTATTACTGGGTAGGGACCCTTTCTAATTAATCAACCTATCTTAAACCTCCAATGGTTATCTTAAGGCATTGATCAACATACCTTTATGTTTAACCCTTAGCCCATGCAAATGGGACCACTTTAGGTAATTCTACCACTTCATGTCTAAGTTAAGTGTGTAACCAAGATCCTTGACATTAATGTTACCAAGTGAAGAGTTCCATCTTTAGGATTGGTCACTCCCACTACAAACATATATAGTCTAGTCCATAAAGGATAGTCCATATCCCTTGATTTCTTGGGCCACCCCATCTTTAGGATGGTAATGGGCCCAAAATGAAGATGGGCTCGATTTTGGAGGCTATGGGTTTGCCTATGGCTCACTCCCACTTAATATTTTGGAAGAGAGACTTTAAGATAATTTTGGTAACTATCTTAAAATAAATTATCTATCATGAAAATTATTGAAACTTTTATATATTAATTGAATTGGGACTCCTGTGCCAAATAGGGATATCTTTCATATTCCTTATCCTTGAACTTTCCTTTTCAAACTAAGCGGTTTCCTCTTCTCTCAAAGATGGAGAGCCCGCAGGACCAATTTAGGTGTCATTCTCCTTGTCTCTAGGGGGGAAAGCCTAGAGAACCACTTCACCCAAATAATGGAAAGTCCCAAAAGGAAATTGAAATTCCAAATGACAACAACCAATTTCTTAAATAAACAATAGTGGAAATAAAATTGTTGAAAATTTATTATTTTTAGAAAATAAAAAATTACCATTTTAATTTATTTTATTTGAAACAATATCTTGGTAAGCTATCTCAGTGATGAATTATCTATCATATATTTTGTCAAAAATAATTTATTTCTTTAAATTATAATTTTATGCTAAATAAGAAAGATTTTATTTGATAAAGACTTAGAAAAATAAAACTTCTTCCTTAAAATAAAAAGATTCTTAGAGATGTAAAATCTAAAAAGATTTATAAAAAATAAAAAAAAAAACCTCTAAGAGTTTAATTTTGAAAAGAAAGTAAGTTCCTTATTTCTTTCCAACTTGTCTTTAACTAAAATAAAAATTTCCTAATCTATGAAAATTATGAAAATTATGAAAAAAACCTCTAAGAGTTTAATTTTGAAAAGAAAGTAACTTTCCAATTTAATAAATTATCTAAAACAAGGACAAAATATGAAAATTCATTTAATCAAGAATACCAAAATATATTATATGCCAAAGATAAAAAATCATAAAAGACATAAAAGGAAATTAAATAAATAATTCCCATGGCCTTAGGGATCCTATTGCAAATTTGGTAACTAAAATTTGGGTAAAATCCAACATATCAAAATAGCCCTGCAACCAAAGATAAGGTTAGTGAAAAAAAAGAAAAACCCAACAGGCCCAAATGTCATAAAAGAGCCTAAAAATAGGGCCAAAAAATGGGTTTGGGTCACTTAATCTAGCCCAAAATGGGTTCTAATTGATTAATTAACCCAATAGGGCTTACTATTTAATCAATTAGCTCAATCCAGAGACTTTGTTCACTTACCCCTATACAACCTTGTGTGATTACCAAAACGCTCTTATGCACAAAAGTGAACTTAGAGCCAATCCGACCCTCATAACCCATGACAACAAGGTATATCACTCAGAGCGGGGACCACTAGGACCCATAGGAATAATGGCTCCCTCAAAATCCAATTCTAAAGTTGATTCAACAGCCCACTATAGAGAATCAACTGAATTCTAGTATCCTATGTAAATAACAATGAGACACCAAGTGCTCGGGTTCGCGACCTGTTATCCATTGTGTTCAGTCTCCCCATGAACTAGTGTCCATAGTCTAACAAGGTGAAAACTATCAGCCTTTCAAGACTACCTCTACCATTCTTAAGTTACATATCCTCTTATTGTGTCAATTGAACACACAATAGAAACTATGGCTATAGTAGTTCCTTAAGTGGAACTTGACATAGGCTCTTTAACATAGCCATCGTTTCTATGAACACACCAGCTTAGGATCACCCAAGAGGACACAATGTCTCAATCCTAAGAGATATCATGGTGCCTCTATTGAGAATACCTATTGCTATCAGCTTCTATCAACAATGACCCAATCCATATGGAATATATGATTAGCTTACGATCTCACCCATAGGTCAAAGTCATTGTTAACTTTAGCGTAAGCTCAATATTCTCTCAAGGTTGAGATACAACACAATGAAACAACTTGGTGAGGTCATGACTACTTGATAGCCTTAAGACATTACTCATTGTAACTCCTATCCAATGTGTAACCATACACACTAGGTACACTCACCATGGGAAACCCATCCCGATAACCAAGACTAGTTATCCCTCTAATTAGAAAGTGGTGCACTACAACCTCTAATAGGTTGCTTAAACCTATGAACCGGTTGTGAACAAGTCATCTATTTTTAAGGAACCCATAACTTAGATCTACTGTGCAACTTCTAATGCCCCTAAGTCATGTACAATGCAAAATATGCAAGTAAGAATGCTCATAAAGTATAATACATGAAATAGAGATAAATAAAAGTGAAACTAGAACATCATTAAATAAATAATGAATTCCAAATTTATTACATCATGTCATGCTTTTAAGGGCTCTATCCTAACATCCGTCACCTCATTCAGGAGGCCTCTAGAGCCTCACTTGCCACTATGCCCTACGCACAAGCAGGGGGCAACTTCTAATAGCTCTTTCGAGCAAACAACGAACTTTGGCATAGAACACACCAAGGAATCGTACAATGAAGCAACGCACTCTCGTCACCCTAGAAGTGTAAGGAGGTAGGAAGTAGTTATAATCTTTGTATTCTAACATAGTTTAGGTTCTTGTAAAAGCACCCAAAGGGATAAAACCAATAGGTCTAAGTTGGTTTTCAAGAGAAACACAATAGTAGATGGAAAACTTGTATTTTATGTGCCTAAGACTGTAGCTAAAGATTGTAGTTTGAAACTTTGTTTCAACTATGGAAAACCTTTTCAATAGTGGTCATACTCAAATCCATCATATTACTCCTATCTATTACAATGTGTATCATTTATGAGATATAACAACCAAACATTTTCATAGCAAAGGGCCTTGTGTGAACAAAAAGGCATAGGGAAGCGTGGTGATGGTCTAACATCTTGTAGGTAGATGACAATCTACTCATTAGATATAATGTAGGGATATTGTCATTAGCCAAGATCTGGTAGTTTACTTAATTCTAGATGAAAATTTAGAGGAAGGCGTAATATATTCTTAAGGTTAAGGTCCTTTAGGATTATAAGAATAGGAAATTTGTGCCATGTCACCTATATAGATGAGCATTTGGTTAAGTACATGATGCAAAACTCCAAGAAGGGTTTGTTACTCTTTGGATTTGGAGTTGTCTTTCTTAGAATCAATGTCCTTAGACATCTGTGGAGATAGATTGCATTAAGGTGGTATTCGATGCCTCTACAATGGATAGCCTTAAGTATGCAATGCTATGTGTTAGACCAAATATTTGTTTTACTGTAGGAATAATGAGTGGATATTAATTCATTTTCTTATTAGAACTTTGGGTAGATGCCAAACTTATAATCTAGTATCTTTGGAGAATGAGAGATTATATGCTTGTGAGACTTTGTGATGAGTTGGTATTCCTTTTGAATTGGGAAATTAGACTTTAGTCTGATAAGAACTCTAGCAAGTCTACCTCTAGGTATGTGTACACTCTAAGTGTTTTTTGTTGTTTCTATAAAAACAAAGGAAGCCTTTTGGATTATGGGTGGTTCCCTTGGCTATATCATCTAAGATACTATTATGGGATAACAATGAGACAGTGACATAGTTTAAAGTACTAAAGTACCATTAGAATAGGAAAAACACAAAGAGGAAGTCTTACCTTGTTGTGAGATAGTATAGAGAGGTGATGAGACTATAGAGCATAATTTTTTCTATGGTACCCAGTTTGCTTTTAGGGCTAATGGGAGTTTGTTAGGATTAAGCCCCTAAATGCAAGACATGATGTAACAAAGTTAGACTTAACTATCCTCTTGCTATCATTTTTGTGTATTGACATTGATTTGAACACTCAACTCATATCTCTAACATTGTACATGACTTGGGTGCATTAGGAGTTGCACAAAAGACACAAGTCATTGGTTCTTTGTAAGTAGATAAGTTGTCCACAATTGGTTCATGGATTTAGGTAATCTAGTAGAGACCTTAGTGCACTACCTTCTAATTGGTGGGATGACTTATCTTGGCCGTTGGAACGGGTTTCCCATAGTGAGTGCACTAGTGTATGTGATGCACACTAGACAGGACCTATGATGAATCATGAAGCAAAGGCTATCAATCTTCATGATTCACCAAGCTACTATATTGCATGAACTCTCAACCTTGAGAAGATATTGAGCTTGTGCTAAAATCACTAGGAGGATTTGATATATGGGTGAGACCCTAAAGTGGTCATATATCCCTATGGATTGGATCCCTATTGATGGAGGCTAGTAGCAACTAGTATTCTTAATAAAGGCATCATGATATCTCATGGGATCGAGATAGTGTGTCCCTTGGGTGATCCAAAGGACATGAAATCTATGAGCACAATAATTCCTTTAGTGGAATTTGACATATGCTCCTTGAAGATAGAGTATGTCAACTGATCACATAATAAGTAGGATCTATAACTCAAGGATTGGAGAGGTAATCTTGATAGGTGATAACACTACCTTCTTAGGTTATAAATACTAGTTCATGGGCAGTCTAAATGGAGTGGATAGTAGGCCATGGACCCGAGCTTCGTCTCATTGTTATTTACACAGGTTATTGGAGTGCAGTTGATTCTCTTTAGTGGAATGTTGAATCAACTTTATAATTGGATTTTGAGAAAGCCAATACTCCTATGGGTCCCAATGGTCCTTACTTTAAGCTTATATACCATGATAACATGGTTTATAAGGGTTAAATTTGCTCTAGGTTCATTCATTCTTATACAAAAAGGCATTTTGGTAATTACCCAAGGTTGCATGGGGGATAATAGACAAGGTATCTAGATTGGGTTAATTGATTAATTAGATGACCTTATATGGTTAATTAATCAATTAAGACCCATTTTAGGCTAGATTAAGTGACCCAAGCCTTGATGGGCTTAATTTTTTTTTTTAGAGACACGGTACAATTGACCATGTCTTGTTTAGTTGTAGATTGCACCTATATGATTGGTCACGTCTTAGTTTTGTCTTGTTTGTTTAGAGTTGCACCAGATACAATTGGCCATGTCTTGTTTTTGTCATAGACTACAACTATACAATCGGTCACTTTTAGTTTTGTTTTATTTTCTTAGAGTTGCAATTTGTATGATTGGTAATGTCTTATTTCATTCGTAGACTACACCTATATGATTGGTCACATCTTAGTCTTGTCTTGTTTTCTTATAGCCACACCCGATATGATTAACCTTGTCTTGTTTCAATCATGGACTGTACTTGTACAATTGGTCATGTCTTAGTCTTGTCTTATTTTTTAAGAGTCACACCATGTACGATCGGCCATGTCTAGTTTTAGTCATACACCACACCTATATGATCGATCACATTTCAGTCTTGTCTTATTTTTTAAGAGTTGCACTGTGTTCAATCGACAATGTTTTAAAACCATTAATATTAATTTCTACTTGAACTTGTCTAAGTTTGTTTGTTTTAAAAAAACTTTTGTCATTATTTTGATTAATCTCATGTAAATTTTAATTAGTGTTTTGATTGATAATGTAATTCTTTGTTCAAATTTAAAGTCATTAACATTTACGCTTGATTGAATCTCTATTAGTATTTTGTTTTAGTTAATAGCTTGATTAATCTTATGCAATTATGTTTTTTTTTTGTTTAAATTTTTTTTAAAGTGACGAGTCTTAGATCACCATCAAATCTATCTTAGTTATTTTTTTTTTTATTCATGTAGTTTGATTGGATTTGAAGTCGTCATATTCATGTTTAAACAAAATTAAAAAAAAAAATAGTTGATTCCAGTTTGATATCATTTTTTGATTTAAAATTTTTTCTTTTGCAAAATGAGATGTTAATTTAATATGATTTTCTGTTAAAAAAAATAAAAATAAAAAAATCCTTGGCATGTTGGATTGTAGATTTAATTGCATTCTTTGTTTTAAACAAATAAAAATAAAAATTCTTTGTGTGCTAGATGTGGGATAATCATGAATCATATCGAATGATTATAGAAACTAATTAACATCTAGATAAATAACAAAACTTAATTTCAAGGATAGATGATAAAACTTTACTCATCCATAAGAAAATCAATCTATATGATAAATATGCTAAAATATCTTGCTAAATCAATAGGATAATCATATCGGAAGACCAAATTGAATCCATTGAGATACTATACTTAGGTCTTGTCTTCCACATTTGAAATAAGTATTGCACTTTCAAACCACTCATTGATGAGATGTGAATAATAAGCAATTTTTTTTTCTCTCTACTCATTTAGAGTGGGGACCATAACCCTTTTATACTGTTTATTATTTTATTTTATTTTTTGGCTCATCATTAATAAATAAAATAAAATTTATCTTTACACATTGCAAAACTCATACAGTGTATATATAGGGAGATGCTTTAAAGGTCCATCATTAATTTCATTGATCACATTTAATTAGGCCAAAAATAAGATAATTTTATGTACAATGTGTTAATATGTAGGCCCACAATTACCAAAATACCCAACAATCTCCCACTTGGGCCGCAAATGTCATTAAACAATTGAACATTACAAAAGGTGAGCTCAATATTTGCTATCTTAACTATAAGCATCTCAAAATAATTTGGTCCATCAATTATACCAATAGAGAATAAAACCAATCTTCGTTACATATTTTGCAACTAGACCCATCAATGATCACCACATTAATACAATCAACAACATAGATCAAGTATGGGTGTGTAGTATGGAAATTTCCTATAATGTGATCCCATATCATGCCTATTTTCAACTGGTCCAACTTAATAACTCAAAAGAGTTCAACACACTTTCAAATTTTATGTAAAAAACTACAATTGAAAGAATATAACTTTATTTTGGAGTTTTCAATAAACAAAACAAGAATAATACTTAAGTCTGATCAGAAAACATGTCATTAACTAATGGATATCAATTAACAAACTCCCACTATACAAGCATATCACCAAGATGAACCATACCCACACGAGCAACATGCTCATGAAACACTTTAGGTGGTACACCTTCGGTAAGCAGATATACAATCATGAAGTTTGTACTAGTATGGTCAATAGACACTTGAAAACTTTGAACTCTTTCCTTAACAACTAGAAACTTCAAGTCAATATGCTTTGATTTTGATGAGCTTTTGTTGTTCTTAGAATATAATTCTATAGTTTTGTTATCACAGTTTATCCTTAATGGTTTCTCAATGTCATCAACAATATGCAATCCAATAATAAAATTTCGTAGCTATATTGCATAGTTCGATACCTCATAACAAGCAATAGATTCTACTTCCATGGTGAAATTAGCTATGAGTGATTGCTTAACACTTTTCCATGAGATAACTACTTCAGCCAACATAAAAACATAGTAAGAAGGGGATCTTCTGCTATCATGGTAGCCAGTAAAGTCGGAGTTGGAATACCCTGTGATCTCTAAATGATCAAATCTCTGATATGTGAGCATGAAATATTTTGACCCATTTTGCTACCTTCCAATGAACCATTTCTGGGTTACTTATATATTTTCCAAGCATACCAACTACGTACGCAATATCCAAACATGTACAAACTTGAGCATGCATGAGACTTCCTACTGTTGACGCATAAGGGATGTTCTTCTTTATTCTCAATTTCATTCCTTGGGTATTAAAGCAAGTTGAATTTATCATCCTTAGTAATGGGCATATCTCCTGGTGCACAAGCCTTCATGCCAAATCTACTAAGCACTTTATCAATATATGCCTTTTGTGATAAGCCAAGAATACTATGATAACGGTCTCGATAAATCTATATGCTAACACAAAGGATGCATTACCAAGATCTTTCATTCCAAAATTGTTTGAAAGAAATCTCTTAGTTTCATGCAAAAGGGCTATATCATTGCTTGCTAGTAGAATATCGTCGGCATATAACACCAAAAGAATAAATTTACTACCATCGATCTTATGATAAACACATTAGTTAATAGTGTTTTCCTTAAAGCCAAAAGAGGTAATCACTTTATCAGACTTTCGATACCATTGACGAGATGCTTGCTTTAAACCACAAATGGATTTCTTTAATTTGCATACCAGATTTTTTGATTCTTTGGATTCAAAATTCTTCGGTTGCACCATGTATATGGTTTCTTTAATGTCACCATTGAGAAACATAGTCTTCACATCCATTTGATGTAACTCCAAATCATAATGAGCTACAAGTGCCATAATGATTCTAAAAGAGTTTTTCGTTGAAACTAGAGCGAAAGTCACTTTATAATCAATGCCTTCCTTTTGAGTGAAACCTTTGGCAACTAGACGAGCCTTATATCTTTCAGCATTGTATTTTGAATCCTACTTGGTTTTATAAATCCATTTACAACTAATCAATTTTGTTCCTTCAAGAAATTCGACAAGATCCCAAACATCATTGTCTTTCATTGATTTCATCTCATCTTTCATGGCTTCTATCCATTTATAAGAGTTTACACTTTTTTTGGCTTGACTGAAAGATATTAGATCATCTTTTAGTCCCATATCAAACTCATGTTCTTGGAGATACACGATATAATAATCTGGAATCGTCATTCCCCTCTCCCTAGTGGATCTCCTTAATGGCACTTCCAATTGAGGTTGTTGTTGTTCCTCCTCATGAATAGGATTGAGTTCTTCAGTATGAGTAGGAGGTAACTTAAGAGTGTCTAAATTTTATGGATTTGCATCCTGAATAATGCTAGGCATAATTACCTAATCATTTTTGAGAAACCAAGATTTGGTTAATCTCGGTTTTGATGATAACAAAATAAGGTTTAGAACTAATAATTATATTTCAAGTGTGATTAGGCAAGACGATTTCCAAAGTGGCAATCACAAAGACAAATCAAGCCAAAGAGAATCATGAAGAAGAAGAAGACCTCAAAGAGAAGTGTTTTTCAAGACCCAAGCTTCATAAAATCTCTTTGCAAGGTTGTTGGTGCATTAGGATTTTCATGCATTACATTCTTTACTTATGCACCAAAATCATCCAAGAGTTATTTTGTTTTAAATATTTTAAAAATTGGATAATTTCATGTTTTCAGCTAAAAACTTGTGTCAAATGTTTTTCAAACTTGTTTAAAAGGTTTTAAGTTGAAAAAGTTGGTTGTTGAGCCAACAACGGCTCAATCGGTTGAACCGGATGAGGAACCAGTCGACCCCCAGCTCAACCGGTCTAGGTCTGGGTCGACCCCCAGCTCAACCGATCAAGGTCTAGGTTGACCCCCAGTTCAACCGGTCGAGGTCCGGGTTGACCCCCAGCTCAACCGGTCGAGGGTGCAAAAAACTTTATCTTTCTTCTAGAACGGTTGTTCAACCAGTTGAGGTCTGATCAAGGTCCGGTTGAGATCTGGTTGAGGTCCAACGATCACCTGCCAAGCATTATATGCTAATGGCTAGTCAACCGGTCAACCCCCAGCTCGACCGGTAGAACCGCTAACGACTAATTTGGCATTTTTTTCTATAAAAAGGCTCCAATCTTTATTGTTTCATGAGCTTAACCTTCCCAAGCCTTTCTTAAATATATTTTAGCCTTGGTAGAGTGCTTTTGAGTGCACCATTGTTCTAAAACTTGCATATCCTTAGTGTACCTTCCAATCCTAGTTTTCTTTCATCATTTGAGATTAAAGTTTTTGTACTAGGATTTTGTGAGATCAATTATTTGTATATCTTTTAGAGGAATATTCTCAAGTGTAGGGTATCACTTGAGTGGTTGTTCAAGAGTGGGGTATCTCTTGAGAAATGTAAAGGGTGCTTGGAGCCAAAAGTTCAAAAGGGTGGATTGGAACCATAATCCAATTGTATTACTTGAAGGCTTGGCTTGGAAGCCTTGAATTAGTGGAACCTCAAGCTTGGGATTGAAGCTAAAGGAGAGTGGATGTAGGTCGGATTGCGTCAAACCACTATAAAATATTGTGTTTGCATTCTCTTTTCCCTACTCTTTTAATTTATATGCAATTGTCTTTATATTGTTTATTATATACTTGCATATAATTGTCTCTTATATTCACTTAGTTTAAATTTGCAAAAAGAGACCATCACCCTTTTC
>BKBX01005854.1:5386574-5402326 GCA_008326845.1 Vitis x labruscana x Vitis vinifera | reverse complement strand
ACATCAATAGCACTTAAAAAAATTCCCTTAAAAAAAAAACAACAACAACAACTAATATTTATTAACTATTTATCTAAAATTATAAGTTTGATTTGATAATCCTAAAAAAATTCCCTACATTGATATTTTTTTCTTCACCTATATTATTATTTTTTAACTTCCTAATCAATAACAATTGAATAAGTGGGTTTCCAAATTTTCTTAAAAGTTATTATCTTTCCAAAAAGTTGTAACTATTTATCTAAAATAATAAAATTATCAGTATTTTTTTAAAAACTAAATCTCTCATCCCATTTATTACATTAAACCATTATTACTATTACCTCATTTATTAACTTAAAACTAAATATTATTATTTTATTTATTATCAAATTCAATACCTAATGAGCCCATTAACTAGTTGTCTTCAACACATACAAAACCCATAAAAAGAAAACAAGGTTTCTTCCACTGTTATTATTGTTGTTATGATGATTCATTATTTATTTGTTTGTTTTCCAACACCATCCTTCCATCCCATGCACACCTATCCCTTTCCTTCTTTTTCTTTCTTTCTTTCTTTCTTAACTCTAACACACAGCCTACATTTTCAAAAAAAAAATTTCATGTATTCCTTTCTTTGTTGCTAGTTGTTGCTTTGTCTACACTTTTAGAAATCACATAAACCCTATATTTTCTAATCATCATTGTACACAAAAACCACAAACCTATTATTATTAATATTATTTATTTTTTTACATTTTTAGAAATCATGTAAACCCTATTTTGTTTATTTGTTTATTTATTTATTTATTTATTTATTTATTGTAAATTCCATTACTTAGATCTAGTCATTTAAAAATTCAAATTTTATTTATTTTCATCAATAAAACAACTTATATTCATAATTTCCAATATTTTGATCTAAAAAACATCTAAATGAACTAACCCCAACCTAGGTTGAGATTTTAATTAATGAACATAAAATATTAATTTAAAGATAAACAATCTTACCTAAAAAATCTGAACTTCAAACCTTAGACCTCCAAACCTTTAGCTCTACATTCTCCAATTCTCTGATTTTTGGTTCATAGGGTTTTTTGAAAAGAGAAGATAAGAATGAAAAGAAAATCTAATTTATACCTAGGATTATTAATGGTGCAATGACCTTTTTACCCTTATCAAAAGTATTTAATTACTTTTTTAACTATTTTAACCCCAAAATTAATTTAGGGTGTTATAGAAATGCTTTCTAAACTAACTTTGATGTCTTATGATAGTATTTTAAAAAGCACCTCAGGTACACTTGCTAATCATACTTTATTCATGTGATTGAGAATGTTTGTTTGTTAGTTTGTTATGTAATTTGAATTTAGATAAACAATCTAACCTTTCTTGGTACCCTTAGTCAATCAATTAATTGTCATATTTCCCTCAACCTAACTAGTAGAGACCTTTTTAGGGCTTAAAGGGGTGCTACCTTTTTAAGGCACCTTTCCAATAGGTAACCTAATTCGTAGACCTAGACTCTGGTTTTTCAATAGACATGCTTTTCCAAAAGTTTAAGGAGTCATTTTTCTTAGGGTTTTAGCTTCTTATTTTTTTTCCCTATAAAAAATAAAATAAAAATAAATGGTAACTCTAGTTTTTCATAAAATATAGTTTTTCACCTTTAAAAGTGAGTCTCACCAATGAGTGGAGACGCACGTGAGAAATGCGGGTCCCCAAACTTGTTCCCACTAAGTCAACATTTAGGTATCTTAGTTGAGTTAAAAGAAGCAAAGGTCAATCCATGGTGAGAAAGGGAACCCAAAGGATTTTCTCTCTCCTTAACAATTTGTTTTATTTAGTTAAGACACTTAAAACTATTCTTTTTTTTTTTCTCCATAAAACAAACTATCAACAACCTTTTTGTTTAAAGCAAATTTTAAGAAATAATTTTACACTAAAATTCATTCTTTTTTCTCTAGATCTCTCCACTATACCTACACTCTAAGATCACCTCCTTGGGATTCGATACTTGACTCATTGGATTTTTAAAGTTATAATTGCATCTCTATGCTTTAGGAATCGTCATTTTCTTAATTTCCACATATTTAGGAATGGTGATCACTTATTATAGACTGTGAGGGTATTATTTTTGCCACCAAGTTAATACCCTAATTATTAAAGAGCTTAAATGTCTTCCTTATCAATTAATTTATCATGATGAAATAAGAGATTTTTAAATCATGACTAATAGTGATGAATTGTTGTAAATTTTTGCCACCAAGTTAATACCCTAATTATTAGGGAGCTAAAATGTCTTCCTTATCCATTATTTTTTTGTGAGAAAATAAGGGATTTTTAAATCATAACTATTAATGACAAGCCTTTGTCTATGAACCATGTGATGAAAGGTTTTTCATCACAACATTCTAATAGTGATAAATTGTTGTTTATTTATGATAAACATTTTTTTTATATGGAATAGGATAAAATTTATTGTAATGAATTTTGAGGGCAAATGCGAGATGAAGAAAGAAAGAAAAAAAGGATAGAGAGGAAAGAAAATAAGAGGAAAAAATAATAGAAAAAAAAACTAAACTATTTTTGCTACAAAGTTAATACCCTAATTATTATAGAGCTAAAATATATTCCATAAAGACCCATGAGGGTTTCATGGAAACTAAATTATTTGTTTTCACCAAGTTAATAACCTAATTATTAGAGAAAGAAAATTTCTTCTTTATCAGTTAATTATTCATTATGAAATAAGAGATTTTTAAATAATGACTATTAATGACAAGCTTTTGTTTATGAACCATATGATGAATTTTATTTATTTTTATCACAACACACTAATGGTGATGGATTGTTGTTTATTTATGATAAACACTTTTTTTATGGAAAAAGTTAAAATTTGTTGTAATGAATTTTTAGGACAAATGCGAGAGGAAAAAAAAGAGGAAAAAAAAGAGAAAAAATAAACTAAATTATTTTTGCCACCAAGTTAAGATCCTAACTATTAGAGAGCTAAAATATCTTCCTTATAGAGCCATGAGGGCATCATGGAAAATAAATTATTTTTGCCACCAAGTTAACACCCTAATTATTTGAGAGTTAAAATGCCTTCCATATAGGTTAATTTTGAGTCATGAAATAAGGGATCTTCATATCATGACAATTAATGACAAGTTTTTTTGTATGAACCATGTGATGAAAACTCTTTTCTTCACAACACACTAATGGTGATGAACTATTGTTTATTTATGATAAAAAAATTTGTGGAAAAATATAAAATTCATTATAATGAATTTTGAGGCCAAATGCAAGCGAGGAAAAAAAAAAGAATAGAGAGGCAAAATAAGAGAAAAAAGGAAACTAAATTATTGTTTCCACCAGGTTAATACCCTAATGATTAGAGAGCTAAAATATCTTCCTAATAGATCCATGAGGGTATCATGGAAAGTGAATTATTTTTATCACCAACACTACAAGGAAAAAGATATATGGTGTCATTTATAACGAGTCACCATAAACATAGGGTGTCACTACAACATAGCGTCACCTTCTCCACTGACACCATAGAGGGTACCAATTGGTGACGTATTTGGAAGTGACACCAAAGTAGATAAATGGTGACTCATTCGGAAGTGACACCATATATTTCTAGTGATGATAGGGTGTCGCATTAAATGCATCATCTTTGAGTTATGATGTCATATTAAATGCATCACCTTTGAGTAATAGTGTCACATCATTGTAAATTATTGTGGAAGATATGATTGCTTTTAGTTATAGATTTTTGTAATGCTTATGAATTAATAAGTAAGATTAACCTGTTTATATTTTGTCCATAAATATAACAATCATATTATATTTAACTCATTTTTCTGTAATGCTTCTGGAATAACTCATAATACATTGATCATCTAATAATATTTGTATATCAAATGTTCACAAAAAAGATAGTACATCCAACATATCAAACCCATCAAAACTAAAAAAAGAAAAGTGAATACATGCCAAAACATGATTTATAAATGTTAAAGATCCCAAGATTCATGTATACCTCCATTTCATAAGCATAAAACATGCTAACTATAAAATGACATAAAAGTCCCATCTAAAAATCTAAATTTCTCAGTACTAATTAAAGTAACATTTATGTCCTACAACGTATGACATAAGAGTTGCATTTAAAAACCCAAAATCTTGTTGCCTTCTTCTTTCTTTTTATTCTCCATTCCACCATCCCAAAAGTGTATACCTGCATTACATAGTTTAATGAGTTTTATAGATTTGTATTGAAGAAAATAAACATGGATCGATGTTATCATAAATGAACAAATCTAAGAACTATTTTTTTTTTTTTTTCAAATAGAAACATTATTCAAAGAGTACCTATAGAAAAATTCATGTAGTAGCTAAAGGACTCACCATGCATGGTGATCATGATGCATCAACATGATTCATGATTAGTTGTAGCACAAAAGTAGCCCATTCTCCTCTAATTTCATCGAATTCTACTTGAGAATATGTTTTTTTATCACCAAACTGAAATCAAATAAGAAAATAACATTAAAATGCATAACATTTGGAAGCCTAAAACTATGTACAATTCATTAAATTTGTAATACCTTTGAAGCAATAATTGTAGGATAAAAAATTATCTCTTTTATGAATCTCATAACAAAGTAGCCACATTCGAACCCTCCTTCTTGTCTTGGACACTAATCGATCAATTATAAAATAACATTAGCACTCATATATATAAATGGTGCAAATGCATAAGCTAATGTGTAAAGAAAATTTTTTGGATGTCACTTGCACTAGTTTCCAAGATGGCTCCCTCTTAGATGTTTTCTTTGCAGATATTCGAAGAGCCCTATGTAAATAAGTTCAATGGGTACATTTTTAAAATAGGTAAATGTTATATGTTTTAACATATATATAAATAATAAAAAAAAATGTGTTTGAGATGAATGTATTTTAAAAAAAATAATAATAACACTATGAAAAATAATAGGAAGAACTTACATGTTTACGATATCCTTTAAGTCCTCACATGGTTTGTGATGCATAGGGTCAAGATAGTGGACTATCATTTTCCTTGGCTCAATCACTACCAAGACCCAATGAAAGCTAAAACATTAAAAACAAAAGTAGCATATAATTAGAAATATAAATCAATCATAAAACCTCAAATTAAAGTATAATATTTGTCACTTACTCGGGGTTGTAGGGTATGAAAACATATTTAGCATCTTGGCACTCCATTAAGCGTTTTGACAACAATTGTGCTCTTTTCTTTGTTTGAGGAGTACTAAGGCCTGCTCGTGATATTGTAAAAGGATTAACAAATATAAATTGTGATTCCTTTTTGGCAATATGTAGTTGATCATGCATGTGCCTATTATTGTATCAAAACACCAAAAGAAAATTATCATTAGTCATATCCAATCTCGTTCAACATGGGCAACTCATTAAAAAAATAAAAACAAATGAAAATAAAAGGTGCACACCATAAATAGAAGGAGATGCAGTTTGATGACACCTCCAAAGATGAAATAATGTATTCACAATCCTCTCTAGATATATATGTTTGAAATGCGACACCAAATAGTGAAATGGGGAGCTGTATTGGGTATGTCTTGTCATTACCAAGGCAACCATCCACAAATTTCTAAAAAATTTTAATGACCGAATGATTTTGAGGCTTAGATTTTCGAATAGTTGGTGTCTTCACTATCTTCTTCTTTCCTTTATCCAACACCTATGAAAAAGGAAGGAATGTTAGATATATATACTCCTAAACAGTAAAATACCAAGTTACAATCAAATTTACTATAGGCATAAAATGACATACCTGGGGATGTTCAGTTTCAAGTATAACAAGGCTTGTTGGCCAGTCAAGCTCAAAGCCAATAGCATCCCCAACATTGATAATCTCATATGGATTTGGAAATGGGAGTCTAGCATCTGGCTTGTGTGCAACATTTATTACAACCAACCTATTCGATCCTTTTTCTTCTATTAGTGTACCAGTTGCAACAACATTTCCTTTTCTTTCCACTGCTAATTTGCATTTAATTACCTTCAATACAACAAATAATATCATTTACATAGGCTTTATATCACTTCTATTAATCTTGTATTATTAGTAAGTAAATGCATACCTTGTGTTTCAGTGGTGGTTCTGGTGGTTGGGGCTCTTCTATCATTTTAAACATTGGTTTTTCTGCTACAACTGGTTGTAAAACAAGTTGTTGTCTCATGTTATTACTACCCATATCAGAATGGGGTGTGGGGGGAGACATAACTTGTCTTGTTGCAGCATCTTCCATCTCCTTTCGTACCATTTCCCATATTTCTTCTTTGATTTTTTTCATGTCATCAGATGGTTGATGAAAGTATGAGCTAGGCCTAACTAAACGGTCTTGACCTACCACACGTCCTGGATGATCAGGCTTACCCAATGCCTGACCTAATATGTCATTTGGACCAGGTGGAGGTAGTCCAGTCTCCTTAGCATTTTCTAGTAATTCATCCTACAACAAAACATATATTAGTAATAATTTGATGAAGATGATTTACATATCAATCAAAGACAACCAATTCAAGGTAGCTAGAAAATGAATTGTTTTAATACAAAGGATAATAGACAAATTGGTCTATAACATAAATATGTTTTGTTCTAAAAGGCATAAATATGCTAACTTACTATCATGTTAATCACTGGCTCTGTAATCTTATTAAACTTTCCTTTCTTCTCACGTGCTTTCTTCCATAAAACACTTCTATCAACCCTACCAATACTCCCTTCTGCTTGTAGCTATAAAAATTTTAACAATAAAACTCATTAGTTCAATATGATCAAGTTAATAAATGACATTTAAAAATTGGAATAATTTTCCTATAAACAAAATATATACTCCATTTTTTTACAAAAAATTTTACTTACTATATCCTGCTCAAAACGTGCATATCCTTTTCTTCCAAGATAATGATTGTAAATGTGTTTATCTCTTCTCGCTTTCTGAACCTTGCGATATTCCTAAAAAATATAGACACAAAATTAGTACATGATGAAACTATGTAAATGTAAAAATTGAAGATGTATTAAAAATAATGCTTAACATTAAAGTGTTCAGAAAGTCTATCTTTAACAAACTGTCTCCAATGATCCTCTTGTATGAATGGGTAGATAGGAGGTGGCTTTTTCAGCTTTTCTGGGTCATTCTTGAAAGGTAATATATATTTCTTTGTCAACTTGTACTTAAAGGTTCGAAACCTGATGCCCATTAGTAGGAAACAATTCCTCTTGGAATTTTGATTCACATTAAAGCTTGTCTACAAAATAGCAACCCATGTTAGCTCATGTTAATGAATGTATACAATAATTATATATGAAATCTATAGATAGACTTACCATGATCAAATCCCATAACTTCTCCTTAGTCTCTTTAAGGACTTTCCTCCAACTCTCAACAATTATTGGCACATGGGTTCTAGTTATTGTACCAAGATAACTACTTAGTTCAACTGAATTTTCCCCAATGTGACTACCAAAGCTATTGTATTCAATCTTGAGCTTTATCCCTTTACTTCGATTTTTTGCAATCTCTGGTTTCAATGTACTACCTCTATGCTTTACTTTTGGCATTTCCTCTTCTTCTGGATCCATATTTGTGTGGGAGATATCAAGTAAATGTGCAAACTAGTACTTCCCCAACAAACCTGTAAAATGACTCAAAAGCAAGATTAGTATATCCTTGCATATATTTCCTATAATTAAATTGGTCATTCACAAATATAGTTTTTGAAATTTTATTTCAAAGTTTGTCTTGTTTTTTGATTTCTTATCAATAATGAAGAATTTATTTGTGAGGATAATAATAAAATAAATTAGTGCATATATAGTTTCAATTATTATTTATAGTTTTAATGAAAAAGAAATTTAGGAATGAGAGTTTCAAGTTATGTGAGCATAAAATCAAAACATGATAATAAAAAATAATATAAATCTAGTTCCATGGACAACAAAAAAGATAGTTAAATGAAGATTGAAGTGGTACCTTTGAATAACATATGTTTATGATGCATGAAAGAAATTTAGGATGATCAATATATATATATCATGAGCAATATATAGAAGCTAAGCTAATGTGCAATTCATGAAAACTAATAAGTGAAATGCCTTATTATATCTCATGTCAAGGGTACAATATATTATTTAATTATTTTCAATCCATATGCCCTCACAGTCTTCTCTCATGTATATTGCATCTGGTTCATCCATAACATCAAATGATTCAACTTCTGGCATTGAACTTATAAAGGGGTGATGTTCCATGCAATTATCGGTGAAGTCATCCTGTCCTTCCATGTTGTTGAAATCTTTTGGAGGAATTGAGAGAACTATTGACCATTTGGGATCAAGTTGGTCTTCAACATAGAAGACTTGCTTGGCTTGTGATGCTAAAATAAATGGATCCGATTTGTGACCAATTTTGGAGAAGTCAACTAATGTGAACCCGAGTTCATCCACTTTTATACCATTCTTGTTGTCAACCCAATCACACTTGAAAATTGGAATTCTGAACATGTTGTAATCAAGATCCCACATCTCATTAATGACTCCATAAAAGCAAAGTTCACCAAAAAATGGGTTCTTATCCTTAGAACTGGCAATTTGCATAGTCCCTGCTAAAATGCTAACACCACTATTTTGGGTGACCCATGTCATATCGCGTTCCTTAATATGGTAACGACACCCATTAATGATGTATCCAGGATATTTAACCACCTGGTGAGTAGGGCCATGTGCTAACCACCTAAGCGTGTTGGAAATATCTTGCTCGTTATGGATAGCCTCTTCAACCTGTGTGTAATCAAAACATAATTGGAAACTTGTGATGTTTTCAACATATTAAAATAATTTCTGAAAACTAAGAGATTACCTTTCCTTTAAGCCAATACGTAAAACAACGCATATGTTCTTCTTGCAACCAAATTTATCTCTTAGATTGTCGAGGGTATTGAGACTTCAACCAATTCATATGTTCCCTATAACGTTATAGACAAGGAATGCAAACTTAGGATTTCATCATTATATTATGAAATTATAAAAAAATAAAGGTATATTTTTCTTACTCAATGTATGGTTGGACAATAGTTGTATTCTCTAACACATAATGATGTGCTTGTAACCACGATTTATGATCAATGTTGGTAGAATGACCACCAGTTATAGGTCTGCCAAATTTGTTGTCATAATTGTTACTTTTTGGATTTCCAATTGCATGAGTCCCTGATAAATATTCAGTACAAAATTCGACAGCTTCCTCTGCTAAATAGCACTCAGCAATGCATCCTTCAGGCCGATTATGATTGCGAACATATCCTTTAAGAACTTTCATATACCTCTCAAATGGGTACATCCACCTAAAGTAAACTGGACCACATAGTCGCACCTCCCTTATCAAATGCACTATTAGATGAAGCATAATATCAAAAAATGAAGGTGGAAAATACTTTTCAAGTAAGCACAACGTGACCACTAACTCATTATGTACTTCATTCAATTCTGGCACATCAACCACTTTTGTACATAATTTATTGAAGAAGATACACAATCTTGATATAGTATATCTCACATGCTTTGGCAAAACAGAACGTAATGCAACTGGCAACAGTTGTTGCATAAGTGCATGGTAGTCATGAGATTTTAGACCAAACAACTTCAATTCCTCTAAGGAGACAAGATTTCTAAAATTTGGGCAATACCCCTCAGGGACCTTCAAATTAGACAACGTTTGAAAAACTAATTTTTTCTCATTTCTAGATAGTGAAAAACATGCAGGGGGAAGGTAGGTATTTTTCAAGTCAACTCTTGGGAAAAGTTCAGACCTTAAACCCATTTCAACTAGGTCAAGTCGAGCATTAAGTCCATCCTTTGTTTTCCCTGGGATGTTAAACAAAGTACCAATAATACTCTCACAGACATTCTTTTCGATGTGCATAACATCCAAGTTGTGACGGACATGAAGATATTTCCAATATTCTAACTCAAAAAGTATGGACTTTTTTTTCCAACAATTTGTGTTCACATCAGATTCAAGAGATTTTATCTTCATTTTTCCCCAAGAAATAGGAATGAGATCAACTTTTTCAAGTATTTCTTCCCCACTCAAAATTTTAGGAGGAATCCTAAAATCTTGTTCACCATTGAATGCCTTCTTTTGTCTCCGATATGGATGGTTACGTGGAAGAAATTGTCGATGACCCATATATGAGTTTTTCCTACCATGCTTTAATCTTTTGGAATATGTTCCTTCTCCACATATTGGACATGCATAATATCCTTTCACAGTGCAACCAGCTAAGTTTCCATATGCAGGAAAATCATTGATTGTCCATAAAAGGATGGCCTTTAAAGTAAAAACCTCACGCAAGTGTGCATCATAAGTCTCAACTCCTTTTTCCCACAAAGTTTTAAGGTCATCCATCAATGGACTCAAGTAAACATCTATATTTTTACCAGGTTGTCGTGGTCCTGAGATCAATAATGATAACATCATAAACTTCCTTTCCATGCACAACCAAGGAGGAAGGTTGTATATGACCAGTATAACAGGCCAACAACTATGTCTACTGCTCATAGACTTATGAGGATTTATACCATCTGTTGAGAGTGCTACTCTAAGGTTTCGCGGTTCAGAAGCAAAATCAGGCCACATGTGGTCAACTAGTTTCCACGCTGAGGAGTCTGATGGGTGGCGTAGTTTACCATCACATTCTTTATCCTTGGCATGCCACATAAGATGTTTAGCAGTTTCTGAGGATTCGAACATCCTTTTGAATCTAGGGATTGGTGGGAAATACCACAAAACCTTTGCAGGAACCCCCTTCTTAATCTTCCCCCCTTCACTATTTATCTTCCACCTTGACTTTCCACAAGTTGGGCATGCAATAGCATCCTTATACTGGTTTCTATACAAAATACAATCATTAGGACATGCATGAATTTTTTGATATTCCATACCAAGAGCACTGAAAGTCTTTTTGGCTTCATACATGGACAGCGGCATCTCATTATTCAATGGCAACATATCTCCAAGCAACTGAAGCAATTCTGAGAATCCTTTGTCAGACCAACCATAACGTGCTTTTAAGTTGTAAAGTTTTACCAATGCTGACAACTTTGTGTATTTCATGCATCTAGGATATAAAGGTTTTTTTGCATCTTCAAGTAACCTTCCAAACACTTGGGGATCATTCATACAATTAACTTGTGCAGCATTAACCATATCTATTGTATCAGCAACATCATTATACTCGCATTTGTCACAACGTTGTTGTGAGACATTTGAAAATCCTCCACTGGGACCCTTTTCTCCATGCCAATACCATACTCGATAACTGAGATCTATTCCATTAAAGAACAAATGCTCTCTAATGACTTGAGGAGTTTGACATAACAGATTTCCACAACGTAAGCATGGGCATTTTATAAAGGTATGGTTGGTTGAATGTGCTAATGCGAAATTGATAAAGTTTTCAACTCCTTCATCATACTCAACTGACCTTCTATCTTTTGACATCCAATCTCGATTTTCCATTTCAATTAAAATAATGGAATATATATCCTATACAAGAGAACTGTAAAACTTGTTAATATTAAGAACAAAAAAATTTAAGTAAGTACATCTTTTTTCAACATAATATTGGATATATTTAAATAACTAATAGGCGGTGTTTAATCAACCAAAGAGAAGAATGAGTTAGAATGGCAAAAATTTAATGACAGTCTTGGTTCCCAATTAGAAAGTAATCCCCATCTTGAAAATATCACTAAAATTCTGTCCCTCAGTTATGATGACTTGCCTCACACCTCAAGTCTTGTTTCTTTTACTCTGCCATTTTTCCAGAGGACCACTACGTTAATTATGGAAGACTCATCCGACTGTGGATAGCTGAAGGGTTTGTGAAAGGAAAGAAAGGGATAACATTGGAACAGGTTGCCAAAGAATACTTGACCGAACTCATGTAGAAGAGGCTAAAATGAATTTGCTCAGATGAGGACGATCCCTTAATGCCCAATGCACATGTACCAATATGAAAATCTCACTCAAAACGACTTTACAGAACTTCCCACTCTTTTCTGGGTAAATGGGAATTTATTCTCTCACCCGGACAAGTTGATAGAGACACAAACATTCAGCAATGCCCATTATTCTACATTAACACACACACACACACACACACACTCAATTTCAGGATATTTCTCTTTTGATAAAAGCCATTTTCCTATTGCAAATATAGTACTTTAAAAGAGACGTGTTTAGCATTCCTAGATTTTATGTATCATGATTACCAACAAGAAAAGGAAAAGGTTGAATTATGGAATATTCGTTCTCAAAATAAAAGTAACTTAGATCTGTAAATTTTGAAAGCATCCAACATGGCATACCATAAACCTAATCAACTATAAATAATTAAAATAAAATAAAACTATGCAAGTTGCGGTATTTGTGGCTTTTCTATGTTTTTGTATGGTGTCAGAATTTTCCAATTTATAAAACTTGTAAAAGACAAAACACATAAATGCTACATCATATATACATTGAACAATGCATGTATAGTGGTTTTGATTTAGAGCCAACCAATAAGAGAAGGTTACAAATCAAACTTAAGATGTTGTGTTTTCAAAATTTTAAAGTTTGAAATAAAGATAATGATTCATCGAAAAGTTTCAGCCAGTTTACTCCTAACGTCGATTTTCTAATGCTACAAAATGGGTGAGTTGGGTTGAGTTTGGAGCCAAAGGCCTAATTTTTTCGGGAGCTCCCCAACCGCACCCAATTCCATCAAAGGCTAAAGTTTCTAATTTATCATGCATAACAGGTTAGGGTCTATTTGCTATAGAATGGGGTCGAATTGATATTTCCAGATAAATAAATGAAACTTAATAATTAATTTTGCTGTGTGTATTCTCTTGGTACACAAAGAACCTAAGCAATCAATAGCATCCTTATACTCAATTGTTGCTAATGTAACTTTTAGTTACATATACCCAATTTTCCTTTGGATCAATTATAAGCAATTAAGCACACAAACTATAATTCATCATTTTTATTTTAAATAATAAATAACCCTTCTAACAAAAAATGACAACAAATAAATATATATATTTGAAAAGGTAACTTATGGAAAGATGCATCTATTCATCACAGTTATATATTAAAAATTTAAGCCTGGTAATCAAGCTGAGGCCAAAATCAATAGAACATTAAATTTAGAGGGGGGAAAGCATCAAAGCAAACTTTACAATACACAAGCTGGAAAGCAAAGTGGGGGGAAAAAAGAATGAAACGAACAGAAAAGAGCAAAGCAAGATTCAGTTCGTTTCCATGGAAAATAAAGAACGAAAATGAACCACTTCTCACCTGACAGAATTGCCATCAACTTGAAAGGCATCAGGCTTCGAACCCAGCTTCATAAACTTCATTTTTCTCCACAAAATAGCCGCTACAGAGTATTAAAATCACAGTATAACCCCTTAATGGAACTACAACAAACAAAGCCTATGTTCACTCTAAATCTACTCGAATGCCCTCAAAACCACACACTTCACAGAGCTCAAACCAGGAACACTTTATCCCTCTAGAAATTGACAAAAAAAATAAAAAATCCAACCCAGATTTGGGACCTTCTCTCCCTATAATCCATCCAAAAGGGATGTTTTGGAAACGCCCTCTCTCTAAAGTCTAAACCCACTATCTCACCAGCCCAAGTAAATACCAGGACACAGGCATAATCTCTGGCTTAGACCCCCACCATGTGTTGAAACAATGACACCATGTGTTGTTGATAAATGTCACACACACAAAAATTATGGGTCTCAGTTTTTGTGTTTGTGTAGCGCCTAAACACACACTAGACCAGCCTTTCTCCAAACCATAAGGTACACACACAGATTACGGGGCTCTCCCCAACTTGTAACTTATTGATTTCCAACAGAATACAAGAGGCTCTCTGTAAAGACTCCTACTAGGTAGTTCACTTGCTTTTTAGAAGGTTAGGCCCTCCTTTTATAAAGGTTGCACCAAGCAGTCCTAATCTTACTAGGAGACTAACTTTTGAGTCCTAGTCTGAGTCTGACTCAAGCTCAACAGATGACAAATTTGAGTAGGACTTCAAGTCCTACTGAATTTAAAACTCTCATGCCACATCTCTCTATCTCCTTATGCATGAAGATTTAGTTTCCTATCCCGATTAGGAGTCTTCTCATGTCAAGAGTCCCTTTCTCTTCCTGCATTAGATCTCAATCTCCCACTTTGACTAGAAGTCTCATGTGATAGGAGTATGTCTCATGCAATAGGAGTCTTGCTCATGTGATGCATCAGTTCACCATGCTTCCTAGTATAGGAGACCTTGCTCAAGCCATCCCGATGCCAAGATGTGTCTACTCAAATCATTCTTTTTTTTTTTCTCTCTCTCGTTTTTGAGAAGGGATGAAGGTTATGTGGCGTATATCTCAAAAAAAATCTATACCTATCGTTCTCACACAAATACATATTAAAAATCATTCTTTTTTTCTTGTTTTCCACTTGTTTTTATGGAGTTGATCGTGTGTTTGGTTCAGATTAAAAAATCAATTAATTTACAGGTTTTTTCTTCTATGCTAGAACTTTAAACCTAAGTTTTTCTTCCCTACAACTCAAAAAAACTCAGTTCATAAAAACCATAATACAAAAATGTTGAAACAATCAATATAATGACATTAATAAAAGAAAAAAAAAAAGATAGATCTAAGAGATTTTGGCTTACCTGGGAGTCCACGAAGAGAAGAATGTCGATTGTGAGCGTGTTGACTATGGGTGAGAGAAAAGGTAGAAGAAGATTATGATTTTTATTATATATAGGGTTTGTATATTGAGATTTTTTGGATTGTGGGTATCATGTGGAAACAATGGCCTTTTTATATATTGGTCCTCATTATTAATTCTAAAAGTGGGCTCAAGTAGGCTCATTAAGTTATAATATTTTAAAAAAATTATTTTATATGATGTCACTTCCCGAAAAATGACACTATTAATATAAAACTAACATCATCTAACTACCTTAATTGAAGATTTTTAATATAATGTGTCACCTTTATTAATTATAAACCTTATGGTGTCATTATTTTAAAAGTGACACCATAAATTATTTTTGTAGTAGTGCAAGTTAATATCCTAATGATTAGAGAGCCGAAATATCTTCCTTATAGACCTAAGAGAGTATCATAGGAACTAAATTATTTTTACCATCAAGTTAATACCCTAATTATTAGAAAGCTAAAATGGCGTCCTTATTGGTTAATTTTCCGTGAAGAAATAGGAGATTTGTAAATCATGACTATTAGTGATGAACTTTTGTTTATGAACCATTTGAGAAATTTTATTTTATTTTTTTGGTAACAATGCTCTAATCATGTTTTAGGTGATAAAATTCATATTATTCTCATCATAGAAAAAAATAATATCTTTTTAGTGACGAAATGATAAGATTTAATGACAAAATTTTATTATTTTTTATGACAATTTTTTCATTATAAAATGTGATTGTTCTATGACAATTTCAATTTTGTCACCAATCAATTAATTTTTCTTAACAAAATAGGAGATTTGTAGATCATGACTATTACTAACAGGTTTTTCTCTATAAACCTATGCTTTTTTTATTTTCAATCACAACTCATTGACATTGATGAATTGCTGTTTATTTATAATGAAACATTTTGT
>BKBX01005854.1:5365480-5377396 GCA_008326845.1 Vitis x labruscana x Vitis vinifera | reverse complement strand
AGCACTCCAAATTCTCAAATAGATTTTTATTTAGAGAAATGCTTTAAAAACTAAATTCTCAAATTGATTTTCTTCTAAAGAATTGTTTTTAAAAATAATTCTCTAACAACTATTTTTTACAATGTTTTTCCAAAGCATACCAAATAGGACCAAGTTTTTTTCTTCTTCTCAATTTTATGTTTTAAGTATATTTGATTGGATGACAAAAAACTAGATATCGTTTTAAAATATTTTGAGCAATTAAAGGAATGAAATTAAAAAAAAAATTGCTTTTTAAATTCATGCCTTCATCCCTTAATTATTATTATTATGTTTTGTATGAATAATTGAAAACAAAATGTTATAATAAAAATTATTTTAAAAAATATTTGAAAATATAAAAAATTTATTGAGAATATTTCCAAATATCACTGTTTTGATAAGTGTTTCCAAAAATTGGTTTCGAGTCCTCCATATTCATAGCTCCTAAAGTACAAACTAGTCCATAACAACTCACCAAGAGGACAAATTATATGGCCCTAGTGACGATCCAAAGTTGATGATGGGGGATGTAACCTTATATTGGCAGGGGAAATTCCTAGAAAGTTCACAGATTTATTTAAGACAAGTTTTTAAAGCATCCAAACTATATCACGTTAATAAGCATCAAGTACAGCGCCCGGTTAGGTGTGTCGTACTACCGGTCAAGCGCACATTGATTTATGTGATCCCATTTCAGAATATTGATATTTAATACAACACCTAAAAGAGCCTAGTTTGGAGCCAACATTTTTGTGCCAAAAGTTTTTCTTCCACTTCAATTTCGCAATCTCAAGAGGCTCCTTGAAAAGGGAAATTACCCCAATTTATGTCTGGTGAACGGTCGTGTGAATTTTCACAAGTACTAATCTCTCGAGATTTTGTATTGCCCAATTTTTTTAACTACAAGATTGCCCTAAACAAAAATTTATTTATTTATTATTAAAAATATTAAAAATCCTGCACAAGTATCAATAAACCATTGATATAGCAATCAATCTCTACATTCCGCATTATTAATAATATTGAGGAGACAGGAAGTTTTAGCATGTTGGGGCTTTATGGAAATTGAGGTCCATATAGGCTCTGCCCAACATTTATTCATTACCATGCATCCCCTAAGGACCCCACTTGCCAAATGGAAACATCGCTGCAGTTAGCTATCAATATAGCCTTTTCTTTTATTGTCGAGGCAGGGTATAATCTGGTCCCCAATCAATACGCCACAAAGGATATTGCTCTCAAGCTCATTCTTATTCCATATACAGTTGGATGGTTAAGGGCGGTGTTTGCTTGTCGTTTATTCGAGCTGCCAAACCTCATCATGAAAGCTCGTATTCCTTGAGATGGACTCTCATGATTTATCATCGTGGCCTTCCAATAATAGATCCCCATCTTCTCTTTACAATGATAGTAATTCTTTTGTTTCTCAATAGGCTCAAAATGTCACAACTACTATGTGTTATTGTCATTTTCTGGCACTTAATTGTCACTTTTCAAACATACAATGATTTGATCTGTTTGGAGACCAGTCCTTGCACCTATATTTGATTACAGAAGAGGACAATTTCGGAAGCTCCGTATACGAGACGGTTAATCAAAACTTTTTGTGAAGCATTTGAAGTCCCCTCTTACCTTCTGTCTTCTAAAAGAATTTTGGAAAAGACCCTTTCTATCTCCATCATAATAAAATTAATTATCAGTATAACAGATGTAAAATTGCCAAGAACAATCTCTCTCGACTTTTATTCAACGTTTTCTGCTTTGGGTTTGTTGGAAACATAAGAGCCCATGCACCTTTTATATAGCGGTGCTACAGAAATGATGCAGGTTTGGGATAGAAATAATTGAACTTCAAAATCTCTTGTTTTGTTGAGACTCAAAGTCCATAGCCAATGAAGATTCTGGGAGTTTTGAAGTATTATGAAGTGAACAACAAATAATCAATCTATACTGGGGCAATATAATTTGGAACAAATAAACACTTTTATTAACTAACACACTGTAAGCATCAGTAGCAAATTCCAAATTCAACCATAAAAAAGTAAGAAAGTGACAAGCTCCGGTGACTGCAACACTACAACTGAGTTTGTGATAGAGGAATACAACCTCTATTCTCTATTCACCTCTCTATGTATAGATAAACATATAAGTAATTATGATAGCCATGAAAATGAAAGATACAGAAACATGGTAGCTAGAGGCGGGGACAGGGGCGCGCATCAGGCTTTGACATCATCTACAGGAGTAGAAGCAACGGGAGCAGGGTAGTAGTACTTGATGTACAATGTGAGAGCTAAGTAGCCGGCGACGTGTCCAAGGAGTACCGTAATTATGACTCCAACATTGAAGGTAATGACACATAGGAGGACCAAGTAGGTGATCAAAGTGCGGAAGCCATGGAGCGCGGCGTGTTGGATGATGCTCTTAGGAACCATCTTGGGCGTGGTCATGGGAGTCATTGAATACATCTGGGCTAACGCAGATAGCATGAACACAAGAAGCAGAGCCAAGAATAAATGGAAGTGGCCGTAATTTACAGGCCATCCACTGAACAGGATCTCCACATCCCTTCCAAACCAGAACCCTGAGTGCGCCATTCCGTTCCTGGATGATAAAAGTGACGAAAAAAGTAATGGAGGTGGTGCACTCGCGGAGGTACCCAGATATACATTGCCCATCCATATATATACAACTCACAGGAATGGAGAGGTAGATCAAATCCAAATAAAATGACAACCAAAGTGTTAAACCTTGGGAGACGCCTGGGCTGTTTCACACAACCTGACAAACTTCGGTAGTCTTTATTGTTAAATTAATTTTTGTAATTAATCTATAATTTGGGCCACACATGTAAATAATTAAAATGTGTGTGCTATCATTTAATTAAACCTAAATATAGTGATCTAATTAATAATTGATCAATTGGCTTAAGGGTATAATTGTTATGGGATTATTGTGTAGATACCATTAGATAATTATTATTTCTATGAGGGGCAGAAATATAATTGTGATAAAATTAAAACTGCCCTAGCGGTTTATAAATAGGGTTATGGTCCCCATTCTAGGACTACACATTCCAATTTCTGAAAAATCATCTCAGAGAGAAATTGACACAGAATCTAGTGGCTAGAATTGGAAGACCATCTCAAAGGGTTTTCTTCCTATAAGGTTTCTCCTTCAATGGATTCAGGTATGTTTCCGCTATTATTTTTCTACTCATTATTTTTAATCAGGAGATTCCAGTATATATGAAATTAGGGTATTCATCTTGTTTGATTATAACAAGTGGTATCAGAGCCTACTCCTTGATTAATTCTTTGAGTTATTATTTTAATATATATATATATATATATATATATATATGTCAATGGATTCAGCATTTTATGATATTAATATTTAAGGTATTGATCTAGCATTTTAAATAGGCTAATTAAAGCGGAAAATCACCAAAGTGACATCTTTCGTGTAGATTAGTCTGTTCGGGGTGTTAGATATTTGTGTGTATGTGATTCATGCGGGTATTGACTGGCCCAAAGGAAAGTTAATATTTGGTCAAATTGCATACATACCTGTGGTGATAAATATTTGATGATTATAAAGGTAACTTAATGTGAATAATAAATCAATTCAAAGATAGATTTATTATTTGACATAACTTATCATCAATGTTTGATCACTACAACAAGAGTACCACTTACAGTTAATATTACTGTCCAAAGACTTGATATTAATGTTTTGCTAGGTATCTTGAAATGTCATAATTTGCTTTTAAATTTAAAGATTATGTGTTTAATTGCTTATTTTATGTGAGCATGATGGTTTATTTGATTCATTTTATTTTGTTCTCGATTTAGCTTTTATATCAACTACTTCTATATCTGCCAACATCAATAATGTCCCTATGTTAAATGGGACTAATTTTAAGGACTGGAAAGAGAATATGATGATTCTCTTAGGCTGCATGGATATAGACTTAGCCTTGAGAATGCCCAAACCCGATGAACTCAATGAGGAATGTACTCAAGAGCATGAGGTTTATTGGGGTAAGTGGGAACGTTCAAATAGGCTAAGTCTTATGATCATGAAGCGCGTCATTCCAGAAGCTTTCAGGGGTGTGGTAACCGATGAGGTTACTAATGCCAGTGACTTCCTTGCGGAAATTCAGAAACGTTTTGCCAAAAACGATAAGGCTGAAACGAGCATGCTTTTAGCAAGCTTGATTTCAATGAAGTATAAAGGCAAGGGTAATGTTTGGGAGTACATCATGGAGATGTCTCATCTTGCTTCAAAACTTAAGGCTTTGAAACTAGAGTTATCTGATGATTTACTCGTGCATTTGGTTCTCATCTCTCTTCCTGCACAATTTAATCAATTCAAGGTCAGTTATAACTGTCAAAAGGATAAATGGACTCTTAATGAGCTCATTTCATTCTGTGTGCAAGAGGAAGAGAGATTGAAGCAAGACAAGACCGAAAGTGCTCATCTGGCTAGCACTTCCAAGGATAAGGGCAAACGAAAGAATAAGGATAATAAGGTTGCTGCTTCTAATGGCCCAGAACAAAAGAAACAGAAAGTTGAGGTAACATGTTTCTTCTGTAATAAGCCTAGACATACTAAGAAGGAATGTACCAAGTATGCTGCTTGGCGTGTTAAGAAAGGTATATTTCTTACTTTGGTCTGTTCTGAAGTTAATTTAGCTTCAGTATCTAGAAACACATGGTGGTTAGATTCTGGTGCTACTACTCACATTTGTGTTTCTATGCAGGGTTGCCTGAGTTACCAAAAACCAAGTGATGCTGAAAGATGCATCTATGTCGAAGACGGTCAGTCGGTAGAAGTAGAGGCAATAGGGCACTTTAGATTATTATTGAAATCTAGTTATTTTTTGGATTTAATAGATACTTTTGTTTTATCGTCTTTCAGACGGAATTTAATTTCAGTTTCTATTTTGGACAAATCAGGTTATTGTTGTTCATTTGGAAACAATAGATTTACATTATCTATTATTTCAAATGCTGTAGGAACCGGTTTACTTAATGTTTATGATAATCTATATTTGTTGGAAACTATTCCATCCTATAATGAAACCTTGCATGTGCAATCATGAGGTACAAAACGTAAATTGAATAAAGATAATTCGGCCTCATTGTGGCACAAATGCCTAGGTCATATCTCTAAATCTAGAGTTGAGCGACTTGTGTCCGATGGGATTTTGGATTCACTTGACTTTTTAGATTTTGATATTTGTGTTGAGTGTATTAAAGGAAAACAGACCAAAACAAAGAAATTAGGTGCCAATAGAGCTACAGACGTCTTAGAATTAATTCATACAGATATCTGTGGACCATACCCTAAGGCATCTTGGAATGGTCAACAGTACTTTATAATATTCATAGATGACTATTCAAGATATGGCTACCTATTTCTTATACATGAGAAATCACAATCATTGGACGTGTTCAAAACATTTAAAGCAGAAGTTGAGTTACAACTCAAAAAAAGAATAAAGAGCGTCAGATCTTACCGTGGTGGTGAATACTATGGTAGATATGACGGATCAGGTGAACAACGTCCAGGACCATTTTCTAAATACCTAGAGGAATGTGGGATCGTCTCTCAATACACCATGCCAGGATCACCTAGCATGAATGGTGTAGCAGAAAGACGAAACCGAACTCTTAAGGACATGGTAAGGAGTATGATTAGTCATTCTACTTTACCCGAAAAACTCTGGGGTGAAGCACTCAAAATGGCAGCTTATATCCTAAATCGGGTGCCAACTAAAGCGGCTGCTAAAACGCCTTATGAGCTTTGGATGGGTCGAAAGCCCAGTTTAAAGCATTTCCATATTTGGGGATGTCCAGCTGAAGCGAGACCTTATAAGCCTCATGAAAAGAAATTGGACTCTAAAACAGTTAACAGCTACTTTATTGGCCATGCAGAGAGATCAAGGGGCTTTAAATTTTATGATCCTGCTATTAGGTCAATTTTTGAGACGGGAACTGCAACATTTTTTGAGGATGTTGAGTTTGGGGGGAGAAATCAGGCTAGGAATATTGTCTTTGAGGAGGAAGAGGGATCTACTATTGCTTTTGATAATGTACAGGTTTCACTACCTATCATTGATCAAGAAGTAAATTCGGATCCTTAACCAACAGACAATATTGTTCAACCCTTAATTGCAAATGAGGACATTGCTCCTAAAGAACAAACTCAACAACCTCAAGAAAATATGCCATTAAGGAGATCCACTAGAGAGAGGAGAAATGCAATTTCGGACGATTATATCGTATATCTCCAGGAACGTGAGGTAGAAAGTGGAATGATGGAAGATGATCTAATCAACTTCCAGCAAGCCATGAAAAGTTCCAACTCTCAGAAATGGATTGAATCCATGAATGAAGAGAACAAATCTATGCAAGACAATAAAGTTTGGGAACTTGTCCCATTACCAGTTGGTACAAAGCCCATTGGTTGTAAATGGATATTTAAAACCAAGCGGGATTCAAATGGTAATGTAGAAAGATATAAAGCACGTCTTGTAGCTAAAGGCTTTACTAAAAAAGAAGGAATTGACTTCAAAGAGACCTTCTCTCCAGTTTCTACGAAGGACTCTTTCAGGATAATCATGGCACTAGTTGCACATTATGATCTTGAGTTACATCAAATGGATGTTAAAACAGCGTTTCTCAATGGTGACATTGATGAAACAATTTATATGGTACAACCAGAAAATTGTGTCCGAAGACTCAAAGAATATGGTTTGTAAATTAACTAAATCCATTTATAGGCTCAAGCAAGCTTCTCGTCAGTGGTACTTCAAGTTTCATCAAATTATTGTCTCATATGGTTTTGAGGCAAATCTTATGGATGAATGTGTGTATCACAAATTCAGTGGGAGTAAGTATATTTTCCTGGTTTTATATGTCGATGACATATTGCTAGCCACAAATGATATTAGCATATTGCACGACACCAAGAGATTTTTATCAAAACATTTTGAGATGAAAGATCTTGGTGATGCATCCTTTGTCTTAGGAATCCAGATACACCGAGATCGTTTTAGGGGTATTTTAGGATTGTCACGAAGGACCTATATTGATAAAGTCCTCCAAAGGTATGGCATGCAAAATAACAAACCAGGTGATACCCCGTCGCTAAAGGAGAGAAATTCAGTCTTAATCAATGCCCTAAAAATAGTTTAGAAAGTCAAGAAATGCAGAAGATTCCTTACGCTTCGGCTATGGGGAGTCTAATGTATGCTCAGGTATGTACACGTCCGGATATTGCGTACATTGTTGGCATGTTAGGCAGATATCTAAGTAACCCTGGAATGGATCATTGGAGAGCAGCCAAGAGGGTTATGAGATATTTACAGAGAACAAAAGAGTACATGCTTACATATAGGAGATTGGATCAGTTAGAGTTCATTGGGTATTCTGACTCCGACTTTACTGGATGCCAAGACAGCAGAAGATCCACATCAGGCTATATTTATCTGTTGGCTGGTGGAGCAATTTCATGGAGGTCTGCCAAACAGACACTCATAACTTCATCCACCATGGAAGCAGAGTTTGTAGCATGTTATGAGGCATCCAATCAAGGAATATGGCTACGAAATTTTGTCACTGGGCTGCGTGTTCTGGATGGTATTGAAAGACCACTGAAGATATTTTGTGACAATAAATCAGCAGTTTTATATTCCAATAACAACAGGAGTTCTACAAAATCAAAATACATTGATATCAAGTTCCTAGTTGTAAAAGAAAAAGTACAGAGTGGACAGATATCCATAGAGCATATTGGAACAAACTCCATGATAGCGGATCCGCTTACAAAGGGATTACCACCCAAGGTCTTTCATGAGCACACTGCTCATATGGGTGTTGTCTCATTTGAGGATATCCAAATTTAGTGGGAGTTTATATTATTCATTGTATATTTCTCTATGTTATGTTTAGAATTTATCTATACATTTGGATTGTGTTCTGCAGAAACAAAGCATTCATTTTATTGCACTCTGTTAAATTATGCTAAAGATTTGATCTCAATAAAGTTAAGTAGGACCAGTTGGAAATAGGCATGAATAGATCACATTGCATGTAATTTTCATGCTCTGCACTCATGATTGATCTATGTCATTTAGCTGTGCAGATATATGTGACCATTGATTGGTCTAGTAACGATTGATGTAACAAAGGCCACCTTGATCCTATGTCAGTATAGTTAATGGACAAGATTGTTCGGATATACCCTAAGGACATGATAGCAAACTTTGAGCTCATAAGGTTAAACACATTTATTTGATTACATATGCATGTGGCCTAGTAGGAGATTGTTAGATTAATTTTTGTAATTAATCTATAATTTAGGCCACACATGTAAATAATTAAAATGTGTGTGCTATCATTTAATTAAGCCTAAATATAGTGATCTAATTAATAATTGATTAATTGGCTTAAGGGTATAATTGTCATGAGATTATTGTGTAGATACCATTAGATAATTATTATTTCTACGAGGGGCAGAAATATAATTGTGATAAAATTAAAACTGCCCTAGCGATTTATAAATAGGGTTATGGTCCTCATTCTACGACTACGCATTCCAATTTCTGAAAAATCCTCTCAGAGAGAAATTGACATAGAATCTAGTGGCTAGAATGGGAAGACCATCTCAAAGGGTTTTCTTCCTATAAGGTTTCTCCTTCAATGGATTCAAGTATGCTTCTGCTATTATTTTTCTACTCAATTGTTTTTAATAAGGAGATTCCAGTATATATGAAATTAGGGTATTCATCTTGTTTGATTATAACATTTATCTGATAATTCTATGTTCTAAACTGTTATTACCAAATTTGAGGATTAAAAAGTGTAGATGAAAATTGCAATGATCAAATTATTGACATTTAAAAACTTTTTCAAAATTCTTTTATTGAAATTTAAAAAGGAAACCAACGGAAAATAAAGTATGGTGAAATGACATTTAACTTTTTTACGTCATAATAAAACTATTTTAACTATTTGATAAGTAATAATGCAAAATATGATATTGACTGAAAAATACTAGAAGATACTCCCATATCATCATAAAATACTACAGATTTAAAGGTTCAAACTATTATAATAGACTCCATGAAAGCAGAACATGGTGTAACAAAATATATTTTCATTAATAAATTTATTTATTAAGATTATAGTTCCCTAGCCTCTTTCAATCCCTTCTGCATTAATTATTATCTCAACATTCATGTTTTTATCATTTACATTGTACATGACTTTTGTGCATTCAGAGTTGTATAATCAGTTCATAATTAGTTCATGGATTTAGACAATCTATAAAAAAAATGTGGTGCACTACCTCTTACTTGGAGGAATGATTTTTATTGGTTGTCGGGATCGTTTTCTCAGGAAGAATGCACTATTATGCATGGTCATATATTGGACAGGACTTATAATAAATCATGATATTAGCTATCAGATAGTCATGATTGACCAAGCTATTATGCTACATAGACTCTCAACCTTGAAAGAAGATTGAGCCATAATTAAAGTCAATTGTGGCTTTAATGTTAGGTTCTTACCCTCTACTATTAAAGTCAATTGTGGTTTTAACGTTAGGTTCTTACCCTAAGGTGATCATATATTCCCTACGGAATGGGTCACTAATGACTTAGGTATATGGCAACAAGTATTCTAGATAGAGACACTCTAAAATCTCATAGGTTTGAGACAACATATCCCCTTAGGTGATTTTGAGGACATGTGATCAAGAAAACTATAACCATGGTAATTCCTTAAGTGGAATTTGTCAAATTCTTATTATGAACTAAAATATGTATGTTGATTACATAATAGGAGGATTTAAGACTTAAAGATCATAGAGTTTGAAAAATTGAAAATCTAGTAAGGTAACACATAAAGGGGGTGAATGTGTGTATTTAATTTTTTTTAAATTTTTAAATTTTTATATTATAACTAACTTTTTCCTCATGAGAAGTTAGTGATTATCAATTCTTTCAATTATAGGCAATGCAAACAAGATAATAAAGATACACAATGAGGAATAAGACTTTTTACGTGAAAAACTTCCACACTAACTATGGAGATAAAAAGTCATGAGGTCTTAAACCACTAATCTAAATCCAGTATATGAGATTAAGTTAAACAGATTTATTTGGTTACTTTACCCTAAAGACTTACTCTCCAATACCTACAACTTGATCCACATTCGTGACATAACAACCTTCAATTACTCCAGTGAATACACTTCATCCTTGTTGAAGGGATGAAGGTCTTCAACCTAAGATTCAAAGCTTGAATCCTTGAATGAGAGATTAGGAATGGTGTGGCTTGTTAGACTTTCTCTCTAAAGAAACCCTCTTTAAAGAATTTAAGATCTTTAACTCTTTTAGGGTTATGGAGAGGTATTTATAGGAAATTAACTCAAAAAGGTTCAATATGAATAGGTTTTTAAATCCAATTTGTGTGAAATTCTAAAAAATATTCTCCAATTTTTGATAAAAAAAAAATACATGATTGCTTGACCACATTTAACCACCGCTTGAGCGCCTTGGGCACTTGAGTGGTCCTAACACTTGAGCGCTACTACTCATTTGAGTATCCATTGTTTCATTTAACTTCTGTAAAAAAAATCAATTTTTGTTGATTTAAAGATATCGTTCTTTTTTATATCTCTAAGCAGCCTAACTTGCCACAAGCTAAACCTTTCTAGATGTACATGTGACTTCCTAGTTGGATGAACAACAACCCTTGATTTTCAATGGAGAGCAAATCAAAATTTAAAAGGACTTTTATGGCTAAACATTAAAAAAAAACAAAATTACCAACATATGAAGAAGACTCAATGTCCTAACAACCTCCTCATTTGGCAATTTTGTGATAAAATATTGTTATATAAACCTACCTAAACTCTCATAACAGAGTTTACATAACACAATATAACACTCAGTTAAAAATAACTTAAGGAAATGCTTTTTACCATCATGTAAAGCTTTTCTCCCAAACATGTAACCTACACACATACAAAAAATATACCATAGGTAAAACAATGTGTAAGATAAGATATGATCAAAGCAACAAAACAAGATAGCGAGAGATTTTTGCTTGATGCATTGTGAAAGCATGAAAGAGAAATAGATTCCTATAGTGACACCAATGTACAAAGTAAAGCTAGAGAGGAATATAGATGGATGCAAATCAACCAAATATAATATAAGCTTGATAAGACACAACAAATCAACAATAAATCATAAAAGTCTATCTCCAACCAGAAAATAGATAGTGAAGAGCATGGGAAGAAGCTTCTGTAACTTAGAATAGTTTTAGAGAGATGAACAATTCAAATAGAAATATCTTACAAGAAACATCCATGTTAGGTATCTCCTTTAAAATTCTAAGGCATGCTTTCATCAGTTGATTTGGTTTCCTCTAATGTCTCAGGTTTAGTTTCCTCCAATATTTTAGTTAATTTTCCTTAAGAATTAAATGAATAATGCATAAAAAAATTCAAAAAAATTACTAACTCCCATTAAAGAATATAAGTCCCTCTTTTTGTCAAGAAATTTTTTTTTAAATATTATTTTCTGAATTAGCTTAAAAACTAAATTCTCCATTTATTTAACTAATAACTAACTCCCGCTAAAGAATATAACTCCACCTTTTTTGTCAAGGATTTTTTTGTAATAGTCTTTTCTTAATTAACTTAAAAAATATATGCTCCCCCTATTTAAGTGAGTAAAAAATGGTTAATGATCTCCATTTTTTGTCACAAAAATGACAAAGCACATAAATTATGAACAAGAAAGAAAACAAGAGACGAGAGAGAAAGATAAAACAAGAACATCATATATATATATATATATATATATATATA
>BKBX01005854.1:5295188-5361055 GCA_008326845.1 Vitis x labruscana x Vitis vinifera | reverse complement strand
ATATGAGAAGCAAAAGTTCCTTTCTAGGATAAGGTGCTCTCAAGATTATTCAAATCTCATAATTTCGTAATTTCCTTATCATACAAGAGTTTCCAATTTGGAAAATAAATATTTTGGAAATTTTCATTAGAGATAATTTATCATTAAAAGATTATTACCAAAAGGCTTAGTAATTTGATGGACATAAATTTCTTTGAAACATTTCCTAGATAAAATATTTTTTAAATTGAAATTGTGTATACAAGGAGAATTGTATGAAAATTAGTTTTAAAAATTTTGAAAGTAGATATTTAATCAAAATTCTTTTTGAAAATTATTCTCATGGAAATTTAAAATTTTTCATGTTGGTATTCTCCTATTACACTAGGTTTCTATTGGCACCTTAGATTTAAGCAATAGAAACAATACCAATTTTTTAAAAAAAATGATCTTTGAGGGTTAAAGTACTAACCTTTAGGTTTGGATGTTCCCAAACCTCAAAATCCAATTGTTGAAGATGACCTTGAAGTTGTTGGAAGTCTCATAAACCCACGATCTTCTGCCTGATGACTCAATCTTGTTCTTGGTACACTTCCGATGGGGAACAAAGTAGGGTGGAGGCTATGACTCTCTTTCTCTCTGGATGGTGGAAGACAAAAGTTATGGAAACCCTAACCCCTAGGGGATATTTATATGGTTCCTAATTGGGCTTAAGTGACTTGAGCCCACATGGGCTTGGGTCACTTAATCTAGCCCAAAATGGATCCTAATTGATTCATTAACCTAATAAGGCCTATTAATTAATTAATTAGCCCAATCCAAAGACCTTATTCACTTACCCTTGTGCAACCTTATGTAATTACCAAAACGCCCTCATGCACAAAAGTGAACTTAGAGCCAATTTGACCCTCATAATCCATGCCAACAAGGTATATGAGCCCATAGCAGGGACTATTGGGACTAATAGGAGTTCTAGTTCCCTCAGAATCTAATTATGAAGTTGATTCAACATCCCACTACAAAGAATCAACTGAACTCCAGTATCCTATGTAAATAACAACGAGACATAACGTGCTCAAGTCTATGACTTGCTATCCATTGTGTTCAGTCTCCCCATGAACTAGTGTCTATAGTTTATCAAGGTGAAAATTATTAACCTTTCAAGACTACCTCTACTATCCTTGAGTTATAGATCCTCCTATTGTGTATTCAATTGACATGTTTTAGCTCTTAAAGAGCCTATGTCAAGTTCCACTTAAGGAACTACTATGTCCATAGTTTCCATGAACACACCTCTTTATGATACTAAGATACCTTATAAAAGGACAGGTAGTTTGAGAGCACTATATTTTTGCTAAATTAATTACCAGTTGTCATGAATGCTCAATTATGTCATATGCTTGGTTATATTCTTTGTTATAGATATCATGTTGGTTCAATTATCACTCTCATTCTCACATTAGGGCAAGTCCAACTAATCAATTGGACTAATTTTATTTTGGATATAGTAACTAATTGCATAGAAGCTAGTTTGGTAGAGCTATCTATTCCTTATGAACTAACCTAGCAAAAGGAAAGAGTGATATATCAAGGTGGTATTAGACGAATCAGAAGACCAAGTGTTTAATACTTGGATCTTTGGATGATGTGTTGCAATAGCAACACATGTCAATTACGAGAGACTTTGATATTCTCTTTCTAGTTTGCAATGGTTATTTGGTGATAATGGTAGGTCAGCTTTGACAAGCTACTCTTATGATTGTTATGAACACCAATATTCATGTGATCTTAGAAACCTTATCATTTTCTTTTGGGATGGCTAAGGAGATTCTCAAATATTAAAGGGTGTTCATATGGAAGTCAAAGGTTCTTCGGGTTCTTCTACTAATAAGAAGAAGAAGAACACCAAATAAGGAAAGTTCAAGAATAAGAGAGGAAGCTCAGGGGTAAGTGATTCCTTTGTGACCTTTTAGGAGACTAGAAAGGGAATGTCCAGTTTACCTAAAGAAAAAAGGAAAGTATAAATCATTTTCTCATTGTTGAGTATTTAGTGATGGATTTCACTATTTAAGGTGGATAGATTCTAGGCCCACTTCCTATAAGTCCTTATAGGATGTTCAATAAGTGAGAAGATTAAATAATGGGATTCTACTTACCTTAGCTTCAAATGCAAGGTTAGTTATACAGGAAAGTGGGAGATAATATCCTCTTCTTTTATATGTATTTTGTTATCACTTTGCCAGGTGATGAGAATAGTCAAATCTTAGGATTAAACCTAGCACTAATTAAACATTTGGTTTCTAAACCTAGGTCATATTAATCTAAATTGGATCCAAAGACTAGTAAATTTTGGACTCTTTGATTCCAAAAGATCTTTCAGTCTACGAATCCTATATAGATGGTAAAATGACCAAGAGGACTAGAGCTAAGGAATGTTTGGAGTTAGTGCATACTAACATGTATGGAACTTTTAGTGTCCATGCATGGGGAACATATGGGTATTTCATAACTTTTAATGATAATTACTCTAGGTTTGGATTGTACATGGGAGATTGGATGCCTTGGATACATTCATTGAATTAAAAATGGGATAGGATAACTTGTTAGGTATATATACCAAGTCATTTTGATTGGATCAAGGTGATATGTCTAGTAAGTTTGATTTTTTCCATTGAAGCATGAGATTATTTCCCAATTATGTGCACCAAGGTCTCTATTGCGAAATGGAGAGATGGAAAGAAGATATCAAACTTGGATGGACATAGTGAGATCGTGGATAGGTTTCTCATCTTTTTCCAGATTTTTTTGAAGATATGTCTTATAGATTGTGCAATGCCCCTTTTTCTTAAAAGGTATATCAATTTATAGGATATCTAAGAGAATTTTTAGATTATTACCTTTGTATTCAGGATCATCAAAAGATATTTGTTAACACAAATGTTAGATTTTTTATGAAGACTATATGATAAAGAATAAGACAATGAGTGATACAAATTGGAGGATATATTAGAAGATAGTCCCACATTGCATAGAATATTATGGATCCAGAGGGTTAAAGACATACCATTCCTATGATTTCTAGTACACTAGTGCCTCATCATAGTGGGAGGTTCATATCCCACATATTATGATGAAGTGGTGAGCAGTGTTTCTACTCACTTAATGCAAGGAGCTATGAAAAGGTAGTTAGAATCTTTGTATTCTAACATAGTTTGGGTTCCTATAGAAGCATATAAAGGGATAAAACCCATAGGTATAAGTTAGTTTATAAGAGAAACCCAAAAGTAGATGGAAAACTTGAGTTTTATGTGGCTAAGATTGTAGTTGAAGGTTATAGGTTGACACTTTGTTTCAACTATGGAAAACCTTTGCAATAGTGGTTATACTCAAATCCATCAAATTACTCATGTTTGTTGTAGTGTGTATCATTAGTAAGATACAACAACCAAACATTTTCATAGTAAAAGGCCATGTGTGTATAAGAAGGCATAAGGAAGTGTGGTGATGCTCTAAGATCTTATAGACAAATGACAATCTACTCATTGGATATGATGTAGGGATACTGTCATCAATCAAGATCTGGTAGTCTACTTAGTTCTAGATGAAAATCTAGAGGAAGACGCAGTATATTCTTGGGGTTAAGGTCCTTTAGGATTGCAAGAATAGGAAAATTATGACATGTCACTTACACAAATAAGCCTTTGGTCAATCACATGATGTGAAACTCCAAGAAGGGTTTGTTACTCTTTGGATTTGGAGTTACCTTTCTGAGGATTAATGTCCTTAGACATTTGTGGAAAGAAATTGCATTAAGGTGGTATCTAAGGCCTCTACAATGGATAACCTTATGTATGCGATGCTATGTGATAGACCAGATATTTACTTTGTTGTAGGAATAGTAAGTGGATATTGGTCCATTTACTGGTTAAAGCTTTGGGCAAATGTCAAACATATACTTTGGTATCTTTGGAGAATAAGGATTTATATGTTTGTGAGTTTTTGCGATGAGTTGGTACTCCTTCGTATCGGAAAATTGGACTTCAGTTTGATAAGGACTCTCGTTGGTCTACCTTTGGGTATGTGTACACTTTGTAAGTGGTTTTTTTGTTGTTTCTATATCAACAAAGGAAGCCTTTTGGCTTATGGGTAATTCCCTTGGCTATATCGTCTAAGATCCTGTTATGTGATAATAGTGAGATAGTGGCATGGTCTAAAGAACTGAAGTACCACTAAAAAAGGAAACACATAAAGAGGAGGTGTTACCTTATTGTGAGATAGTATAAGTAGGTGATATGACTGTGGAGTAGAATCTTTCTACTATGCCTAATCTATTTTTAGGGTTAGTGGGGGTTTGTTGGGATTGAACCCCTAAAAGCAAGACATGATGTAACAAAGCTAGACTTAACTATCCCCTTATTATCCTTTTGGTGTATTAACATTGATTTGAGCATTCAACCCATGTCTCTTACATTGTACATGACTTGGGTGCATTAGGAGTTGAAAAAAATATACAAGTTATGGGTTCCTTGTAAGTAGATAACTTGTCCATAGTTGGTTCATGGATTTGGGCGATATAGTAGAGACTATAGTTCACCACAATCTAATTGGAGGGATGGCTTGTCTTGGCCGTCGAGATGAGTTTCCTATGATAAGGGCACTAGTGTTGGGATTGAGCCCTTCAAAGCAAGGCATGATATAACAAAGTTAGACTTAACTATCCCCTTGCTATTCCTTTGGTGTATTGACATTGATTTGAGCATCCGACCCATGTCTTTTACATTGTACATGACTTAAGTGCATTAGGAGTTGCACATAAGATACAAGTCATAGGTTCCTTGTAAGTAGATAAGTTGTTCACAATTGGTTCATGGATTTGAGAAATCTAGTAGAGATTGTAGTGCACTACCTCCTAATTGGAGGAATGACTTGTATTAGTCGTCAGGATAGGTTTCCCATGGTGAGTGTACTAGTGTATGTGATGCACACGGGATAGGACCTACGGGGAATCATGACGCAAGGCTATCAATTGTCATGAATCACCAAGCTACTACACTACATGGATTCTTAACCTTGAGAGGAAATTGAACTTGTGCCAAATTCAACAGGAGGCTTTAACCTATGGGCAGAATCTTAAAGTGGTTATATATCCCTATGGATTGGGTCACTATTGATGGAGGCTGGTGGCAACAGGTATTCTCAATAAAGGCATCATGATATCTCATAGGATTGAGACAATGTGTCCTCTTGGGTGATCCAAAGGACATGTGATCATAAAATCTATGGTCGTAGTAATTTCTTTAATGGAACTTGACATAGGCTTCTTGGAGCTAGAGTATGTCAATTGATCACATAATAAGTAGGATTTATAACTCAAGGATTTGAGAGGTAATCTTGATAGGTGATAGCACTACCTTGATAGATTATAGACACTAGTTCATGGGGAGTTTTCATGCAGTGGATAGTAGGTCATGGGTTTGAGCACTTAGTCTCATTGCAATATACATAAGGTATCGGAGTGTAGTTGACTCTCTATAGTGGGATGTTAAGTCAATTTCAGAATTTGATTCTAATAAACCTAGTACTCCTATGGGTCCTAATGGTCCCTACTCTAAGCTCATATTCCTTTTTGACATGAATTATGAGGGTTGAATGAGTTTTTAGTTCACTTTTGTGCATAAGGGCGTTTTAGTAATTATGCAAGGTGCATAGGGATAAGTGAGTGGTATCTCTGGACTGGGCTAATTGATTAATTAGACCTTGTATGGTTAATTAATCAATTAGCAACCTTTTGGGCTAGATTAAGTGACCCAAGCCCATGGTGGGCTTAAGTCATGGGCATAAGTCACTTAAACTCAATAGGAAGCCTATAAATACCTCTTTAGGGGTTAGGGTTTTCAAGTCTTTCCATTCTCCCCTTCAATATAAAGAGAGAACCCTAGCCTCCATCTTTCAGATCTCCACCATCTCAATGGATATACATAAAAAAGTGTCATCAGTCGGAAGATCATGGTGTTTACAAGATCCATTACGACTTTGAAGTTATCGACATCGATTAGAATTGATATAGGAACATCTAGATCAAAGGTATGTGGCTTTATTCTCTAGATCTATGTTTTCTTTGGTATCCATATTGTTTTTGAATATCTGTTAATTAGCTACAATAGATTTAAAGAGTCTAGGATAGATTTGCCTGCACCATACATGATCCAGGACATAGAAATAGAGTAATCTTCGGTTCCTAATAACTAGTGTATGTGATGTACACTAGACAGGACCTACGGTGAATCATGATGCAAGGCTATCAATTGTCATGATTCACCAAGCTACTGTACTTCATGAACTCTCAACCTTGAGAGGATATTGAGCTTGTGTCAAAATCAATAGAAGGCTTTAACCTATGGGTGAGACCCTAAAGTGGTCATATATCCCTATGGATTGGGTCACTATTTGCTGGAAACGGATTTCTCCATTTCCTTACCTTGGATTGTATAGGTGCATGCAAAACTACCCTAGGTCTCTAGATCTTATGCAATGGAAGCAAAAAAAAAAACATAATTTTACAATTATAAGATCAAGAGGAAAGCCATTGGAGAACTTTACCTTAGATTTGGATGTTCCCAAATCAATTCTGCTTGGAGAAGATGAAAAACAATGAATTTAAAAGTCTTGTACACCTAAGATCTTTCACCTGGTGACTCGAACCACGATCTTGACACTCCAAAGTGTGGACTTTGGAAAGGATGATCTCTTGGCTCTCACTGTCTCTCTCTTTCTCTGAAGGTGGAAGACAAAGTCTCTTTAAAAGTTATGGAAATCCTACCCCCTATGAGGTATTTATAGGGTTCCCCTATTGGGCTTAAGTGACATGAGTCCACCAAGGTTTAGGTCACTTAATCTAGCCCAAAATGGGTCCTAATTGATTAATTAACCACATAGGGCCATCTAATTATTCTATTAACCTAATCTAGACAACATGTTCATATCCCTTGTGCACCTTACGTAATCCCTTATGCACAAGAATGAACCAAGAGCTAATTCAACCCTCATTGACCGTGCCATCATGGTATATGAGCTCAGAGTAGGGACCACTGAGACCCATAGAAGTACTAGCTTCTTAAGAATCTAATTTTGAAGTTGATTCAACATTATACTAAAGAGAATCGACTGCACTCTGGTATCCTATGTAAATAACAATGAGATGAAGCTCGAGGTCTGTGACATACTATCCACTATATGTAGACTCCTAATGAATTGGTGTCCATAATCTAACAAGGTAGTGTTATCACCTATCAAGATTACCTCTCCAACCCTTGAATTACAAATCTCACTTATTATATGATCAATTGACATACTCTAGCTCTAAGGAGCATATGTCAAATTTCCACTAAAGGAAATGTTATGGCCATAGTCTTCTAGATCACATGTCCTTTGGATCGCCCAAGGAGACACATTGTCTCAATCCATGAGATATCATGGTGCCTCTATTGAGAATACCTATTGCCACCAACCTTCATCAACAGTGACTCAATCCATAGGGATATATGACCATTTTAAGGTCTCACCCATAAGTCAAAGCCTCCTGTTAACTTTGGCATAAGCTCAATATCCTCTCAAGGTTAAGAGTCCAAGCAGCATAGTAGCTTGGTGAATCATGACAATTGATAGTCTTGTGTCATGATTCACCATAGGTCCTATCCAATGCACAACACATGCACTAGTTTAATCACCATGGAAAAACCATCCCGACAACCAAGACAATCTATCTGTCCAACTAAGATGCAGTGTACTACAGTCTCAAATGGATAACCTGAATCCACGAACCAACTATGGAGAACTCATCACTCTACAAGGAACACATGATTTAGATCTTTTGGGCAACTCCTAACGCACCTAAGTCATGTATAATGTAAGTGATGTAGGGCGTGTATGCTAAAATAGCCAATTAATACAACTAATATATTTAAGGGAAACAAAGAAATATAAATAAATAAATTTTAAATTAATGTCAATCTGTTACACCATGTCATGCTTTCTAGGGCTCAATTCCAACAAACTCTCACTAGCCTTAAAGCATGTTAGGAACACATCTAACACCTAACCTATCCCTATGTCGATCAAAGACTCTAGTAGGCAAAGTCTTCATAAAAGGATCGGCCAAGTTCTCATTAGAAGCAATCTTCTCTCATTACTATCTCACGTATCATGTGATACTTCCTCTCAATGTGCTTACCCTTTTGGTGGTTTCTTGGTTCTTTAGACTATGACATCGTCCCACTGTTGCCACAAAACAAAACAAAGGGTGATACAACCAATGGCACTACCCCAAGTCCCAATAGGAACTTCCAAAGCCAAATAGCTTCTTTTGCTACTTCAGAAGCAGCAACATACTGATTAATACTCAAAAAGTGCTATTTCATAGCTTGTAATTAACTCTTTTAAACACTTTTGAGTAGTAGTTATCACCTTTTAACCCAATTAACATATTAAGGACCTTTGCAATCAATTCTAATCAAATTGTGTTAAGTTTTGGTGTTTTGATAGCTTTTTGATCACCAAAGCAATCCAAGACTGAGGAGATTTCTTTGGAATCCATGACAAAGCAAATGGAAAGCTCAGAAACATGAAGAACCGAAGCTTTGAAGTCCTTTGCCATAAGCAAATCCGGAATGCAAGGAGGAGAAGCAAAGAGAAATCTGCCATGAGGCATTCTTGATGACAGTCATTTTAGCCACTTTTTAAACAGTTTCTGAAGTCCAATTTATGTATGCTATATTTCTTTTCAAAGCTTAGTAAGTCAACAATCCAATGCTTCAAACGGTGCACGATTCGGAGTTGAAATGAAGGAGTTAGAGCCATTACAAGCATATCACTCCAAGCTGAAGACAGAATGGTGCACGTGATTACTACCAAAAAGTGCTATTTTGTATATCTAATTATAATGGTTTTAAGCACCTTTGAGTAGTAATCATATTCATTTAACCCAATTAATTCATTAAGGTCCTTAGTAATTGGTTTTAACCATTTTGTGGCAAGTTTACATGTTTTTGTTAGCTCATGAACCAATTCAAGCATGCCAATTGATGGAGGAGCTACTTGGACAAGTTAAAGCAAGGATTTTAGAAGTTTACAGGCTTGAATTTCAAGTGGAAACACGAGCACAAGCAATGGAGAAGAGGAAAACAGAGTGAAGAAAACAGAGGACAGCAGCTGCAGTCTTCTTTCGCACTTTTGGAGAACTTCCCGAAGTCCATTTTCTACATGCTATATACCATTTCAAAGCTCAGGAAGTCAAGAATCTAACGCTTCAAACAGTATGCGATTCGGAGTTGAAATGAAGGAGTTAAAGCCATTGGAATCTGATCACTCCAAGCTGAAGGAAGATTTTTGCATGGCTGCGAAATCAACCTTTTGCTGCGAGAATTTCACAGCCATTTTGAACAGTGCACGGGTGTTCTCCTGAAGCTTCCCGATAGTTGCGACCGACACTTTTGGATATTTTTCTTCAGATATTTTTGTATAAATTTCCATTCTTCTCCTTGTAATCCACCAACCATAAGATTTCTTAGCTAGGAAGGTTGGAAAAACGTCTCTATATATATTCCCTTGCATCCACTGTAATAGATATAGAATCATATATGTAATATCGATCAATATATAGAATATACAGAGCCTTGCTCTATTTTTTTTCTCTTCTCCTGTTCTTCCCCATTTCTATTTTCTTAGTAGCCAAACAGCCTCTAAGGGCTTTTCCTCAGAGGATGATTGGTTAAAACTTTTAGTTTCTCAAAGTATGGATGTTATGTGATGACTTGGATGCAATCCCATGGAAATTTCTCGTACCTGGAAGGTAAGGTAGTCGTTTTTCATTAATGGTTCATTAATGCAAAGTTTGGTTTTTATTTCCTTTGGACAACTTCCAACGGCCAATACTTGATATGCTTTTGGATTTTTATCCATTAGTTATCTCCTACGAGCTATTGGAAGGTGAGGTTTTCAATTCCAAGTTTTGCATTAATCTGTTAGAACCAATTTCAATGACCATTGAAAGGTGAGTTTATCACCTGGAATGATTTTGAGTTGCCAATATTTGGTAAGCTTTTGGCTTTAGACCATTAGTTATCTCTTACGAGTCATTCAAAGGAAGTCTAAGGTGAATAACCATTGATGAAATTCACTACCATCTGTTTTGCCATTTTAATGGATTAAAACTTGATTTGCTAAATCCATACTAGTTCGGGAAGCAAGCATCACCATAGTTGCAACCCCAACGCGAGGAGCCTATCTTGAGATTTCCAATTTGCATAAGAGCCAGAGCATAGCTATCCTATCTTTGAGAAACTTGTTTTTACACCCTTTCATTTTAATCTTTAATGTTAGCTTAGATTAGTTTAAATCTTTCTAAAACATTTACATCTTTATGTTTTCTTTTAAAGCTAACCTTGAAATGAAAAGGCACCAATTCATCTTTGAATTAATATCATTTGTGAAGTGAAAACTCATCCCAGTGAACGATCATAGAACCACTATGTTATAGTAGCTTGGCTACTTTAGTAATAGTATTTAAGGTATAAATTTTGTTGATATGCCCTTAAAGCTAAGCTACCATGAGTCGAATCAGCACGGCTGCGAAATCAGCCTTTGGCTACGAAAATGTTGTCCTTTTGCTGCGAAATTTTCGCAGTCATTTTGCACAGTGCAACAGAATTTCTCTTGAAGCTTCCCGATATTTGCGACCGACATTTTGAGATTTTTTACTTTAGATATTTAATGTCTAAATCCCCAAACTCTCCTTGTAACCCACCTATCATAGGATTCCTTAGTCTTTAAGTAAGAACAAAGGGGTGAATAACCTCTTATATATAGTTGTAATTTTCTTTACACAATATAAATATGTAATCGGCGGAAGGAATAAATATATTTTACAGAGCACTTGCTCTGTTTTTCCTTCATATTTTTGTTTTCTCGTTATTTTTCTTTCTAGCCAATCAAACTCTGAGGATCTAGGCTCTTCGTCTCTTGGAGTTAAGAAAGTCGGGTAAGTTTCCTCATGCATAAATTGGAAGTTTTGTTGTTTTAGTTTTTAATGAAGAGAAAGTGTGACCCGTTAATGGTTTTTATCTTTTTAGTTAACTTAAAATGCCTTTAAATCACCTGGGCCAACACTTGGTAAGGCAAATGGTCTCTGTCCATTGAAATACACTAGTTTATCTCTTGCGAGCCTTTGGGAGATGGTTTGAAGGTATGATTTTCTAGAATAGCCAACAATTGGTAAGCTTTTAGACTCCAAGGAGACATCCATTAGTTATCTCTTGTGAGCTTTTGAAGGGAAATCCAAGGTTAAGGATCACCTTGAATGGAAAATGCTAGGTGAGAGGCATGAGCCATTGCAATATGCATCAGTGAGAGGGATTTAGTGTTTGAACCCATTAAAGGGAAGCGTCTGTACCACACCGATTAGAGAATTAACTATATGTTAATTCTCTAATGCGAGGAAAAGAAACAAGTGACCGGAACTCCCTTTTTGTACAAGGAATCTGAGCCCAGTGATCTAAACTCCAAGAAATACTTTTCTTTGTAAGTAAAATCAGTTACTATTTTTTGTTAGTTTAAACCCAAACCTTTTTCACTCAAATATCTTTATGTTTTCTTTTAAAGCTAACCTTGAAATGAAAAAGCACCAATTCATCTTTGAAGTAATATCAATTGTGGAGTGAAAACCCATCCCAGTGAACGACCCTAGAGCCACTATGCTATGCTAGCTAAGTATCACGGACTTAGTTGTTCACTAAGCTCGTGCGGCACTTAGGCAAGTCAAGACGCTTGATCTTGCTAAGTCAGCCTTGATCCCCAATGCTTAGCTTGCTCGGCTAAGACACTCGCGACTCGAAAGCTAAAGAGCTTAGTAGGCAACTCCTTAAAGAATGGAAGCTTTATTATCTCAAGAAAGCCTTTACAAGTGCTTGGATGCTCACTTGCTTGGTGCGTTGGCCAAATGAGGCCCTCACCTATTTATAGGCACCAATGGAACTCTCTAGAACCTTGGAGGGTTCCTTACAATTCATGAATATTCTAGAATGTCCTACACTATTCTAGAATATTCAAGAGACTTCTAGAATGTCCTACACTATTCTAGAATATTCAAGAGACTTCTAAATTTCTCTAGAAAGCTTTGGACCCTTCTCATGCCTTCTTCCATAGTGTAGAGTTGTGTGGACTTCTCTAGGCATTTCTAGAACCTTCCACACTCTTCCCACTAGTGGCTAAGTGTAGATGTCTCCAAGGGTCTATAGAAGCTTCTCTCCTCCTATATAAGCCCATGGGGAGGGTCATTTGAAGCATCTTGTGACACTCTCCCCCACCAATGCCGTCGACGTCCTCGTCGTTGCCTCATTCTGAAACCTCTCGATGTGTTTCCAGAATTTTCTCAAGGCATCCGCATGTTCCCAGCTTGCCTGCCTCTTAGGTAGTCCTTTCCATTGGACTAGATATTCTATCATAGGAAGGACCCCTTGTCTCCTGGTGACCCGTTCAGCCAGGATATTCTTCACCTCCTTCTCCCGTGAGGCTTCAGATGGATGCAAACCAGTGCGCTTCCAATGCTTAGAGTGTTGCTTCCTCTTACCCATTGAGTTCACCTTTCCCTTGGTGACCTCTTCCATGTGTGTGCGGGCTACCTCAGCTCGCTCCCCTTTTTCCTCCTTTACTTGCACCCCTGCTAGTAAGGAGGTCTCAGGCGTACTAGGCTTTGAGTTGAATTGGAGGGCACCTAGTAGCTGCATTGAGCCCATATGTGCTTCGTCCTCCTGCTCCCTCTCCTCGATCATGGCACTGAGCGCCTTCCTCTTTGGACAATCCCGTGCCCAATGTGGACCGTCACACAGGAAGCATTTGATTTTAGGCGTAAACTCTTTCCTTTCTGCCTTATCCCTTCCTTCTCGGACGTTAGACGTCTTGCCTGATCCCTTTTTAGGAGCATTGTGGTTTCTTGGAACCTCGTCTCCCCCACCCATGGCGTGGCTATCCTCCAAAGACTCAATCTTGGAGGAGTCTCCCCTCTTATAATCCGCTAAGGATTCTGCTATTGCCATAGCAGTGGCTAAGTCTTGAACACCTCGACGCCTTAATTCCTGCTCGGCCCACCCTTGTAGGTTATCCATGAAGTTGAATAGCAACTCCTTCTGAGTCATGTTAGGAATCTCAAGCATGAGCGAAGAGAATTCCTTGACATAGTCGCGTATTGAGCCTGTGTGCTTAAGACACCGCATGGTTTTCCTAGCCAGGTAAGCCACGTCCTCCGGGTAGAACTGCCTCTTGATCTCCCTCCTGAAGTCCTCCCACGTCTCTATGGTGCAAATGCCTTTCTCCATATCGGCAAACCTTCGACGCCACCAAAGAGTAGCTGTGTCAGTAAGGTAGAGGGTCGCAGTTCTTACCTTAGTCGCCTCATCCGTCAATGCGATAGCTTCGAAGTATCGCTCCATATGCCATAAGAAGTTATCCAACTCCTTGGCATCCCGCTTGCCACTAAACCTGTGTGGCTTCGGCACCTTCACCCTAGATGCCTCCTGTGTGGCCATGACCTGTGCCGACACAGCAGCCTTGTAGATGGCCAACTCCTGCCTAACTTCCTGGTCTCGGGACTCCATTCGAGTGGCCAAGGCCTCTATCCTTGACTCCATGCTAGCAAGCATGCTCAAGACCTTTCCTTGGAAGGACACAAACTCCTCGTGCGACACTGGCTGAACTTGTGAGACTAGCACCCTCTCACGAAGGTCTTGGATCTGCTCCCTTAGATCCTCTAAGCCCTTCTCCATGCCTTGCTCGATCAAGTCCAACCCCTCCCGAGTGTCCGCCATGGCTAGCTCCACCTTGGCTAACCTTGCCTTTATGTTGGCAACGGCATCACGAGATTTATCCTTCCTGCCCCTGCCCCGTGCAGTAGGCTCGGTCTCCCTCCCACGGGTTTGCTCACTAGTCTCCTCCACGTTGGAACCCGACATGCTTCCTTTGCTATGCCCACCTCGTAACCGCACTCTGATACCACTTGTCACGGACTTAGTCGTTCACTAAGCTCGTGCGGCACTTAGGCAAGTCAAGACGCTTGATCTTGCTAAGTCAGCCTTGATCCCCAATGCTTAGCTTGCTCGGCTAAGACACTCGCGACTCGAAAGCTAAAGAGCTTAGTAGGCAACTCCTTAAAGAATGGAAGCTTTATTATCTCAAGAAAGCCTTTACAAGTGCTTGGATGCTCACTTGCTTGGTGCGTTGGCCAAATGAGGCCCTCACCTATTTATAGGCACCAATGGAACTCTCTAGAACCTTGGAGGGTTCCTTACAATTCATGAATATGCTAGAATGTCCTACACTATTCTAGAATATTCAAGAGACTTCTAAAATGTCCTACACTATTCTAGAATATTCAAGAGACTTCTAGAATGTCCTACACTATTCTAGAATATTCAAGAGACTTCTAGATTTCTCTAGAAAGCTTTGGACCCTTCTCATGCCTTCTTCCATAGTGTAGAGTTGTGTGGACTTCTCTAGGCATTTCTAGAACCTTCCACACTCTTCCCACTAGTGGCTAAGTGTAGATGTCTCCAAGGGTCTCTAGAAGCTTCTCTCCTCCTATATAAGCCCATGGGGAGGGTCATTTGAAGCATCTTGTGACATAAGGCTATCCTAGTACATGGTGTAATAGGTTATAAATTTTGTTGATTAGTCCCTGAGGACCACAATCAAGGGACACCAGTTGGACACGTATCAAATGGCACCACTGTCAAGGACCATTGAGAGGACATGAATCAGCTGAGACACCAATTAGGAACGAATCACATACTCAACTTCCATAGTGGAGTCAACAGTACAAGATTATTTCACACTTCTCCAACTAACAGCTCTATCACCTAGAGTGAAGACAAAACTGGAGACTTAAGCGAGTTTCTATCAGACTAAAAGTCCAAGTTCGTATACCTAAGGGGTAACAATTCATTGCATTGATACACCAACATATAATCCCTCATTCTCCGAAGATACTTGAGTATATGCTTGACTGCCATCCAATGCTCCATGCCTAGATTATATTGATATCTACTCATCATTCTTATAGCAAAGCAAATATCTGGTCTAGTACATGACATTGCATACATAAGGCTACCCACCATAGAAGCATAGGGTATTGTCCTTCATGAAATCTTTTTCCTTAGTCATTTTAGGACAATGATCTTGAGAAAGAGGCACTCCATGTCTAAAGGGTAGTAAACCCTTCTTAGAGTGTTGCATCACATACTTGACCAAAAGTTTGTCAATGTAGAAGGCTTGAGACAACACAATCTTTCTTTTCTTGTGATCCCAAAGGATCTTATCCCAAGAATATATTGCATTTCACCTGTATCTTTCATCTAAAACTAAGTAGATAACTAGATCTTGACTAACGACAGTAACCCTACAGCATTCCTAATTAGTAGAATGTCATCAACGTACAAAACCAAAAACACCACCATGTTTTCCTGTGTCTTCTTGTACACACAAGGTTCATCCTCATTTTGATCAAAATCAAGAGTCTTGATAGCCTAGTCAAAACACTTATTCTATGAGTGAGATGCTTACTTTAATCCATAAATGGATTTATGCAACTTGCACACAAGGTGCTCTTGGCCTTTTGCTATGAATTCGACTGGTTACATCATATAGATTCTCTCATAATGAAGGTGTGTCGCAATGGATATGATTATTCTAATGGACTTGAGCATGGCTACTGGGGCAAAGATCTCCTTATAATTGAAACTAGGTTTTTAACTATAACCCTTTGCTACCAGCCTAGCCATATATGTCTTAATCTTTCCATCCACCATTTTTTTTTTCTCTTGTAAACCCACTTATGCCCTATAGGTTTTATCACTTCAGATGCTTCTACAAGATCCCAAATTCTGTTAAAATACATAGATTCAAACTTTGCTTCCATAGCTCGTTGCCAAAGAATAACATCATTACTGCTCATTGCTTCGTCACAATCTATGGGATCAATCTCATGTTCCTTTTGAATTGCCTCAAAAGACTCTCCTAAATACATGAACCTATTTGGTTGAATAACAACCCTCCCACTATGACGAGGCACTAGTGTACTAGAACTGATTGGAATGGTAGGTGTAGAAACCTTTAGACCCATAGCCTCCTGTACAAATGTGGGAGCGTTTTCAAGTGCTTTCCAATCTATATCACATTTTGCCCTATTACTCATCATATAGTCCTTTTCTACAAATCTTGCATTTGTACTAACAAATATCTGTTGGTCGATTTGACTATAAAAGTAATGTCCTCTCATTCCTTTTGGATAGCCTACAAGATGACATACCTTAGACCTTGTTTCCAACTTGTCTACATTTGGTTTAAGGACATGTGTTGAAACCCCTAAATATGAATGTGTTGCAAACTAGGTTTCAAGCTTTCCATATCTTTGTGGGAGTCAAAAGTACTGACTTAGAAGCACTAAGTTAAGAAAGTAAGCCATAGTATTTAAGGCATACCCCCAAAAGGATACAAAAAGTGATGAGAAACTCATCATAGATCTCACCATGTTCATTAATGTTCGATTTCTTCTTTTACGCTACTCCATTTTTCTATGGAGTTCTAGGTGCACTCAATTGGGATATAATCCCATGCTCCTCAAGGAAAGAATCAAACTGAGTAGACATGTACTCTCCATCTCGATTAGATGAAAGTGTCTTGATATGTTTACCCAATTGGTTTTTTGATTCCGCCTTATATTCAATGAATTCATCCAAGGCATTGGACTTCCTATGCATCATATAAACATATCCAAACCTAGATTAATCATCCATAAACATAATAAAATACTCATACCCTCCCCGTGCATGGACATTAACTTCAAACACTCCTTGGCTCTATATCCTTAAGCAGTAAAGGGTTTCTTGGTCATTTTACCTTCTATATAGGATTCGTAGACTGAAAAATCTTATGGAATCAAAGAAGGTAAAATTCCAAACTTAACTAGTATTTGGATCCTGTTTAGGTGTAAGTGCCAAAGCCGTGTTTGATTAATGTTAGGTTCCTTCATTTTTTGTGAGATATTATAATTCTCATTACTTGGCAAAGCAAATAATGGAAAAACACAATGAAAACTATCTATCATTGATCTCAGTTCTAATGATCTCCATCTTTTTAAGGGTCTGATCATACAAATAATATGATCTTTAACTGGAGTTCCTTCTAACATCTTAGCATCCATAATAGCCTTAAGAGTAGCTTGCCTAATTGGCCTACCCTTGCCACTAAACATCTCATAGAGATTGATAGGAATATCATAAGCTATTGGCATAGGCATGTGTTGATGTTGAAACACATTATCCAATGACCCAAGTATGATACACTTGGTCTTCTAATCTACCCCTCTGCCAACTATGATGATTGCCCCTCTCCTTTGAGTTACCCACTTTAACTCCTTTGAAGTGAGTACTATGTCTAGATTTCTTTTCCAATCCATATAGTTTGGTTTGCTCAACTTATTAGTATTGAGAATGTGATTAATTGTATTATAAGACATGATATTCGTAACATAAATAAAACCCTGTATTAATTAATTGAGCATACACAACAAGTTGGTAATTAATTTAACAAAAATGTAGTGCTCTTAAGCTACATATCCTTTTGCAAGGTATCCTAGTATCATAAGGATCAAGCCTACATGGGGTAGGTCATGACCTTATTACTAGTTAGAGACTCTCAGATCGATCTCCATGTCTTAACCATAAAGGTATCTAAGACAAGATCAATATACCTTTTAATTTGGCCCATGGACTATGCAAGTAAGATCACGTGGGGCAATTTGACCACCTCATATCCAATGTTAAGTGTATAGCCATTGTCCTTGAGCTATCAATGTCACCAAGTAAGGAACCCCACTGTGAGGGTGGTTGCTCCCATTGTAGACATGTCAAGTCTTGTTCTTAAGGAGAGTCCATGTCCCTTGATTCTTAGGGCCCAACCCACCATGGGGGTGGTGATAAACCCAAATCAAAATGGGCTCAACAATGGAGGTTATGGGCTTTGCTATGGCCCTCTCCCACTTAATATTTTGTAAAAAGAGATTTTTAGTAATCTTGGTAACCATTCTTAAAATAAATTCTCTATCATGAGATTTTCCAATTTGTTATTTACTTCTTAAATTGGGACTTATGTGCTAAAGAATTGCTCTCTTATTTCTTATCATTGAACTATCCATACAGAATTGTTTCCTCATTATCTTTGAGGGAGAGAGCCTAGAGAACCAACTATAGGTATAGTTTTACTTCTCTCACCGAGAAAGAACAAGAAAACCTCTTAAAGTTTAATCATAGGATAGTTATAAAGGAATAACAATAGATTTTAACAACAACTAGTTACAAGAAAAATAACATTGGAAAAAACTTTCCATGAAAATTTATTTTCGTAAGAAAATAAAAAAATTACTTTAATTTATTTTATTTTGGTAACCATTCTTAAAATAAATTATCCATCATGAGATTTTTCAAATCTATTATTTACTTCTTAAATTGGGACTCTTGTGCTAAAAGAAGTGCTCTTTTATTTCTTATCATTGAACTATACAAACAAAACGATTTCCTTTTTCTCTTTGAGGGGCAGAGCCTGGAGGACCAACTACAGATATAGTTTTCATTCTCTCACCGAGAAAGAATAGGAAAACATCCTAAAGTTTAATAATCAGATAATTCTAAAGAAATAGCAATAGATTTTAACAACAGCCAATTACAAGAAAAATAACATTGGAAAAAACTTCCCATGAAAATTTATTTTCCTAAGAAAAATCTAAAAACTACTTTAATTTATTTTATTTTAAACAATATCTTGGCAAGCTATCTTAATCATGAAATATCCATCACATATTTTTATAAATATAATTTATTTCCTTAAATTAGAACTTGTGCTAAATAGGAAAGATTTTGTTTCATAAAGACTCGGAAAAATAGAACTTCTTCCTTAAAATAAAATGATTCTTAGAGATTTAAAATCTAAAAAGATTTATTTTGAGAAAAAATCTCTAAAAGTTTAATTTTGAAAAGGAAGTAGGTTCCTTATTTATTTCCAACTTGTCTTTTCCTAAAATAAAAAATTTCCTAATACCTAGCACATTCCAATTTAATAAATTATCTAAAACAAGGAAAAACATATGAAAATTCATTTACTTAAGAATACCAAAATATATTCTTTCCAAAAAAAAAAAAAACATTCAAGACAAAATGAAATTAAATAAATAATCCCCATGGCCTTGGGGATCTTGTTGCAAATTTGGTAATTAAAAATTGGATAAAATCTAAATTACAAAAATAACCCTACAACCAAAGATAGGATTAGTGAAAAAAAAAACCCAAAGGACCCAATTGCCATAAAATTAAGCTTAAAAGAAGCCCAAAAATTGAGCCCGAATGACCAAAAACTATTTGGCCCAAACTCAATCCCATAACTGCATGCCTTTTGTGTAGTCTTGCTTCAATCAATTAGCAACCTTTTAGGCTAGATTAAGTGACCTAAGCCCATGGTGGGCTTAAGTCACGGGCATAAGTCACTTGAGCTCAATAGGAAACCTATAAACACCCCTTTAGGGGTTAGGGTTTTCAAGTCTTGCATTTCTTCCCTTCAGTATAAAGTGAGAACCCTAGTCTTTACCCTTGAGATCTCCACCATCTCAATACCTAGACACAAGGAAGAGTCATCGAGCAGAAGATCATGGTGTTTATGAGATCCATTATGACTTTGGAGTTATTTACATCGATTAGAATTGATCTAGGAACATCTAGATCAAATGTATGTGACTTTATTCTCTAGATTTATGTTTTTTTTATCCATATTATTTTTGAATATCTGTTTATCCGTTGCAATAGATTTAGAGGGGCTTAGGATGGATTTGCATGCACCCTATATGATCCAAGGCATGGGAACATAGTAATCCAAGGTTCCCAACAACTAGTGTATGTGATGTACACTGGACAGAACCTATGGTGAATCATGATGCAATGCTATCAATTGTCATGATTCACTAAGCTATTATACTACATGAGCTCTCAACCTTGAGAGGATATTGAGCTTGTGTCAAAATCAACAGGAGGCTTTGACCTTTTGGTGAGACCCTAAAGTTGTTATATATCCCTTAAGATTAGGTCACTATTGATGAAGGCTGGTGGAAATAGGTATTCTTAATAGAGGCACCATGATATCTCATAGGATTGAGACAGTGTGTCCCCTTGAGTGATCCAAAAGACATGTGATCATGAAATCTATTGCCACAGTAATTCCTTTAATGGAATTTGACATATGCTCCCTAGTGATAGAGTATGTCAATTGATCACATAATAAGTAGGATCTATAACTTAAAAATTGGAGAGTTAATCTTGACAGATGATAGCACTACCTTATTAGATTACAAACACTAGTTCATGGGGAGTCTACATGTAGTGGGTACTAAGTCATGGACCCAAGCACTTGGTGTCTCATTGTCATATATATAAGGTACTAGAGTGCAATTGACTCTCTATAGTGGGATGTTGAGTCAACTTTAGAATTTGATTATGAGAAAGCTAGTATTTCTATCGGTCTTAGTGGTCCTCACTCTGAGCTCATATTCTTTGATGGCATGGTTTATGAGGGTGGGATGGGTTATTGGCAATGTTTGAAAAATCGTGATTTTTCATCGAAATCTCGAGGAAAAATTGCTTATCGGTCGTGGCCAATATGAAATTGGATATTGATAATTGGTCCAACGATTTTTTTATGGAAAATCAGTGGAATCAACGATATATTGACATGTATCGAAAATTTTGCCAATTTTTTTAGAAATTTCCCAATTTTTCGGTCAATTAACAAACTAACACGATTAATGTTGCCCTCCTGCTCGCCCCTTCAAATTTCAAATTTCAAACTTAAACCTACCCACCTCTTCAAATTGAAGGTTTCTAGGGGGATTTGAAAGGCCAAAAGGCTTGGGTTCAAGTCTGGTTGCCATTGGGCCAAGTTTCCACTTGTTAATGTATGGTGATAATAAATATGTTAAAGTTCATTATTAAAAAAATAATAATTATTTTATTTTAAATTTTATTTAATTAATTAATAAATGTATAAAAACCATCATTATAATTTTCTTAACAAATATTTTTAATATCATTTATATGATAATTAAATATTAAAAAGTCATATATGCATCATCATTTATTTTACATTATTGAATGCATTTGAATTAAATAAATTATAGTTTTAATATTAAATGTATCATCATTTATTTCATTAATCCTATTTTTAAAAAATTGCTATCACTTCACTTTTAATTTTTTATATTTATCCTTTTATTTTTATTTAATTTTGAATGTTTTTATTTTAAAATATTAAAAATATAAATTTATTCAAAAAAGACTAAAATATAAAAACATAATAATAATTAAGTTCTAATATTTTATAAATTTAAATTAATTTGATTAGATAAATAATAAATTATTAATACCGACATATCCTTGCTTACCGATATTTTTCTCTTTTACCATATCTATGTGAATTACACTTAAAAATAACTTTAGCATGTGTATTTTTATTTATTTTATCATTTTTTGGAGTTTGTTCAAATATTTCCATGAATTTTGAATAATTTTTGTCTTATCAATATTTTTGTCAAAATAGTCATCGATATTTCTAATATATCCATAAAATCCAAGTACTAATATATTTGTGTTCACCGATATTTCAAACATTGGTTATTAGTTCACTTTTATGTATAAAGGCTTTTTGGTAAGTACGCAAGGCTGCACAAGGATAAGTGAGTGGTATGTTTGGATTGAGCTAATTGATTAATTAGGGCCTTGTATGGTTAATTCATCAATTGACAACCTTTTTGGTTTAGATTAAGTGATCCAAGCCCATGGTTGATTACTGATTCGTTCCCAATTAGTGTATCAGCTGATTCATGTCCTCTCAATGGTCCCCAGCAACGGGGCCATTTGATTCGTGCCCAGCTGGTGTACCTTGATTTTGGTCCTCAAACGGGAGTAATCAACAAAATTTATAACCTATATCACCATGTACTAGGATAGCCTCAGCTAGCATAGCATAGTGGCTTTAGAATCATTCACTAGGATGGGTTTTCACTTCACAATTGATATCACTTGTTTTAGTTTTAAATGAAGAGAAGTTGTGACCCGTTAATGGTTTTTATATTTTTAGTTAACTTAATATCCCTTAAAATCACCTGGGCCAACACTTGGTAAGCTCTTCAGACTCAATCCATAGAGATCCATTAGTTATCTCTTGCGAGCCTCTATGAGGTGGTTTAAAGGTAGGATTACCTAGAATAGCCAACACTTGGTAAACTTTTCGAACTCCTTAGAGACATCCATTAGTTATCTCTTGTGAGCTTTTAAAGGGTAATCCAAGGTTAATGATCACCTTGAATGGCCAATACTAGGTGAGAGGTATGAACCATTGCAAGATGCATCAGTGAGAGGACTTTAGTGTTTAAAACCATTAATGGGAAGCAATCTAACACACCAGTTCGGGAAATAACTATAGGTTAAATCCCCAATGCGAGGAAAAGATTCGAAATCTCCCCTTTAGTATAAGGAACCGGAACCTAGTTACTTGAAACTCCAAGAAACCTTTTGTTTGTAATTAAACTCAGTTACTATTTTTGGTTAGGTTAAAACCAACCCTTTTCAACCATCATTATGTTTTCTTTTAAAGCTAACTCATAAAAGAAAAACCACCATTTCAGTGTTGTATCTAATATCACGTGTGAAATGAAAACTCATCCCTGTGGACGATCCTAAAACCATTATGATATGCTAGCTATGCTACCCTAGTATATGGTGAATTAGGTTTATAAATTTTGTTGATAACTCCCATCTGAGGATTGAATCAAATAGGTACACTAATTGGGGATGAATCAATGGTTGTCTTAAGTCATTTAAGCCTAATGGGAAGCCTATAAATATCTCTTTAGGGGTTTGGGTTTCCAAGTCTTGCCATTCTCCCCTTTAGTGTAGATAGTGAACCCTAGTCCCCACCCTTGAGATCTTCACCATCTCAATGCCTAGACACAAGGAAGAGTCATTGGGTAGAAGATCATGGTGTTTACAAGATCCATTATGACTTTGCAGTTATCTACATTGATTGGAATTGATATGGGAACATCCAGATCAATGGTATGTGGCTTTATTATCTAGATCTATGTTTTCTATGGTATCCATATTGTTTTTAAATACTTGTTTATCTATTGCGATAGATATAGAGAGCCTAGGATAGATTTACATGGACCCTACATGATCCAAGGCATGGGAATGGAGTAATCCAAGGTTCCTAACAAAGCTCCCCTCTAGTGAAAGTTTGTATCTTTAGTGAAAAAGAAGGAACACGAGCCTCAAGTGACACCATGTCGATTACACGTTGAATGGATTGGGAAGAGATAATAAAAAACTAGTCATACATACTCTAAAAGTGACACTAGCAATGATAGATTGCATGCTCATATAGAACATATGCACTAGATGGTGGTAGTAGGTCCTCTAAAAAGAAAACAAGGACTCCCATCCTCGCTCTCAACTGATGGTGGGGAGAAGAGTGCCCTAGAAAGCTCGACGGTTTATATGATGCTAGACCTCAATGCACCAACTATGGAAGGAGGCTAGAAATGGTCACGTGCCTCCTGACAATGGAAACACTCCATTGCAAGGTCTCTTAGGTCGAAATGACTTTAGAGAGTAATGCCCTAAATGAGATCAGGTGAACTTGGAGGGGTCACCTCATGCTAGCATGTAGGACTAACCATATTCAGTGAGAGGAGTATGAAAGGACACTAAAATTAGGAAAATTAAGAAAACTACGAAAGAAGACTAATCTATTAGAAATGCTAAAACGAAGTACAAAACAATACTATGTAAACATAAACTCAAAAACAAATTGAACTTACCTTAAATAATGAAAAGATAGCCTAGAGCCCTCAAATCAACTAGGAAATATGAAATGGTGCAAATAGCACGAGGATGACTTTAATAGATTGCATGAATACTCAATGTAGATTAGTGCTCGAGTGTCGAGAAAGTTGGAAGTAGTTTTGGAAATGACTTATAGCACTAGAGTAGTCTAACAACTCAAAGTGCAACTAGATATAACTTAAAGCGCTTGAGTGCTAGGAGTGCTTGAGCATTGGTGAAAGGCCTTAAGCGTTGGAGGTAGAAGTTCAATACATGAAATGAAAAGAAAAACAAACTAAAAGCTTTTAAACTTTAATGAAATTCACAAGCACTGAAGGAAAGTTACAAGAGATACCTTAAGGTAGAATCATATTATTCTTAAACTCTCAACATTAGATTAATCAGTGATATACTAAGTGAATTTCCTAGATAATATACATCAATCCATCAAGAATGGAGTTAATCATAATTTTAGCTTCGAAACTTGATTCGACTCCCAGCAACGGTGCCATTTGATTTGATCCCTGGCAACGGCGCCATTTGATTCGACTCAAGGTAGCTTAGCTTTAAAGGCGTATCAACAAAATTTATACCTTAAATACTATTACTAAGTAGCCAAGCTACTATAGCATAGTGGTTATAGGATAGTTCACTAGGAAGGGTTTTCGCAAACACTAGTGATATTCAAATTAGGAAAATAGGTGATCTTCTTATGGATGTTAGCTTTAAAAGAAAATGTAAATGTTTTAGAAAGATTTAAACTAATCTAAGCTAACATTAAAGACTAAAATGAAAGGGTGTAAAAACAAGTTTCTCAAAGATAGGATAGCTATGCTCTGGCTCTTATGCAAATTGGAAATCTCAGGATAGGCTCCTCACGTTGGGGTTGCAACTATGGTGATGCTTGCTTTCAGAACCGGTATGGATTTAGTAAATCAAGTTTTAATCCTTTAAACTGGCAAAACAGATGGTAGTGAATTTCATCAATGGTTATTCACCTTAGACTTCCTTTGAATGGCTCATAAGAGATAGCTAATGGTCTAAAGCCAAAAGCTTACCAAATATTGGCAACTCAAAGTCATTCCAGGTGATAAACTCACCTTTCAATGGCCATTGAAATTGGTTCTAACGGATTAATGCAAAACTTGGAATTGAAAACCTCACCTTCCAATAGCTCGTAGGAGATAACTAATGGATAGAAATCCAAAAGCTTATCAAGTATTGGCCGTTGGAAGTTGTCCAAAGGAAATAAAAACCAAACTTTGCATTAATGAACCTTTAATGAAAAACGACTACCTTACCTTCCAGGTGCGAGAAATTTTCATGGGATTGCATCCAAGTCATCACATAACATCCATACTTTGAGAAACTAAAAGTTTTAGCCAATCATCCTCTGAGGAAAAACCCTCAGAGACTGTTTGGCTACTAAGAAAATAGAAATGGGGAAGAACAGGAGAAAAGAGAAAAACAAAGCTTTATATATTTCTAAGTTAATGTACAGAGGATCGATCCCCCAATCATCCAATATCTTTTGGAGGCGTTGTGCACCTCTATATATAGCAAAATTACAAGATAAAGCCTCATGTCGGCTGAATACAAGGTTACAAAAGAATTTACACGAGAAAATATCAAGCTAAAAATATCTGAGAAGTCGGTGGTGCATGCGTGGAGAAACAGAGGAAAATTCGCACCAAGCATGGGCTGTGCGAATGTTGTGCGAGTGTTGTGCGAGTTTCGCACAAGCTTCGCACAAGCTGAAGGTGTTGTGCGAATTTCGCACAAGCTTGGAGCAGTTGTCTTCCGAAGGCCATATCTTCCACATTTCAGCTCCAAATCATACACGGTTTGAAGCGTTGGATTCTTGACTTCCTGAGATTTGAAATGGTATATAGAATGTAGAAAATGGACTTCGGGAAGTACTCTAAAAGTGCAAGGGAAGACTGCAGCTGCTGTCCTCTGTTTTCTTCACTTTGCTTGTTTTTCCTCTTTGCTTGGCTTGTTTTAATGATCCAAAAAGCTGTCAAAACACTAAAACTAGCCACAAATATGATTAGAAGTCATTGCTAGGTCCTTAACATGCCAATTGGGATAAAGATGGAGAATTACTACACAAAAGTGCTTAAAACTTAATGAATTAAAGGTGTAAAATAGCACTTTTTGGGTAGTAATCACTCCCCCCAACTAACACATTGCTAGTCCCTGAGAAATGAAGGAGAGAAAAATAAAGAAAAATAGATAATATAATAATTTACAAAATCATGCTGATCACTCCAAAAAATAATCAAGTGGCATGATTGACATCCATGGATCAATAAAGATGTGAAACTCAACCTATAATAAGAGTTGTCAAAGCATTCACTTGATCATAGAGTACAAAGAATGGATATTATGCAAGTTTAAGCATCAAAAGAATTTCCACTCTCAAAAGATCCAAATCAAATTCTTCCACTAAAATCTAAGTGTTATTTATTAGTTTCCGGATATAGTATGTCAAACTAATCTCTCCCCTCAACCTAGTTCTTTTCAAAGCTTAGCAAACTAATCAACCTCCAATAGGCTAAGAACGCACCTCTTTTCTTTCACAATTTTTTATTTAGGAGTGCAAAGCTTAAAGGCATTCTTTTCTAAATTGTCCATGTAACGGGGGTCCATCGATGACTCCCAACTAATTAAGGTTTAGGGCATCAAGCTTTAAGGATCTTTCAACCACTAACTCCTCGGATTTTACCCCGGACTTTTGAGAATGATTTTTAATACCCAAGCACCTACAACATGTTAAACTCCACCTATTCACCCTTGTAACGAGCATTGAGGTCGGTGACTCCCAACCAATTAAGGTTTAGGGCACCAGGTTTTAAAGATTTTCACCATATACCCCTTAGACCTTGCTCGGGTTTCAAGGCAAGAAAACATTTTTCTTTCTTTCTTTATTTTCTTCAAAGACTCATTGGCCTTTTACAAGGTGTCCCAACACTATTAAATGAGGTCAAAGGTACCAAGTCTAAAATTTTCCTAAGTCAAGAGGGAAATAGTTTTTCATCTTATAATCGGAACCTATTGTATGTGTGTGCGAATAGCTTAAGGTGGAAGAGATAAGTTTGCATGCAATGGGAGTTTCAACAATTCATCAACTTTTAAAAGAGCATAATACAAACTCTAAGACTCATGTAATCAAGTTGAAACTCGACTTCTCTCATTTAATTTTGAGAGTTAATCCTTAATATCCATGGAGTTTAAAGCAAAAAATTTTAAATTTAAACAAAAAGTAGCTAATTTAACTAAGTATGATAAAAATTTAAACTAATACTTACTTCCTCATCTCTCCCCCCAACCGAGATGAACATCGTCCTCAATGTTTGAATCGAAAATAAGGAGGAAGGAAGTGGTACCTCATGTGATGTGGACTTGGAGTTGAGAAGGTAAACCACTTGTTTCAAAATTCAAAAATTGAATGAGAGAGGAATTTATACTAAATATTTACAAAAAATGATGAGTGGGCCCCACTTTGAGCAGTTGAGGACAAGGCTCAAAGGCTTAGGATTGGGGAAGGTAGGGATGAAGAAGCTCAAAAATTCGCACAGGGGGGGTGTTGTGCGAAAATTTCGCATTCCTGTGGTTCTCCATGACAGAGAGCATGGTTTGAAATTTTGTCACAAAAACGAATTCGCACAAGGTTCGTACAAGGTTCGCATTCCTGTGAAATTCACACTGAGATTTTGGGAAGGGACCTAGAGCATGCATTTTTGAAAATTGGCACAAAAGCAAATTCGCACAAGGGATGTGTTGTGCGAAAATTTCGCACAATAGGAAGTGTTATGCGAAAATTGTTGAGTCTTGGTTTTTCTCCCCTCTTTTCCGTTGTTTTCACCATAACTTCAATTTTTGCAAGCATCATACCTGCATGAACACTTCAAAACTCATCTTAAAAACATATTAAAACTAAATTAAAGCTAAGAATTCAAACTAAAACATGCATAAATTTAAAGAAAGCATAGAATTTAAATGAAGCTGATAGCATGTACCCCAACAAGAAGATGAACTATTTAGCTCATCCTCACTCACACACCCACTTCATGCTGAATTACCCTGGATCCCAAACAAAATTGGCATCCTTCCCATTTGGTCCAAGGGAATTCGTTTCTCTTCTATTCCCTGGAGAAGTGGATGCTTTAAAGGGTTCAGGTAACCCTTTATCATCTTGAACCTTATGATTTTCAATGGAAGGTTGGTTCATAGAGTTGTCATAGAAATCCCCCACCAAAGTGTCGATCTTCAACACTTTCCTTGATCTTTTTGCATTGGTTCCTTGAAGGTTATGGGGGGGTTGAGGAGGAAGCTTCCTTTTCCCCCTTTCTATGTCGAGATTGGTGAGCTTCTCAATGGAGTCTTGAAATTTTTCTATCCTTAGTGATAGATCATTATAAACCCCCTCCATTCTTACATTTATTGAACTCTCCAAATTATCAATCTTTTCATTAAGATGAGAGTTGATATTTTGTTGCTCACCTACAAAGTCCTCCATGACTTTGCTTTTCTTCAAAATGGCTTGCTCCAATGAAGATGTACTCATTGATGGTTGAGGTTGAGGTTGGGTTGTAAGGTTGGGATGGTTATTCCAACTAGAGGTGTAGGAGCTTTGGTAACCGTACATGTCTCTCACAGTTGGAATGGTAGGGCACTCCCCTACCGTATGCTCATATGAATAATCTCCATTCAAAGCATACTTACTACCCCATTGGCTTTGTTGAACTTGCCTTTTCCCTAATTCAATCCGATCCCTCATGGATAGGTATGCAAATTTGTCCTTCTCATGATCATAATGAGAGCTTTGATCTTCATGTAGAATTTCCATTTCTAAAAAAAAAATGATATTCAACTAAGGCTCTTTTCTTCAACTTGTACCAGGGTTCCCTTTTGGTCTCGAATCCAACAAGGAATGCACAAATTGAATTTAAAACAAAAATAAAAGAAAAGAGAATAAAAAATTTAACTAAATAAAAACTAAACTAAAAAAAATTATAAGAAAACTCACCAAACTTGTGATGAAGATCACAAGTTACCCTTAATGGTTGCTTCACTGTGCTTGTGGCACCTTCCCTAGCAATGGCGCCATTTGATTTGACTCTCGGCAACGGCGCCATTTGATTCGATCCCCGGCAACGACACCATTTGATTCGACTCATGGTAGCTTAGCTTTAAAGGCGTATCAACAAAATTTATACCTTAAATACTATTACTAAAGTAGCCAAGCTACTATAGCATATTGGTTCTAGGATCGTTCACTGGGAAGGGTTTTCGCAAACACTACTGATATTCAAATTAGGAAAATAGGTGATTTTCTTACGGATGTTAGCTTTAAAAGAAAATGTAAATGTTTTAGAAAGATTTAAACTAATCTAACCTAACATTAAATATTAAAATGAAAGGGTGTAAAAACAAGTTTCTCAAAGATAGGATAGCTATGCTCTGGCTCTTATGCAAATTGGAAATCTCAGGATAGGTTCCTCGCGTTGGGGTTGCAACTATGGTGATGCTTGCTTCCCGAACCGGTATGGATTTAGCAAATCAAGTTTTAATCCTTTAAAATGGCAAAACAGATGGTAGTGAATTTCATCAATGGTTATTCACCTTAGACTTCCTTTGAATGGCTTGTAAGAGATAACTAAAGGTCTAAAGCCAAAAGCTTACCAAATATTGGCAACTCAAAGTCATTCCAGGTGATAAACTCACCTTTCAATGGCCATTGAAATTGGTTCTAACGAATTAATGCAAAACTTGGAATTGAAAACCTCACCTTCCAATAGCTCGTAGGAGATAACTAATGGATAGAAATCCAAAAGCTTATCAAGTATTGGCCGTTGGAAGTTGTCCAAAGGAAATAAAAACCAAACTTTGCATTAATGAACCTTTAATGAAAAACGACTACCTTACCTTCCAGGTGCGAGAAATTTCCATGGGATTGCATCCAAGTCATCACATAACATCCATACTTTGAGAAACTAAAATTTTTAGCCAATCATCCTCTGAGGAAAAACCCTCAGAGATTGTTTGGCTACTAAGAAAATAGAAATGGGGAAGAATAGGAGAAGAGAGAAAAACAGAGCTTTATATATTTCTAAGTTAATGTATAGAGGATCGATCCCCTAATCATCCAATATCTTTTGGAGGCGTTGTGCACCTCTATATATAGCAAAATTACAAGATAAAGCCTTATGTCGGCTGAATACAAGGTTACAAAAGGAATTTACATGAGAAAATATCAAGCTAAAAATATCTAGGAAGTCGGTGGTGCGTGCGTGGAGAAACAGAGGAAAATTGGCACCACGCATGGGCTGTGCGAATGTTGTGCGAGTTTCGCACAAGCTGAAGGTGTTGTGCGAGTGTTGTGTGAGTCTCGCACAAGCTGAAGGTGTTGTGCAAGTGTTGTGTGAGTTTCGCACAAGCTCGCACAAGCTGAAGGTGTTGTGCGAATTTCGCACAAGCTTGGAGCAGTTGTCTTCCGAAGGCCATATCTTCCTCATTTCAGCTCTAAATTGTACACTGTTTGAAGTTTTGGATTCTTGACTTCCTGAGCTTTGAAATGGTATATAGCATGTAGAAAATGGACTTCAGGAAGTGCTCCAAAAGTGCAAGGGAAGACTGCAGCTTCTGTCCTCTGTTTTCTTCACTTTGTTTGTTTTTCCTCTTTGCTTCTCTTTGCTTCTCTCCTTTGCTTGGCTTGTCTTAATGATCCAAAAAGCTGTCAAAACACTAAAACTAGCCATAAATATGATTAGAAGTCATTGCTAGGTCCTTAACATGCCAATTGGGATAAAGATGGAGAACTACTACACAAAAGTGCTTAAAACATAATGAATTAAAGGTGTAAAATAGCACTTTTTGGGTAGTAATCAAAACCTAATGCGTAACCATTAGTGTATAAGAGGGCCAAGATAGAAACATATATATTGATGTTCAAGGGAATACAACTTACTGTCTTGTTCTATATTTTAAAATTGATCATTTAGAAGAAATCTAGTCATGCCTTTGGTCGAATTAAAGTACACATCTAGTTAATTTGATCTATTGCCATATTTCTATTTAACATGGCCTCATTGACCTACATACAACATAACTTGACTCCCCCTTAATTTGATATCATAGTTTTTTCTTTTCTTTTCTTTTCATTTTCTTTTCCTTTTTCTTTTAAAAGTGGAGACATTATATACATCATGATCTCTTTTGATTTTTCATTTTATTTTCATTCATGGTTGCGTTTATCAACTTAAGGGGTGTTTCCAAATGTTGCAAGTGAGCAACTTATATTTAAGAGTATGAATTTTGGAAAGTGTATGACAATTTTTCTTATCTAAAGATTCAAGTACTCAATGACTCACTTCGGGAAATATTTATAATGATTTTAATCAAACAACGCATGCGGATAATAAGACAGACATTTAATTACCAAGAATCATGTACGTCAATAGTGATTAAAAAATATTTAATCAATTTGCATCAAGTCTGGTAGACATTTAATCTCTAGTTCACAAACTTGATATGTGAAAATTCATGCTAATATGTCAAGAGAATAAACAAAAATCATATGCCCGAAGCAAACTAGGACAAGGCTAAAGAAAAGCAGACAATGAAACAATTAAGATCAAAACATTTTAAGCCTAAAACTCTAGATAATTAGTTGATTAGACATATGCCCAAGGATTTCCTAAGGAACTCAAGGGTTTTGTGATGATATCTACCAATGGATGTTCAGTTGGGACAAACTTTAAAGAGACAACCTTTTTCTTCAATAAGATCCTTAATGAAATGATGATGAATTTCAATATGTTAAGTACAGAAATGAAAAACATGATTCTTTGAGATATTTATAGCACTAAAGTTGTCGCAATGTATGTTCATGGTTTCTTGCTCAATCTCATTGTTTTTCAACATTTGGTTCATCCACAAGATTTGTGTACAACAAGTTCTAGTAGTAATATATTTAGCTTCAACAGTAGATAAAGACATAAAAAATTTTGTTTACTAAACCAAGCCACAAGACGATCACCAACAAAAAAAAAAAAAAAAAAAACAGTAGATGTGTTTTTTCTATCCTCAACATTTTCGACCCATCAACATTAGAATAACCAATCATAAGAGAATAATCAAATGGATATCACAAACCTTAGTCTAGAGTCCCATTAATATAACGAATAATTCTTTTAACAAAGATTAAGTGTGACTTTTTAGGGTTTGCTTGGTACCTAACACAAGTTCTAACACTAAAGGATATGTCAGGACAACTCGTTGTAAGGTATTTTAAGCTTCCTATTATACTCATATAAATCTTTTGCTTAGCATCCTTGCTAAGCTTAGTGGTATTGCTCATAGGTATCCTAGACTGTTTAGTGGTTTTAGGCCAAATTTCTTAACTAACTCCCTAGCATATCTAGATTGTGAGAGAAAGATTCCATCTTTTAGTTACCTAATCTATAATCCTAGAAAGAAGGTTAGTTCACCAACCATACTTATCCCAAATTCAATCATCATTTCCTTCACAAAACTAAAGGCAAGGTCACCAAAGGTACCTTTAAAAACAATATCATCAACATAAATTTAGGCCACTAATAACTCATTCTTAGACCTATGTATAATTAACTCCTCCTCTCTCAAACTTTTTCTCTAAACAATAGGTAGTGAGCCTCTCATACCAAGCTCTAGGAGCTTGCTTTAATCCACAAAGGGTTTTCTTTAACCTATAGACATTATTGTGGAAATTTGGATCCTTGAAACCCTTAGGTTACTCGACATAAACCTCTTCATTTAGAATCTCATTCAAGAAAACACTCTTGACATCCATTTAATGAAGTTTTATCCTTAAGGAGCAAGCTATGGGCTAAAAATATCCTGATAAATTCTACCTAGCTATGGGTGAAAATGTCTCTTCATAATCAATCTTCTATATTTGTGAGTATCCTTGGGCTACTAATCTTGCTTTGTTCCACATAATGACCTTCTTTTCATCTTGTTTATTCTTGGAAATCCATTTTGTAACTATGACATGCTTATCTTTTATGCCTAGGGACTAAGTACACACATCATTCCTAGTGAATTGATTCAACTCTTCTTGTAGTGTGGTAGTCCAATACTCATCTCCTAAAGCTTCCTCCATATTTTGTAGCTCCAATTAGGAGGTATAACATACAAGACCCATCTCATTTAATCTTGATTGTCTCCTAGTAACCACATATTCATTCATGTTACTTGTAACTTTTGAGATAGGGTGGTTCTTGGATAGTTTGGATTTATGTTTATGCCTTGTTTCTTCAAAATTTTCTTCTTGAGATACATTTTCATCCTTGTTGGGGTCAATTTCACCTTCAAGGATATTATTAGGGTTATTTTCTATGGTGTCCACTTTTTCAGGGTAATAGCCAAATAATTCCTTGGTTAAAATTTGACTCTCAATTATATCTAAATTATACCCAATATCATTTATAACCACATCAAAGGACTTTTGTATAATATGTGAATTTTGATTATAAACCCTATAAGCTTTACTCTTAGTGGAATAGCCTAGGACGATACCTGTGTTAAATTTTGCATCAAATTTCCCTAGGTTCTCCTCATCCCCAAGTATGTCGCACTCATTGCCAAAAGTCCTAAAGTACTTAAGGTTAGGTTTTCTCCTAGTTCATAATTCATAAGATGTTTTCTTTGTTTTAGGCCTAAGAAAATCCTATTGGTAGTGTAACATGCTATACTTATAACTTCAACCCAAAATTACACAAGGGTACTATGAATCATCACTCTAACCATTTCTTGTAACATTTTATTTTTTCTTTCAGCCACTCCATTCTGTTGAGGAGTCCTGGGGAGTTTAATTCCTTTTGACTAACAAAAGAGGTCAACGTTCAAATTGTCAAGCTACTGCCCCCTATCACTCCTTGAATTCTAATGAATAATGACTTCAAGTGCTCTATGGTCTCTGATTTCTCCTTAAGAAAACTTACAAAAGAGTATCTTGAATGAATAATGACTTCAAGTGCTCTATGGTCTCTGATTTCTCCTTAAGAAAACTTACAAAAGAGTATCTTGAAAAATCATCCACTACAACTAGGACATATCTCTTAAAACCTTCACTATTGGTACACAAATGACCCATAAGATCCATATGAAGAAAGTCTAAAAGTTTAGTGGTCCAAATCTTCTTAACCTTTTTATGCGAACTTTTTTTTTGTTTGCCTTTCATGCCCTCACCACAAATGAGTTTAGATTCACCACTAAGTTTAGGGATACCTCTAACTTTTTCACTATTCATTGAGTATACAAGGTCCCTATAGTTAATGTGACCTAGCCTTCTAAGCTAGAGGTTAGTAAGCTTAAGCTTTGTCCTACTACACACAAGAGGTGTTTTAGAGTTAGAATTTATTACATAAAAATTGTCAATTGTCCTATGTCCTGTGATAATGATCTCTCCTTCTTTATTGACTACCTCGCATAAATCTTAGCAAAAGTTCACCCTATGATCTTTATCATATATCTGAATGATAATTAAGAGGTTTGCGTTGAGTCCATCTACATAGAGAAATCCATCTAATTTAGGATAACCAATAATAGATGTGCTTCTATTACCTTTCACAAGAGTTAAACTCCCATCCCCTAAGGTAACTATGCCACCATTATAGTCCTCAAAAGGCACAAAAAAAGGATTTGTCTCTTGTCATATGTCTAGAGGAGGCACTATCAAAGTCCCACCCACTAGAAGATCTAGCTTTAAGAGCAGTACAGATAACTTGACATTTAACCCTGCCTTTTATCATCCAAACTAGTTTAATCCTAGGTGGTGACTTAGAGGAGATTTTTTTACTTCTAGGCTTTTAATTAGGTTCATTCCCTTTCCCATTATTCAAGATGATATTTTTAAGGGAATTATAGTCTTTCAATAGCCTACTCATTTGAGATTCAAATCTCTCTAGGACCTTAGTGTAACACCTAAACTGAGTGTGTCCAATTTTATTGCAGTGTGTGCATAATGATGGATTTTTAAGAGATGTTGCCATATTTTCCTTTGACAAACACAATTTCTCCACCAGTAGGAGTTTCATCTTTATTAATATGCCTCAAACTTCTTTTATTACCATGGGTTTTGCATTTATTAAGTATTTTATTAAGCACTTTAGATTCAAGGTGAAAATATCTCATTCATAAATGAAGAGAGCTTATTACTTTTCATTTCTTGAGTGAGAGTATTATTCTTCTTAAGGAGAGAATGATGTCCAAACTCAAGAAATATAATTTTTTTTTCAAGTAGATTAGTTCTCTCTTCTTTTAGCACATCAATCTTGGTTTTGCGGGCTTTAATTACATCATGGTCTCTTAAATAATTCGTAATCAGTTTTTTATACTTAACAACAGGATTATTCAAAAAGGCAGCCTTTTGATTGTTAGTGAATTTATCATCACCGTCATATTCACTATCATGCACCGATTCCATAGATGCAATGAAAGCTAAAAAGGCATTAGGATCATACCTTGCATCTTCAGAAGTTATGGAACCACTTTCTTCAGAATTTATATCACTTCAAGTAGCCTGCATAGACTTTTTGATATCTTTAGGGTTAGGACAATCAGTAGCAAAGTGTCTAGACCACCATAGTTAAAACATTTTAATTTCTTAATTTTGGAGGAATCCTTATCCTTTTCTTGGGATTATTGTTCAGGTCCCTTTCCTATTTCAAATCCTTGATTTTTGTGAAACTTTTTATCGAATTTCATTACCTTTTTAATTCTTTTAACCATATGAGCCAATTCATCCCTAGTTATATTATATGGCATTTCAATATCTTTTTCCTCATTCTCAAAACCCTTACAGGTTAGAATATTTTGGCTTTTGAAAACTAGGTAAGATCATCTCATATGTCTATATGGAGCTAACAAGTTTATCAATTCTTATCGAATCAATGTCCTTGCTCTCCTCTATGATAGTAACCTTAGGTCTAAATCTCTCTAGAAAAGATCTCAAAATTTTTCTTACAACTTTTGAATCTAGAATAGGTTCTTCAAGGTTAAAAGAAGAATTAACTATATCACTCAATTTAGAACAAAAGAAATAAAAGTTCTGATTTTCATGCATCTTGATATTTTTAAAATCAGTAGTAAGCATTTTCAATTTAAAAACTTCAACAGTAGACACACCTTCATGAGTGACTTGAAGAATATCTCATGCTTCCTTAGCACGAGTATAATTTATTGTCTTGTGAAACTCATTTGGACAAACTCCATTAAAGATATTAGTTAAAGCCCTAGCATTTGCTTTACTTCCTTTGTTATCAGCTTTATCCCAATCCTATTTCGGTTTTAATTCTCTAGTTGATCTTCCATGGATGTAAAGAATTAATGGGGGTCCTCATTTGTATTCCACTTAGTTCCATACTCGTTCACCTTACATTTTAAGAAAAAACTCCATCTAGGCTTTCTAGTGGAGATAATTACTCCCATTGAATTAAGGTGGACTATTCAGAGGATTTTTATTGTTCCATACTGGACTTACAAGATTAATTAAAATTTGATTTTTATCCTATATAATAAATAAAAATTTAATTTTTATCCAATGTGATTGATTCATTCCCAATTGGTGTACTAGCTGATTCATTTGATTCGTTTGCCTAGCTGGTGTCTTCTAATTCAGTCCTCAGACGGGAGTAATCAACAAAATTTATAACCTATTTCACCATGTACTAGGATAGCCTCAGTTAGCATAACATAGTGGCTCTAGGATCGTTCATTGGGATGGGTTTTCATTTCACACCTGATATTAGTTTAAAGAATTGGATTAGTTCCTTTTCTTTTCTAAGTTAGCTTTAAAAGAAAACATAATCTTTGATTTGGAAAAGGTTGGTTGTAAACTAACCAAAAATAGTAACTGAGTTTTAATTACAAAGAAAAGGGTCTCTTGGATTTTCAGGTTACTAAGCTCAGGCCCCTTACACAAAAATGGAGATTTTCGGATCTTTCCTCGCATTGGGGATTTAACCTATAGTTATCCTCCCAACCGGTGTGTTATAGTTCATTCCCATTAATGGTTTCAACGCTAATTCCCTCTCACTGATGCATCTTGCAATGGCTCGTGCCTCTCACCTAGCATTTACCATTCAAGGTGATCCTTAACCTTGGATTACCCTTCACAAGCTCGCAAGAGATAACTAATGGATGTCTCCTTAGAGTCCAAAAGCTTACCAAGTATTGGATATTCTAGAAAATCCTACCTTTAAACCACCTACCAGAGGCTCGCAAGAGATAAACTAGTGCAACTCAATGGATGGAGTCCACTTGCCTTACCAAGTGTTGGCCTAGGTGATTTTAAGGCATTTTAAGTTAACTAAAAATATAAAAACCATTAACGGGTCACAAATTCCTCTTCATTAAAAACTAAAACAAGGAAAACTCTCACTTTTGTAGTCGGGTCCCTTACTTAGCTCCCTTCCGTCCAAGAGACAAAAAGTCTAGCCACTCATCCTCTGAGAAAACATCTTCAAAGGTTGTTTGGCTAGAATGAAAAATACAATCAAAACAAGAAGGTAAGGTAGAGCAATGCTCTGTATATTTCTTACTAAAAACATGTACAAGTGATCCCCACTCCAATATCTTCCCCTCTTCACAGAGACGAAAGATATCAGAGATGGTTTTTGAGATATGAAAAAAATATATCGAGGATTGTCTCTGGGGATCGTTATTACAAGGAGATATCTTAGGATATATAAAGAGAGATATTTTCAACCTCTTAATTATATATCCTAAATATCCTAAAAGATCTTCAACTGATTACAAGGAGAGAACTGATAATTTACACCAAATATCTTAAGGTAAAAAGATCTAAAAGAGTCGGTGTAAAATATCTAGCTATTACATTTTCACATTGGAGACAGGTGGTGCGGAGAATTTCGCATCGGAGAAAGTCAATGCGGAAATTTTTGCATTGGGAAAGTGTGCTGCGAAAATTTTCGCATTGAGAAATGTTAGTGCGAACTCAAGCGGAAATTTTCGCATCAGGAAATGTCAATGCGAAATTCCTCCTCATCATTGTGCAGTCGCCTTCAAATGGCTATAACTTCCTTGTTTTAACTCCAAATTGCACACCGTTTGAAGTGTTGGACTCCTGACTTCCCAAGCTTCGAAATGATATATAGCATGTAAGAATTGGACTCCAGAAAATGCTCCAAATTTTCCTTGCAACTTCTGTCCTTTGAATTTCACATAACATGTGAAGATTTCGCATCAGCATGCAAAATTGCTTCCTGATGGATTTCTCTCTCTGATCCTCTTCCTTGCGTCTCTTAATTGGCTTGGAAACTCATTCCCAAGGGTTTCACAAGGTTCTCTCTCATTCTTGGCTTTCTTCAATGATCAAAAAGCTATCAAAAACACTAAAACTAGCCAAAAATTGATTAACAACATATGCAAAGGTCCTTAATGTGACAATTGAGTTAAAACGTATTAATTACTACTCAAAAGTGTTTAAAAGAGTTTATAACAAGCTATAAAAAGCACTTTTTGAGTAGTAATCAGTGATCAATAAAAAATTGATTTTTAACCAATAGGATTAAAAAAAAATTCGATTTTTATCTTGCTTTGATACCAATTAAAAAACCAAAAGTCCAATAGGGTAACACCCAGAGGGGGGTGAATAGGTATATTTAAATTTTTTTTAAATAATACTTGTATATTATAACTAGCTTTTTCCCTACGAGAAGTTAGGGATTATCAATTCTTTCAATTATTGGCAATGCAAACAAAATAATAAAAAATACACAATGAGGTATAAGATTTTTTATGTGACTCTCCACTCTAACTATGGGGATAAAAAACCACAAGGTCTAAGACTGCTAATCTAAATCCACTATATGAGATCAAGTTACATAGATTTACTTAGTCGTTTTACCCTAAAAACTTACTCTCCAATACCTACAACTTGATCCATGTCTACAACGCAACAACCTCTGATTGGTCTAATGAATTCACTTCAGCCTTGCTAAAGGAATGAAGATCTTCAACCCAATATTCAAAATTTGAACCCTTGAATGAGAAATCGAGAATAGTGTTGCTCATTGGGCTTTCTCTTCAAAGAAAGCCTCTCTAAAGAATTTAAGATCTTTAACCTTTTAGGGTTATGGAGAGATATTTGTAGGAAAATAACTCGTGGAGGTTTAACATGAATAGGTTTCCAAATCCAATTCATGTGAAATTATAAAAAATATTCTCCAATTTTTGGCAAAAAATAAATGAGTGCTCAAGGGCACTTAACCATTGCTTGAGTGCCTTGAGTGCTTGAGCGCCTTGAGTGCTTGAGTGATGCTAAGCGCATTAGCAGTCCTAGAGCTCAAGCACTACTACCCGCTCAAGCATCTCCTATTTCATTTAACTTTTTTAAAAAATCAATTTTTGTTGATTCAAAAGATATCATTCCTCTTTATACCTCTTAGGAGACTAACTTGCCACAAGCCAAACCTTTTTAGACGTACTTGTTACTTCTTGGTTGGATGAACATCAACCCTTGATCTTTAATGAAGACCAAGTCACTATCTAAAAGGACTTTTATGGCAAAAAATTTAAAGGAATAAAATTGCAAACATGTAAACAAGACTCAATGTCTTAATAGAGGTAACTTTGAGAGGTGGTTTAATGGATTTTTTCTAGTTTAAAATAAAATTTTAGAATCATTTTCAATAATGTTTTATAAGAAAAAAATTTTAAAGTAAAGTTGTCATTGAAAATTTTAGCTTTTAAACCAAAAATACAAAAAAGAATTAACAACTGCATAATGGTTAGTTTGTCTCCTTAAGGAACATAAGATTAACAATACCAAAGACAAGACTTGTAGGTGTGAGTGATGATTGGAAAAACTAAAATCAAAAGAGTTTAATTTGAAGGGACAGTAAAGGATCCTAGAATTTGAAAATAAAAAAAAAGAAAAAAAAGAAATAACAAATATGACAACAACATCCTTTAAGATATCTCATGGGATTGAGCTAGTGTGTCCTCTTAGGTGATCCAAAGGACACGTGATCATGAAATCTGTGGCAACAACAATTCCTTTAGTAGAATTTGACATATGCTCCTTGGAGTTAGAGTATGATAGTTGATTGCATAATAAGTGGGACCTATGACTCAAGGATTGGAGACGCAATCTTGATGGGTAATAACACTACCTTGTTAGATTATGAACACCAATTCATGGGGAGTTTGCATGTAGTGGATAATAGATCATAGACCCAAACTTTATCTCATTGTTATTTACATAGGGTATTGGAGTGAAGTTGATTCTATTTAATGGAATGTTGAACTAACTTCAGAATTGGATTTTGAGGGAGCCAATACTCTTATGAGTCCTAGTAGTCCCTGCTCTAAGCTCATATATCATAATGGTATTGTTTATGTGATGGGAAAAACTTGGATTTCCTTCATTTCCTAAACTCGGATTAGGTTAGGAACATACATAACTATCCTAGGCCTTTTCGAAAGCCTATGCATAGTGGAAAAATAACATTTTTAAACTTTAAAGGGATTCAAAAAGTGCTAACGAAAATCATACCTTACATTCAGATGTTCCTGAATCAAATCCACGTGGTGAAGATAAAGAATGAAATCACAAAAGTCTCGTAAACTTGAAGTCTTCTTCTCGATGACTTGAACCTTGATCTTGACGCACTTCTGGTGGGGATGAAAGGGAGGGTGAAGGCTATAACTCTTTATCTTGAAATGGAAAATGAATCTCTAGAAAAAACTATGGGAACCCTAACCCCTAAGGGGGTATTTATAAGACTTCCTATTGGGCTTAAGTGACTTGAGCCCACTAAGGGCTTGTATCACTTAATCTAGCCTAAAACGGGTTCTAATTGAATCATTAACCTAACAAGGCCTACTAATTAATCAATTAGCCCAATCTAGAGACCTTGTTCACCTACCCCCGTGCAACCTTGCATGATTATTGAACACCCTTATCCATAAAAGTGAACCTAGACCTAATCCAACCCTCATAACCCATGCCAACAAGATATATGAGCTAAGAATGGGGACCATTAGGACCCATAGGAATATTTACTCCCTTAGAATCTAGTTCAAAAGTTTATTCAACATCCCACTATAGAGAATCGACTAAACTCCAGTATCCTATGTAAATAACAATGAGACAATAAGTGCTCAAGTTCGTGACCTGCTATCCATTGTGTTTAGTCTTCCCATGAATTAGTGTTTATAGTCTAACAAGGTGAAAGCTATAATCCTTTCAAGACTACTTCTACCATCCTTGAGTTACAGATCCTCCTATTATGTGATCAATTGACATATCTTAGCTCTCAAAGAGCCTACGTCAAGTTTCACTTAAGGAACTACTATGACCATAGTTCCTATGAGCACACCTCCTTAAGATCACCCAAGGGAACACATAGTCTCAATCCTAAGAGATATCATGGTACTTCTATTGAGAATATCTGTTGCTACCGACTTTCATCAATAGTAACCCAATCCATAGGGAATATATGATCAACTTACGATCTCACTCATAGGTCAAAGCCACTACTAACTTCAATACAAGCTCAATATTCTCTCAAGGTTGAAAGACAACACAATGAAGCAGTTTGGTGGAGTCATGACTACTTGATAGCCTTAAGTCATAACTCACTATAGATCTTGTCCAATGTGCAACCATACACACTAGTGCACTCACCATGGGAAACCCATCCCAATATCCAAAACTAGCCATCCCTCCAATTAGGAGGTGGTGCACTATAGTCTTTAATGGGTTGCCTAGGCCCATGAACCTACTATGAACAAGTCATCTATTTGCAAGGAACCAATGACTTAGATCTTCTATACAAATCCTAATGAACCTAAGTCACGTACAATGCAAAAGATGTAGGTAAGAATGCTCATAAAGTATAATACATGGAATAAGGATAGATAAAAGTGAAACTAGAACATTATTAAATAAATCATGAATTCCAAATTTATTACATCATGTCATGCTTTTAAGGGCTCTATCCTAACATTCTTTCACTAACCCTCAAAGCATCATGCCTATGAAGCATGCTAGATACTTATCTGAAACTTATGTTATCTTTGTAACCAATAAAGACTCTCCTTATCAATGTCTTAGTGAAGGGATCCACCAGGTTCTCCATAAAAGGTATCTTTTCAACCATCATGTTACCCTCTAAACTATCTCAACACTTTGGAGTACAAGTATATAATCCCTTATTCTCCTAAGATACTTTAGTATATGCTTGATAGCAGTTTAGTGTTCTAGAGTTGGATTAGATTGATATCTACTCACCATACCCACTATAATGCAAATATCTGGCCTAGTATATAGCATATCATACATAAGAGTACCCACTGTAGAGGCATAGGGTACTGGTTGCATGCCCTCTTTCTCCTCAGGTGTTTTTGGACACTGATCCTAAGAAAGAGGATTTCCATGCTTAAAAGGTAACAAACCTTTATTGGAATTTTGTATCACATACTTGATTAAAAGCTTTTCTATATAGGTAGCTTGAGATAGTGTTAGTTTCCCATTCTTACGGTCTCTAAATACCATAATCCCAAGAATATACTATGCTTCTCCCAGATCTTTCATTTGGAATTGAATAGACAAACCAGATCTTGATTGATGACAATAACCCTACATCATTACCAATAAGTAGAACGTCATTAACCTACAAGATCATAAAGACCACCATGTTTCTCTGCACAGTCTTTTATACACAAGGATCATCCTCATTTTGATCAAAGTCAAAGGTCTTGATGGTCTGATCAAAACATTTATTCCATGAGTGGGATGCATTGTCATTTAAGAATGCAATCTTGACATCCATTTGTCATATCTCGTAGTCAAGATGTGTTGCAAGTACTCTGATGGACTTAAGCATGGCTACCAGCAAGAAGGTATCAACATAGTTGAATTTAGGTTTTTGACTATAACCCTTTCCATTTGTTCAACAACCCTCCCATTACGATGAGGCATTAGTGTAATAGAAATGGGAAAGGTTGGTATTGGATCCATAGTATCTTATGTATAGTAGGACCATCTTCTAGTATTCTTCAATCTATATCATTATTTTCCTTATTACATATCATATAATCTACATAAAAAATCTGGTATTTTTAGCAAGTGACACCATGTGATAATCTTGACTAAAAAATAATAATCCTGAAATCCTCTTGAATATCCTATAAACTGATACACCTCTTTAGAAAAAGAAAAGGTATTACATAGTCTTTAAGATATATCCCTAAAGAATATGGGAAGTAATGAGAAACCAATCACTGATCTCACTTTGTCTATCAAAGTTTAATATCTTCTTTCCATTACTCCATTTTGCAATGGAGTCCTTGGTGCACACAATTTGGATATGATCTCATGCTCCATTTAGAAAGAATCAAACCTACTAGACTAACCACCTCAATATAATCAAAGTGCCTTGATATGTTTACCCAATAGGTTATCTAATTCCGCCTTGAATTCAATGAGTTTATCCAAGGCGTCATATTTCCTATCCACATATCCAAAACTAGAGTATTTATTAATAAAATGATCAAATATCCATACTTTCCATATATAAACACAAAAAGGTTTATATACATGAGTATGAACTAACTGAAAATTCCTTGGTTCAAAGTCCTTTAAAAATAAAGGGGCCTCTTGGTCATTTTACCATCTATATAGGATTCAAAGACTGAAAGATCTTTTGGATTAAGAAGGTCCAAACTTAATTAGTCTTTGGATCCTATATATATTACTATGACCTAGGCTTTAGAAGCCAAATGTTTGATTAGTGCTAGATTATTTCTTTTAGTGAGATCTACCCAATCTCATTACTTAGCAAAGTCATAATGGAGTCTCACATAAAAATAAAAAAAAGTAATACCTCCCACTAACTTGCACAACTAATCTTGCAACTAAAGCTAAGGTAAGTACAATCCCATCATGTGACCTTCTCACTTGTTGAAAACCCTATAAAGTACTACAAATAGTGGGCCTGGAATCTATTCACCATAGTTGGTGAAATCTACCACTATGTATTCAACAACAAGAACATGATGTGTACTTGTCTATCCTTAGGCACCCCAACCATTCTTTTTTTTTTAAGTTTCTTAAAAGGTCACAAAGAAATCATTTCCTATGAGTTTGCTCTCTCATTCATTTTCTTGAACTTTCCTTATTTAGTGTTGTTGTTCTTCTTCTTAGTACAAAAGCCTAAAGAACCTTGATTTCCATATGTACACTTTTTTACTCTTTTAGAATCTTCTTACCCATCCCAAAGGAATCTGGTAAGTTCTCCAAGATAACTTGAATCCTGGTGTTCATAATAGTCTTAAGGGAAACTTGTCTAGTTGACTTACCCTTATCACCAAATAACTCTTGCAACTTTAAAGAGAATATCATAAACTATGACAATAGAAATGTGTTGCTTTTGAAACACATTATCTAAAGACCCAAGTATGAGAGACTTAGTCTTTTGATCTGTCTTATGTCACCTTTGATATACTTCTCTTACTTTATGATAGGTTTGTTAAAAGGAAATAACAAACTCTACCCAAATCAGCTTCTATGCAATTAATACTGTATCTAGGTTATTTTTAGTATATAATTAGGTCCAATTTAAACAAAAGATAATAGGTGATAGGTTAAAGACATGATATCTATAATATATATATATATATATATATAATAATTCCATGCATTAGTACAAAGAAACTGAGCGTTCAAGGCAAGTTGGTAATTAATTTAGCAAAAATGTAGTGCTCTCAAACTACATATATCTATGCAAGGTATCCTAATATCTTAAGAATCAAGCCTACTTTAGGCAGGTTATGACTCTTGTTACTAGGTAGAAACCCTCTCTAATTAATCAATCTGCCTTCAACTTCCAAAGATTATCCTAAGGCATTGATCAACATACCTTTAAGTTTAGCCCATAGCCCATGTAAGTGGGACCACTTTAGGTGATTCTTGACATTAATGTAAAGTGTGTAACCAAGATCCTTGACATTAATGTTACTAAGTGAAGAGTTCCATCTTTAGGATTAGTCATTCCCACTACAAACATATAGAATCTTGTCCATATCCCATGATTTCTTGGGCCACCCCATCTTTAGGATGGTGATGGACCCAAAATCAAGATGTGCTCGATCTTGGAGGCTATGGACTTGCCTATGGCCCATTCCCATTTAATATTCTGGAAGATAGACTTTAAGATAATTTTGGTAACTATCATAAAATAAATTATCCATCATGAGAATTTCCAAAACTTTTATTTATTACTTGAATTAGGACTCCTGTGACAAATAGGGATATCTTTCATATTCCTTATCCTTGAATTTTACTTTTTCAAACTAAACGGTTTCCTCATTCTCTCATGGGGAGAGAGCATGGAGGACCAATTTAGATATCATTCTCCTTCTCTTTAGGGGGAAGAGCTTGGAGAACCACTTAACTCAAATAAAGGAAAGTCCTTAAAGGAATTTGAAATTCCAAGTGACAACAACCAATTCCTTAAATAAATAATAATGGAAATAAAACTCATGAAAATGTATTCTTTTAAGAAAATCCAAAATTACCATTTTAATTTATTTTATTTGAAACAATATCTTGGTAAGTTATCTTAATCATGAATTATTTATCGTATATTTTTTCAAAAACAATTTATTTCTTTAAATTAAAATCTTGTGCTAAATAGAAAAGATTTTATTTTATAAAGACTTGGAAAAATAAAATTTTTTGTTAAAATAAAAAGATTCTTAGAGATCTAAAATCCAAAAAGATTTATTTAAAAAAAATCTCTTAGAGATTAATTTTGGAAATGAAGTAAGTTCCTTATTTCTTTCTAACTTATCTTTTTTCTAAAATGAAAATTTTCTAATACCTTGCACATTCCAATTTAATAAATTATCTAAAATAAGGAGAAAAAGGAAAATTCATTTACTTAAGAATACCAAAATATATTCTATGTCAAAAATAAAAAAGTATAAAAGACATAAAAGAAAATTAAATAAATAATTCCCATGGCCTTAGGAATCCTGTTGTAAATTTGGTAAGTAAAACTTGGATAAAATTCAAATTACCAAAATAGCCTTGCAATCAAAGATAGGGTTAGTGAAAAAGTAAAAACCCAACGGGCCTAATTGCCACAAAAAGAGACCAAAAAGAGTCCCAAAAAAATAAGCCCAAACAACCAAAAACAATTTGGCCTGAACTCAATCCTGCAATTGCATACCTTTTACATAGTCTTACTTCAATAAGTCATATCTCCCTTGTTTCAACTTTGAATTGCAATCCATTTGAAGCACTAGATTTATGACTTCCTAAGCTTCAAAACCATATGTGGTTTTCCCCAAAAAGCTCACAAGAGATAGCCCTGATTTTGAGTTGAAGTCAGCATCATTTTACTGTTATGCTCTTTGCACAACCTTGCTTCAATTGACTATATTTCCCTCATTTCAACTACGAATTATAATCCGTTTGAAGCTTTGGATTTCTGACTTCCTAAAGTTAAAAAAATATGGTTTTCCCCAAAAATATCATGGTAAGTCATTTTGATTTTAATTTAAATATGAAGAAATTGTACTACCAAGGATCTCAAATTAAGATTTTCCAAGAATCTTTCTTTTCCCTTAAAACATAATAAAAACTTATAAAAGAAACTTCAAGAAGCCTTCTTTTCTCCTTTCCAACAAGCAAATGTGCATGAAAACTTTGTGATGCTTCGGATTGCTTCCATACTCTCCAAAGGTCACAAAGAATGACAAAAATAAAATAAAAAATAAAAAATAAAAAAACAGCTTTTTACAACAAAATCCTATACTCCAAAGATTTGGAGTTTACATATCATTCTAAGATAAAAACAAGATTTTGCAAAAGAACAAAAATCTTATGCCTCTTATGAGGCTTACAACCCATTTAGGAAAAGTAAACAACAATCCAAGTAATTATTACATCCCCAATAAAAAGCAATCACAATAATAACCATCGTATTATAACAAGATCATAATAAAGAACTCACATTAATTATCCCTAGGGCCACTAGATAAACAAAAACCCTGCAAAACTAAGTTAGAAATATTATGATAGAGCCCTTAAAAGCATGACATGACATAATAAATTTAGAATTCATTATTTATTTAATGATGTTCCAGTTGCACTTTTATCTATCCTTATTCCATGTATTATATCTTATGAGCTTTCTTGCCTACATCTTTGGCATTGTACATGACTTAGGTGCATTAGGAGTTGTATCGAAGATCTAAGTCATGGGTTCCTTGCAAATAAATGACTTTGTCACATTCGGTTCATGGATCCAGACAACCCTTTAGAGGTTGTAGTACACCACCTCTTAATCAGAGGGATGGCTAGTCTTGGCTACGGGGACGGGTTTCCTATAGTGAGTGCACTAGTGAGTATAGTTGCACATTAGATAGGATCTATGGTGAGTTATGACTTAAGGCTATGATTACTACTCAAAAAGTGTTATTTTGTAGCTTGTAATTAACTCTTTTAAACACTTTTGAGTAGTAGTTATTACCTTTTAACTCAATTAGCATATTAAGGACCTTTGCAATCATTTCTAATCAAATTGTGTAAGTTTTGGTGCTTTTGATAGTAATTTGATCACCAAAGCAATCCAAGATTGAGGAGAGTTCTATGGAATCCATGGAAAAGCAATTGGAAGCTCATTAACATGAAGAACCTAAACTTTGAAGCTTAATAATCCTCTACCATAAGAAAATTATGAATGCAAGGAGGGAAAGCAAATAGAGAAATCTAACATGAAAAATTCAAGAGGATAGAAACTGTTGAACACTTTTGGAGTACTTTTTAGAGCTCAATTTATGCATACTATATGTCATTTCAAAGCTCAGGAAGTCATAAATCCAACGCTTCAAACGGTGTACGATTCGGAGCTGAAATGAAGAAGTTAGAGCCATTGGAAGTCGATTACACCAAGTTGAAGGCCAATTTCGTAGGCTGCGAAATTAGCCTTTGGCTGCGAAATCACAAGGTGAAGGCTGCGAAGTGGTGTCCTTCAGCTTGAGAAATTTCACAGCCATCTTGCACGCCTGCGAAATCCTCCTGAGTGCTTCCAGATATTTGCGATCGACTGATTACTACCCAAAGAGTGCTATTTTATACCTTTAATTCAATATCTTTTAAGCACTTTTGTGTAGTAATTCTCCATCTTTATTCCAATTGGCATGTTAAGGACCTAGCAATGACTTCTAATCATATTTGTGGCTAGTTTTAGTGTTTTTACAGCCTTTTGGATCATTAAGACAAGCCAAGTAAAGGAGATAAGCAAAGAGGACAGCAGCTTTAGTCTTCTTTCACACTTTTTGAGCACTTTCCGAAGTCCATTTTCTACATTCTATATACCATTTCAAAGCTCAGGAAGTCAATAATCCAACGCTTTAAACCGTATACAATTTGGAGCTGAAATGAGGAAGATATAGCCTTCGGAAGCCAACCGCTCCAGGCTTGTGCGAAATTCGCACAACACCTTCAAAATTCGCACAGCCCATGCGTGGTGCGAATTTTGCTCTGCTTTTGCCAACTCCACTTTAGATATTTTCTTATGTATTTTTTGATGTAATTTCCTTTCTTATCCTTGTAAGTAACCAATCACAAGCTTTTGCTTTTGTAAAGACTATATAAGGGGTGGAAATCACCTCTTGGAATATATGATACATATTACGTTTGACACTTAGAAAATTTACAAAGCTCTCTCATTTCTCTTTTCTCTTTGCTATTTTATTTTTCTTGGAAGCCAAACAACCTCTGAGGATGTTTTTCCCGGAGGATGAGAGGCTAAACTTTTGGTTTCTTGGAGTGAAGGAAGCTAGGTGAAAAGTCCAGAGGAAAAGGTGGAAATCTTCCGTGCATTAAATTCAGGTAGTTGGAGTTCATAAATGGCTTCTAAATCCAAAGTTTTGCTTTTAATCCCTTAAAATCACTTTGAATGGCCAATACATGGTAAGCTTCAGGTCTCTATGGATGCTTATTGCTAGATCCATATTAGTCCATTAGTTATCATATACGAGCTATTGGAAAGTGGTTCAAGGTGAAGACCCTTAGTGTCTTAAGCCATTATTGGACCTTGACTACCATATCTATTGACTTTTTATGGATTAAATCTTCATTGTCAAACCTATACCGGTTCGGGAAATAACTATAGGTTAAATCCCTAATGCGAGGAGAAAAATCCGGAATTTTCCACTTTGCATTCTGAACTTGATCCTAGCAACCTTTAGCTCCAGAAGACTTTCTTTCTTCCATTTTCACTTAGTTTATGTTAGTTTAGTTTCAAACACTTTCAAAACAAATTTTATTTTCTTTTAAACTTTAAGTTTTTGATAAAGGAAATCATTAAATTCAATTTCTAATCTTGAATATATCACTGGTAGAATGAAAACCCATCCCAGAGTTCGACCCTAGAGCCACTATACTATAGTAGCTTTGCTACGCTAGTATGAGGTCATAGGTTTTATAAATGTTTTTTATTAAATGACCCGACTAGAGTTTCACGCGAATCACCGACATTTTTAGATTTTTTGCTTTAGATATTTGATGTCTAAATCCCCATTTTCTCCTTGTAACCCACCAATCATAGGATTCCTTGGTTATTAAGTAAGAACAAAGGGTGAAAAGCCTCATATATATATATATATATATATATATATTGTTTGTAATTTTCATTATAGAGAGATCTCGAGAGCTTGTTCTTAGAGACAACTTTTGTATAGTTTTGAAGGAAGTAAAATACAGAGCTTTGCTCTGCCTTACCTACTCAAATTGATTGTATTTTTCTTACTATTCAAACAACCTCTGAGGATGTTTCCTCAGAGAATGGTTGGCTAGAATTTTTGTTTCTTAGAGCTAAGGTAGCTAGGTAAGGTCCCGTGTGCAAGAATTGGTAGTTTTGTTGTTTCAGCTGTTAATGAAGATAAAGTGTGACCCGTTTATGGTTTCTATGTTTTTAGTTAACTTAAAACGCCTTCAATTCACCTGGGCCAACACTTGGTAAGGCAAGTGATCTCCGTCCATGGAGAGGCACTAGTTTATCTCCTACGAGCCTTTGGGAGGTGACTTGAAGGTAGGATTTTCTAGAATTGCCAACACTTGGTAAGATTTTGGACTCGAATGAGACATCCATTAGTTATCTCTTGTGAGCTTGAGAAGGGAAGTCCAAGGTTAATGATCACCTTGAATGGCAAATGCTAGGTGAGAGGCACGAGCCATTACAAGATGCATCAATGAGAGGGAATTAGTGCTGAAATCCATAAAAGGGAGGCATTTGTACAACACCGGTTAGAGAATTAACTATATGTTAATTCTCTAATGCGAGGAAAAGATTCAAGTGACCGGAGTTCTGTTATTGCTTGAGGAGCCTGACCCCGGTGATCCTAAAACTCCAAGGAATGTTTTTCTTCATAAGTAATTCCCATTACTTTCTTTTTAGTTAGCTTAAAACAAATCCTTTTTCAGCTAAAGGTTATGTTTTATTTTGAAGCTAACCTTGAAATGAAAAAGCACCAATTCAACTTTGAATTGGTATCAGTTGTAAGTTGAAAACCCTTCCCAGTGAACGATCCTAGAGGCACTATGCTATATTAGCTAAGGCTATCCTAGTGCATGGTGATATAGGTTATAAATTTTGTTGATTACTCTTGTCTGAGGACCAAACTCAAGGTACACCAGCTAGGAACCACGAATCAAGCTATCAAGTAGTCATGACTCTACCAAGCTTGAGATAATATTGAGCTTGTGCTAAAGTTAGTAGTAGCCTTGACCTACGGGTCAGATCATGAGCTAATCATATATTCCCTATAAATTGGGCCACTATTGATGGAAGCTGACAGCAATAGGTATTCTCAATAAAGGCACCATGATATCTCTTGGGATTGAGATAGAGTGTCCCCTTGGGTTATCCTAAGGAGGTGTGTTCATGAAAACTATGGTCATAGTAGTTCCTTTAGTGGAACTTAACATAGGCTCTTTGAGAGCTAAGATATGTCAATCGAACATACAATAGAAGGATTTGTTACCCAAGGATGGTAGAGGTAGTCTTGAAAGGTTGATAGCTTTCATCTTGTTAAACTATAGACACCAGTTCATGGGAAGACTGAACATAATAGATAGCAAGTCACGGACTCGAGCACTTGGTGTCTCGTTGTTATTTACATAGGATACTAGAGTTTAGTTAATTCTCTATAGTGGGATGTTGAATCACCTTTAGAATTGAATTATGAGGGATTCAATATTCCTATGGAACCTAGTGGTCCCCGCTCTAAGCTCATATACCTTGCTAGCATGGTTATAAGGGTCAGATTAGCTCTAGGTTCACTTTTGTGCATAAAGGTGTTTTGGTAATTACTTAAGGTTACATAGGGATAAGTGAACAAGGTCTCTAGGTTGGGCCAATTGATTAATTAGTAGGCTTAGGTTAATTAATCAATTAGAGCCCATTTTGGGCTAGATTAAGTAACCTAAGTCCATGTGGGCTCAAGTCACTTAAGCCCAAATAGGAACCTTATAAATACTCCCTAGGGGTTAGGGTTTCTATAGCTTTTGTATTCCAACATCCAGAGAGATAGAGAGTTATAGCCTCCACCCCCTTTTCATCCCCACCGAACGTGTGTCAAGATCAAGGTTCGAGTCACTAAGCGAAAAACTTCAGGTTTATGAGACTTCTGCGATTTTGATCTTCATCTTCACCATATGGATGTGATTTGGGAACATTTGAATCTGAGGTATGGTTTTCATTAGCACTTTCTAAATCTTTTTAAAGTATAAAAATGTTTTTTTTTTCCATTGTGCATAGGATTTAGAAAATGTCTAGGATAGTTATGCATGTTCATAAGCTGGTTTGAATTCGGGAAACAGATAGATCTGATTTTTCCCTTCAACTGGTATTAGAGTGAAAGGTTTGCAATCATGCTAGAACCATTCTAGGATGTCCTAACTTGTTTTTGCAAGGTATTTTTTTATCCCATGGCCCCAAGGATTAATTAGTGTACGTTTTTTATTATGATTTTGTTATAATACAATGGTTATAATTGTGATTACTTTTTATTAGGGATGTAATAATTACTTAGATTGGTTTTTACTTTTCCTAGATGGGATCTAAGCCTCATAAGAGGAATAGGATTTTTTTTTTCTTTTGTAAAAATTCCATTTTTATCTTAGAATGATATGTAAACTCCAAATCCTTGGAGTATAGGATTTTGTTGTAAAACTCCAATTTTTTTATTATTCTTTATAACGTATGGAGAGTATGGAAGTATTCTAAAGCATCACAAAGTGTTCGCGCACATTCCCTTGTCAGAAAAAAGAAAAGAAGGCTTCTTGAAGTTTCTTTTATAAGTTCCTATGGTGTTTTAATGGAAAAGTGAGATTCTTGGAAAATCTTGATTTGAGATCCTTGTCAGCATAGTTTCATCAATTTTAACTTAAAATTAGGATGAATTTCCATGAGATTTTCGGGGCAAACCAAGGCTTCAAATAGATTACAATTCAGAGTTGAAACAAGGAACTTATAGTCGATTGAAGAAAGGTTGCGCAAAGAGCATGGCAGAACAGATGTTGAATTTAACTCAAAATTGGGGCTACCTCCCATGAGCTTTTTAGGGAAACAAAAATATAGTTTCAAATCTTAAGAAGTTAGGAATCCAAGACTTCAAACGGATCACAATTCGAAGTTGAAACGAGGGAGATATGATTGATTGAATCAAGGTTGCGCAAAGGACTTGAAATTACGGGATGGAGTATAGGCCAAATTGTTTTCGGTTGTTTGGGCTAATTTTTTTTTTTTGGCCTCTTTTTGGGCACTTTTTATGGCAATTGGGCCCGTTGGGTTTTTCTTTTCTCACTAACCCTATCTTTGGTTGTAAGGCTATTTTGGTAATTTGGATTTTATCAGTTACTAAATTTGCAACAATATCCCTAAGTCCATGGGAATTATTTATTTAATTTCATTTATGTCTTTATACTTTTTTTTTTTATTTTTGGCATAGAATATATTTTGGTATTCTTAAGTAAATGAATTTTCATTTTTTTTTCTTATTTTAGATAATTTATTAAATTGAAATGTGCTATGTATTAGGAAATTTTTAGGAAAAGACAAGTTGGAAATAAATAACTTACTTCATTTTCAAAATTAAACCCTTAGAGATATTTTTTAAAATAAATCTTTTTTGATTTTAGATCTCTAAGAATCTTTTTATTTTAGCGAAAAAGTTTTATTTTTCTAAGTCTTTATGAAATAAAATCTTTCATATTTAGCACAATATTCTAATTTAAAGACATAAATTATTTTTGGAAAAATATATGATAGATAATTCATGATTAAGATAGCTTACCAAGATCTTGTTTCAAATAAAATAAATTACAATGGAAAATTTGAATTTTCTTAAAAGAATAATTTTTTGTGAGTTTTATTTCCATTATTATTTATTTAAAAAATTGGTTATTATCATTTGCAATTTCAAATTCCTTTTGGGAATTTCCTTTGTTTGGGTTAGGTGGTTCTCCAAGCTCCCCTCCCTCCCTCAGAGAGAAGGAAAATGACACCTAAAATGACACCTAAGAGAATGAGGAAATCATTTAGTTTGAAAATGAAAGTTCAAGGATAAGGAATATGAAATATATCTCTATTTGGCACAAGAGTCCTAATTCAAGTAATAAATAAAAGTTTTGGAAATTCTCATGATGGATAATTTATTTTAAGATAGTTACCAAAACTATCTTAAAGTCTTTCTTCCAAAATATTAAGCGGGAGTGGGCCATAGGTAAGCCCATAGCCTCCAAGATCAAGCCCATCTTGATTTTGGGCCCATCACCATCCTAAAGATGGGGTGATGGTCCAAGGAATCAAGGGATATGGATTATCTTTTACACACAAGAATATATATGTTTGTAGTGGGAGTGACCAATCCGAAAGATGAAACTCTTCACTTGGTAGCATTGATATCAAGGATCTTGGTTACACACTTAACTTAGACATGAAGTGGTAGAATCACCTAAAGTGGTCCCACTTGCATGGGCTAAGGGCTAAACATAAAGGTATGTTGATCAATACCTTATGATAACCTTTAGAGGTTTAAGGTAGGTTGATTAACTAGAAAGGTTCTCTACCTAATAATAAGAGTCATGTCTTGCCTAAAGTAGGCTTGATTCTTATGATACTAAGATACCTTGCATGGATATTTGTAGTTTGAGAGCACTATATTTTTGCTAAATTAATTATCAACTTACCTTGAATGATCTTTTTCTTTTTATTAATGCATGGAATTATTATACTTATAACAGATATCATATCTTTAACTTATCACCTATTATATTTTGTTTGAATTGGACTTAATTATATACTGAACATAATCTAGATATAGTATTAATTGCATGGAAGCTAATTTTGGTAGAGTTTGGTATTTCCTTTAAACAAAAATATCATAAAGAGAAGCATATCAAAAGTGGAAAAAGAGATATTAAAAGACTAAGTTTCTCATACTTGGGTCTTTATATCATGTGTTTCAAAAGCAACACATGTCTATTGCCATAGTCTATGATATTCTCTTTAAAGTTGTAAGAGTTATTTGGTGATAAGGGAAGTCAACTAGACAAGTTGCCCTTAAGACTATTGTGAACACCAGGATTCAAGTTATCTTAGAGATCTTACTAGATTCCTTTAGGATGGGTAAGAATATTCTCAAAGAGTAAAAGAGTGTACATATGGAAGTCAAGGTTCTTCAAGCTTTTCTACTAAGAAGAAGAAAAACAACACCAAATACGAGAAGTTCAAGAAAAGGAATGAGAGAAGAAACTCATGGTCAATGATTCCTTTATGACCTTTGAGGACATTTAAAAAAAGAATGCTTGGAGTGCCTAAGAATAGGCAAGTATACATCATGTTCTTGTTGTTGAATACATGGTGGTGGATAGATTCCAGGCCCACTATCCATAATGATTGGAAAAACCCATATCTCTCCATTTTCCAAGCCCGAATCAGGTTAGGAACATGCATAACTATCCTAGGATTTTTCTAAATCCTATGAATAGCAGAAAAATAACATTTTTAAACTTTAAAAGGATTTAGAAAGTGCTAACAAAAACCATACCTCATAATCGAATATTCTCGAATCAAATCCACATGGTGAAGATGAAGATCAAAATCATAGAAGTCTCGTAAACCCGAAGTCTTTTGTCCAATGACTCGAACCTAGATCTTAGCACACTTCCAGTGGGAAGGAAAAGAATGGGAGGCTATGGCTCTCTATCTCTTTGGATGGTGGAAGACAAAAGCTATGGAAACGCTAACCCCTAAGGGGTATTTATAGGGTTCTTAAGTGAGCTTAAGTGACTTGAGCCCACATGGGCTTAAGTCACTTAATTTTGCCCAAAATGGGTTCTAATTGATTAATTAACCTAATAGGGCCTACTAACTAATCAATTAGCCCGATCCAGAGACCTTGTTCACTTACCCCTATGTAACCTTGCATAATTACCAAAACACCCTTATGTACAAAAGTGAATCTAGAGCCAATTTGACCCTCATAACCCATGCCAATAAGGTATATGAGCTTAGAGTGGGGTCCAATATGACCCATAGGAATACTAGCTCCCTCAAAATTAAATTCTAAAGTTGATTAACATCCCACTATAGAGAATCAACTAAACTCCAGTATTCCATGTAAATAACAACAAGACACCAAGTGCTCAGGTTCATGACCTGCTATCCATTGTGTTTTGTCTCCCCATGAACTAGTGTTTGTAGTCTAACAAGGTGAAATCTATTAGCCTTTCAAGACGACCTCTACCATCCTTGAGTTATAGATCCTTCTATTGTGTGTTTAATTGACATATCTTAGCTCTTAAAGAGCTTATGTCAAGTTCCATTTAAGTTACTACCATGACCATAGTTTCCATGAACACACCTCCTTAAGATCACCCAAGGGGATACGCTATCTTAATCCCAAGAGATATCATGGTGCCTCTATTAAGAATACCTATTACTACCGAATTCCATCAACAATGACCCAATTCATAGGGAATATATGATCAACTTACAAGGTGGTGCACTACAACATCCAATGGGTTACCTAGACCCATGAACCAGTTATGAACAAGTCATCTATTTCCAAGGAACCCATGGCTTATATCTTCTGTGCAACTCCTAATGCACCTAAGTCACATACAATGTAAAAGATGCAAGCAAGAATGCTCATAAAGTATAATACATGGAATAAGGATAGATAAAAGTGAAACCGAAACATCATTAAATAAATAATGAATTCCAAATTTATTGCATCATGTCATGCTTTTAAAGGCTCTATCCTAACATTCTCCCACTAGCCCTCAAAGTATCATGCCTATAAAACATGATGGATACTCATCTGAAACATATGTTATCCCTATGACCAACAAAGACTCTCCCTGCTAATGTCTTGGTAAAGGGATCCACCAGGTTCTCCATAGAATGTATCTTGTCAACCATCATGTCACCCTCTAAACTATCTCAACACTTTAGAGAACAAACACATAATCCCTTGTTCTCCTAAGATACTTGAGTATATGCTTGACAACCGTCCAATGTTCTAGAGTTGGATTAGATCGATATCTATTCACCATGCCCACTGCAAAGCAAATATCTGGTCTAGTATATAGCATCGCATACATAAGGCTACCTATTGTAGAGGCATAGGGTACTGACTACATGCACTCTTTCTCCTCAGGTGTTTTAGGACACTAATCCTGAGAAAGAGTAATTCCATACCTAAAAGGTAACAAACCTTTCTTGGAATCCTACATCACATACTTGACCAAAATCTTATCTATGTCGATAGCTTAAGATAGAGCTAGTTTCCTATTCTTGTGGTTCCTAATGACCTTCATCCTAATAATATACTATGCTTCTCCTAGATCCTTCATTTGGAACTGAGTAGAAAACCAAATCTTAACTAATGACAATAACCTTACATCCTTACTAATGAGTAGATTGTCATCTACATACAAGATCATAAGACCTCTATGGTTCCCTGTACCTTCTTATACACATAAGGCCCTTTGCTATGAAAATATCTGGCTACATCATATAAATGCTAATATCAAAATAATTTTTTAAGAACACTATCTTGACATCCTATTGCAATATCTCATAAATAAGATACAGTACAATGGGTAGGAGTACTCTGATGGATCTGAATATGATTACTGGTGAAAAGGTTTCCTATATTTGAAACAATGTTTCGAACTATAACCTTTAGCTACAACCGAGCCACATAAATCTCAACTTTTTCCATCTACTCCTTTGTTCCTCTTGTAGACCAACTTACACTTATAGGTTTTATCTCTTCAGGTGCTTCTACATGAACCCATACTACATTAGAATCACAAGGATTCTAACTCTACCTACATAGCTCTTTGCCAAAGATGTGCACCCTCATCACTCATTGCTTTATCATAATCTATGGGGTCAATCTCATGTTCCTTTAGAATGGCCTTGGAAGACTTTCCCACATAAATGAATCTGTTTGGTTGTTTAACAACCTTTCCACTATGATGAGGCATCAGTGTACTAGAAATGGGAATGGTTAGTACTAGATCCATGGTATCTTATATATAGTAGGACTATCTTCTAGTATTCTCCAATCTATATCATTGTTTCCCTTATTACATATCTTATAGTCTTCATCATAAATAAGGTATTTATAACAACAAACACCTTTTGATAATCCTAATTATAAAGTAATTCTCCCTAAATCCTCTTGGATATCTTATAAACTTATACACCTTTTTAGAAAAAGAGGTATTATACAACCTTTAGATATATCCACAAAGAATATGGGAAGTAATGAGAAACCAATCACCGAGCTCACTATGTCTATCAAAGTTCAATATCTTCTTTCCATTACTCCATTTTGCAATGGAGTCCTTGGTGCACCCAACTATGTTATCATCTCATGCTCCATATGGAAAAGATTGAACTTACTAGACACACTACCTCGATCTAATTGAAGTGTCTTGATATGTTTACCCAATAGGTTATCTGGATTCTGCCTTAAATTTAATGAGTTTATTGAAGGCATTAGAGTATTTATCAATAAAATGATAAAAAAGCCATACCTTCCATATATAAACACAAAAAGGTTTATATACGTGAGCATGCACTAACTCTAAACATTCCTTAGTTCCAAGTTCTTTAAAAATAAAGGGGCCTTTTGGTCAGTTTACCATCTATATAGGATTCATAGACTGAAAGATCTTCTAAATTAAGAAGGTCCAGACTTAATTAATCTTTGGATCTAATATAGATTAATATGACCTAGGCATTAGAAGCCAATTGTTTGATTAGTGCTAGGTTCTTTCTTTCAGTGAGATTTGACTATTCTTATTACTTCGCAAAGTGATAATGGAATCTCACATAAAAAAGGTAATGAAAGGAAAAACTCGGATCTCTTCATTTCCCAAGCCCAAATCAGGTTAGGAACATGCATAATTATCCTAGGCTTTTTCTAAATCCTATGCACAGCGAAAAAAAAAGGCATTTTTATATTTTAAAAGGATTTAGAAAGTGCTAACGAAAACCATACCTCATATTCGAATGTTCCCGAATCAAATCCACATGGTGAAGATGATGAACAAAATTGTAGAAGTCTCGTAAACCCATGATCTTCCACTAGATGACTTGAATCTTGATCTTGGCACACTTCCAATGGGGTAGAGAAGAGGGTGAAGGCTATGGCTCTGTATATCTCTAGGTGGTGGAAGACAAAAGTTACGGAAACAGTAACCCTTAGGGGGGTATTTATAGGGTTCCTAAGTGGGCTTAAGTAACTTGAGTCCACATGGACTTGGGTCACTTAATCTAGCCCAAAATGGGTTCTAATTGATTAATTAACCCAATATAGTTTACTAATTAATCAATTAGCCTAATCCAGAGACATTGTTCACTTACCCCTATGCATCCTTGCTTAATTACCAAAATACCCTTATGCATAAAAGTGAACGTAAAGCCAATTAGACCCCAATAACCCATGCCAATAAGGTAGATGAGCTCAAAACGGAGACCACTAGGATCCATAGGAATACTATCTCCCTCATAATCCAATTCTAAAGTTGATTCAACATCCCACTATAGATAATCAATTCAACTCCAATATCCTAATAAATAACAACGAGACACCAAGTGCTCAGGTTTATGACCTACTATCCATTGTGTTTAGTCTCCCCATGAACTGGTGTCCACAGTTTAACAAAGTGAAAGATATCAGCCTTTCAAGACTACCTTTACTATCCTTGAGTTATAGATCCTCCTATTGTGTGTTCAATTAACATGTCTTAGCTCTCAAAGAGCCTATGTCAAGTTCCACTTAAGGAACTACTATGACCATAGTTTCCATGAACACACCTCCTTAAGATCACCCAAGGGAGCACGCTGTCTCAATCCTAAGATATATCATGGTGCCTTTATTAAGAATACCTATTGCTATTGACTTCCATCAATAATTACCCAATCCATCGACAATATATGATTAGCTTACAATCTCACCCATAGGTCAAAGTCATTGCTAACTTTATAACAAGTTCAATATTCTCTCAAGGTTGAGAGACAATACAATAAAGCAGCTTGATGAGGTCATGACTACTTGATAGCCTTAAGTCATGACTCATTGTAGGCCTTGTCTAATGTATAACCATACACACTAGTGCACTCATCATGGAAAGCTTGTCCCGATAGCTAAGACCAACCATCCCTCCAATTAGGAGGTGGTGCATTACAACTTCTAATGGGTTGCCTAGACCCATAAACTAGTTGTGAACAAGTCATCTATTTGCAAGGAACCCATGACTTAGATCTTTTGTACAACTCCTAATGCACCTAAGTCACATACAATGCAAAAAATGCAAGCAAGAATGCTCATAAATTATAATACATGGAATAAGGATAGATAAAAGTGAAACTGGAACATCATTAAATAAATAATGAATTCCAAATTCATTACATCATGTCATGCTTTTAAGGGCTCTATCCTAATAGGTAATATCTCCCACTAACTTGCATAAGTAATCTTGTAACTAAAGCTGAGGTAAGTACAATCTCATCATGTGACCTTCTCACTTGTTGAAAACCTTGTAAAGAACTACAAATAGTGGGCCTGGAATCTATCCATCACAACTTTGTGAAATCTACCACTATATATTCAACAATAAGAACATGATGTGTTTTTTACTATCCTTAGGCACTCCAACCATTCATTTTTTAAGTATCCCAAAAGGTCACTGTATGCACAAATTTCGTAAATTTTAGTCCTGCAAAATTAGCAAAACAAAATAGGAAAATAATGCAAACAAAATATTTATTGAAATTGAAAATATTATGGGTACAATCTCAAAAAATAAAAATAAAAATCCAAAAGAATATTTTCCCTTTGATTCTTTTGCCTTGATCACACTTTGAAATACGATGCTGATGTTTTCTTGATTTTGAAGATCAATCGAGGGCTACAAGTGGCTTATTCTCGAATGACCTTGTTGAATGGCGAAGAACGTGTGTACCAATTCTTTTGCCGCTTATCAAACTTGCAGGGAGATTTGATGAAGCTTTTTCTTTTGTTGTGAAGCCCCTTTTCCCGTACAAAGTTACCTTTAGATTTTCTCCTTAGGATTTCCCTTTCTGGATTTTTTTTTTTTAACTTCTGAATTTTCTTCCTTTTTATTTTTATTTTTATTTTATTTTATTTTTATGGAAGAGACCTCTATTTATAGGTGAAGATGGGGAATTTGAATTTCAAATTCCCGAATTTTAGTTGCTTAATTCAAGGGATTTAGTTCCTTGATTTTAGCAAATTTTATTCTTCAAGAAGTTTTACCAACAAGATACTAATAATAATAATAATAATTTTCTTATTATTATTATTATTATCCTTTTTATAGTTAGAGATTAGGAAAACTTATCTATGAGAGGATTTTTTTTTTCAATTTATTGATTTTGAAGACCAAATTAGTGGTAATTTAATTCACTAATTTTTTTTTTTGCCTACAAATGTCCCAACTTCAAGATGCATCACGTACACGCATTGTCATGTGGATGGGGTGAGTCTTGAAGTAATTTGGTTTGTTTTTTTTTTTTTTGATTTCTTTCCCACTTTTTTCCAAACTCCACTTCATTTTCCTTCTTGCTTTACACTTTGAATCCTCTTCCAATTTGTTTTCCTTCTTGCTTTGCACTTTCAATCATTTTCCAATTTGTCATCCCTACATACACTTTTTTTCTTATATAAAGGGGACAATAGTTGAGAAACTTGACTTGAAACTTATTGATTACTACTCAAAAAGTGCTATTTGATAGCTCGTAATTAACTCTTTTAAACACTTTTGAGTAGTAGTTATTGCCTTTTAACCCAATTAACATATTAAGGACCTTTGCAAGCACTTCTAATCAATTTGTGTTAAGTTTTGGTGTTTTGATAGCTTTTTGATCACCAAAGCAATCCGAGATTGAGGAGAGTTATTTGGAATCCATGGCAAAGCAATGGAAAGCTCAGAAACATGAAGAACCAAAGCTTTGAAGTCCTTTGCCATAAGCAAATCCGGAATGCAAGGAGGGGAAGCAAAGAGAAATCTGCCATGAAACATTCTTGATGACAGTCATGTTAGCCACTTTTGGAGCACTTTCTGGAGTCCAATTTATACATGCTATATGTCGTTTCGAAGCTCAGGAAGTCAAAAATCCAATGCTCCAAACGGTGCGCGATTTGGAGTTGAAATGAAGAAATTACAGCCATTGCAAGTAGATCACTCCAAGCTGAAGGAATATTTTTGCACGGCTGTGAAATCAGCCTTTTGCTGCGAAAATTTCGCAGCCATTTTGCACAGTGCATGGGTGTTCTCCTGAAGCTTCCCGATAGTTGCAACCGACATTGTGAGATATTTTTCTTTAGATTTTTTTATGTCTAAATCCCCATTTTTTCCTTGTAACCCACCAATTATAGGATTTCTTAGTTATCAAGTTTGGAAAAGGGGTGAATAACCTCAGATATTTTGTTTTGTAATTTTCTTTATATATAGATCTCGGGAGCTTGTTCTCAAATCATCATGTAATCCAACAAAAGATAGATATATAAATATTTAGAATATACAGAGCCTTGCTCTATTTTTTTTCCTTCTCTTTCATTTTCATTTTCTTGCTAACCAAACTCTGAGGATTTTTCCTCAGAGGATGAGAGGCTAGGCTTTCATCTCTTGGAGTGAGGAAATCTGGGTAAGTTTCCAAATGCATAAATTGGAAGTTTTGTTGTTTTAGTTTTTAATGAAGATAAAGTGTGACCCGTTAATGGTTTTTATCTTTTTAGTTAACTTAAAACGCCTTGAAGTCACCTGGGCCAACACTTGGTAAGGCAAGTGATCTCCATCCATGGAGATGCATTAGTTTATCTCTTGCGAGCTTTTGGGAGGTGGTTTGAAGGTAGGATTTTCTAGAATAGCCAACACTTGGTAAGCTTTTGGACTCTAAGGAGACATCCATTAGTTATCTCTTACGAGCTTTTGACGGGTAATCCAAGGTTAAAGATCACCTTGAATGGCAAATGCTAGGTGAGAGGCACGAGCCATTGCAAGATGCATCAGTGAGAGGGATTTAGTGTTTGAACCCATTAATGGGAAGCATCTGTACAACACCGGTTAGAGAATTAACTATATGTTAATTCTCTAATGCGAGGAAAAGAAACAAGTGACCGAAACTCCCTTTTTGTATGAGGAATTTGAGCCTAGTGATCTGAAACTCCATGAAACACTTTTCTTTGTAAGTAAAATCAGTTACTATTTGTGGTTAGTTTAAAACCAAACCTTTTCCAACTCATCTTTATGTTTTCTTTTAAAGCTAACATTGAAATGAAAAGGCACCAATTCAACTTTGAATTAATATCATTTGTGAAGTGAAAACCCATCCCAATGAACGATCCTAGAGCCACTATGCTATAGTAGCTTTGTCTTTGCTATCCTAGTTCATGGTGTAATGGGTTATAAATTTTGTTGATTACTTCCTCAATCAAGGAGCACCAGCTGGACATGAATCAACTGATACACCAATTGGGCACGAATCACTTATTAGAGAGCTCTTTTGATCTTTGGGTGTTCTTCAATCCAACTTGAGAAATCCAACTTGAATTCACCACGAGAAATCTTCACCTCTTCAAACTTTAAGTGTTTTTTTTTTCTTTTTTGAATATATATATATATATATATATATATATATATATATATATATATATATATACATATATATATATATATATATATATATGTATATTTTGGAGCTTGGTGGGATGGAGCCACAATGTTGGTGGAGACGTGAGCCATGATAGTGGTTACCTTGGGACATAGAGGTCATGTGGTGGAGATCATATTGTGGTGTCCAACGTCATGCTGTGGAGAGGCTTCAATGGTGGTTGTTTGTGGTGTGCATGGATGATTAAATATATATATTATAACACCAATCCAAAGTGAATTGAGATATGTGTATAAAATCTCCATAAGTCAAACCTTACCATGGAAAAACGTGGGCTTATGGGTCCTTGATACCCACTTTCCAATTTTCATGTACATATATATATACATGTTGACACGTGTTATCCTTACTTATTCATTTTTTTTAAGGAAGAAGAAGAGTTACCTTTTTTGAACACGTGTCGACCTTCATTATTCACTCTGATTTCAGGTAATTTAATTAATTAACTTTTTAAATTACCTTAATACTTGAAGGGAATATTTAATAAAATTAAATATAAAAAAAATGAATATTTAAAATTTGACCCTCATGTAATCAAGTCATAGCCTTGACGTGAAGAGGTGTTGTATTTTCGGCACTTATGTGCTAAAGTTTTCACCCATGCAAATTGGCTTGACTTGAAGGCATAGTGGTGTTCAAGTTTTAATATTTAATTAAAACTTGGAATAATACTTGGTATCTATGCAAACAAGTTATAGCACTAATGCTACGCAGTATTGTATTTTCGGCACTTATGTGTTAAAGTCTTCACTCATGCAAATTGGCTTGACTTGAATGCATTGTGATATTTCAAAGGAGAAAAGGACCTTCATTTTTTGAATGCACATCGGCCTCCATTATTTGCAAAGGTGAATTTGATTTCAGGTAATTTAATATAATTTAATTAATTAATTAATAATTAAAAAAATTACCTTAATACTTGAGGGGAATTTTTAACAAAATTAAATATCCATAAAAAAATATGAATATTTAAGATTTGACCCTTATGTAATCAAGTTGTAGCCCTGAGGCGAAGCGGTGTTGTATTTTCGGCACTTATGTGCTAATGTCTTCACCCATGCAAATTGGCTTGACTTGAATGTGTAGTGGTATTTCAAGGGAGAAAAAGACCTTCCTTTTTTTAACATGCCTCAGCCTCCATTATTCGCAAAGGTGAATTTGATTTCAAGTAATTTAATTTAATTTAATAAATTAATAATTTTAAAAAATACCTTAATACTTAGGGGAATTTTTAACAAAATTAAATATCCATAAAAAAAATATGAATATTTAAGATTTGAACCTCATGTAATCAAGTCGTAACCCTGACGCTAAGTGGTGTCGTATTTTCGACACTTATGTGCTAAAGTCTTCACCCATGCAAATTGGCTTGACTTGAATGCATAGTGTTGTTCAAGTTTTAATATTTAATTGAAAGTTGGAAAAATACTTGGTATCTATGCAAACAAGCTACGGTCCTAATGCTACACAGTGTTGTACTTTCAACACTTAATACAACTTGAGTGCTAGGGTTTTCACCCATGCGAATTGGGCTGACTTAACTGCACAATAGCATCTAAAAACTTAGACCCATATTTTATTTATCTCTCTTTTTACCTTTTTTTTTTTTATAGGATGGCATTCTTCAAATGGTCCAAAGAGAAAACCGTAACCATTCTTGAGGATGATAGTGAAGATTTTGAGGAAGGGACTACCTTGTCAGTGCATAAGTCACTTACTGACCTTCAATCTTTGTCAGTTCCAGTGACAAAGACCCATTACACATTTCTTCCTGGTCCCGAGTTGCATCTTGCAAGCTTAAAAATATCAGCAAATCAAAATTTAATAAGGTGAAACCTGTTTCTGATGTTCTGCTGCTGAATTCCTCTCACCCAGCTACTACTGAGGTTCATGATGAATTTGGATTGGTGGGCTCTCGTGTTCGTGACGGAGAAGCCAAATGGAGAAGCTCATTCAAAGTACTTGGGGAATCTTTCTTTACCGAATGATATTGGGAATGGGTTGAGGAGGTATTAGGTCGGCATGAACCATTCCTTAAAGGATGTAAACTTTATGAAGCTATTTTTACATCCTTATTCAGTTATTATCGTCATGCCTCTGTGATTAGGGCTTTTTGCGAACATTGGTGTCCTACCACTAACACCTTGCATACTTCCATTGGAGAGGTTTCCATCTCTCTTTGGGACTTGTATCATATTGCTGGACTACCCATCAGTGGATCTTTTTATGATGAGATGGTACCAAGCCGGAAGAGTTATCTAATGATGCAACAAAGTCCTCACTCCCACCAAGTTGTCAAAACTTATTCCTTGCATATCATTGAATTTTCTTTGAGACGAAAGGGAAGTCTTCAGTTAAGTTAGCCTCTTGGGTGTCATTTTGGTACAAAGGTTCTATGAAGTATGCAAAACCTCTAAATAAAAGTACAAGTAATAAAACATAAAGGCCTAAGGAGAATCATAACCCCTCCGGGGAAATTGATCCTATTAAATCTCGTACTCAATTGGAGATGGAAGTTTTTGACAACCTTGGCGTAGTTGAGATAGATGTTAAAGAGACTTACTTGTCCTCTTTCTTAGCATGTTGGTTTTGTTCTTCCTTGGGGGGGGGGGGGGGG
>BKBX01005854.1:5242411-5295021 GCA_008326845.1 Vitis x labruscana x Vitis vinifera | reverse complement strand
GGGGGTGTCAATTTGATTCATCCTGGAGTCTTGAAAGTAGCTAGTAGAATGGCTTAAGGTGAGACATTTAGCCTTGCTGTTCCGGTGTTGTCAAGCCTTTACAATAGCTTAAATGAAATCGCTTATTCTTCGAAACTTGGGACTAATGCATCTATTTTCCCTATTCATTACTTATATGGGTGGTTAGGTGAATATTTCGACACCCATTTCATTTCTCCTTCTTGGAACCATCCCCCACAGATGACTTATTATGCTGGCGAGTTTTCTGCTAAGTGTTTTGATGATTTGCAAGCTCAGGCTTTGATAATGTCTTGCAAAGGCATAATGTTGGACCACTTGGCATTGCACCACAAGGAGCGTGTGCACTGGAATGATAATGAATCTATTAGTGTTACCAAAACTTCTTATCTCATAAGTCTTCACTCTAGCTATTTATCTTTGCGACAAGGTAACCATCGGGTGATCCAACCATATTATCCTCATCGGTTTTCTAGGCAATTTAGGTATCCTCAAGACCTTCCAGGGGGTTTGCCAGAGATTTTTTGCACTGGAACTTTAAAGGCGGTGTATCAACATTGGGAGTCATGCACCAAGCTTGGTACCTACTCCAAAGTTACTATACCAGATTCCCATAGTCATAAAGAGTTTTCAATCACAAAGGCTTATGTGGATTGGTGGATCAGAGTGCATAATCCTGGTAAGGAAATTCTTACTACTGCTTGTATAGAGCCCTCTCTTGATTCTTCTCGACAAATAACCTTAAAATCTTTAGAGAGTAGAATACGCAAGAATGACTCAAGTGTTTCTACTAAGGAGAATGTTAAAGACAATGTTGAGAATGATTTTGATTATTTACTTGATGATTCAAAAGCTTCTTCTAAGCACTCAATGGGTGGACATCAAACTAATACTTCTACATACTTAGAGCATGAGGAAACTATTTTCAATGGCGGTAATACTCACTCTCACAAGACTTTGAAACAACATAACAATGCAGAGGGCTTTGTGTATCAGATGATGACTCTGAAAATACAAGTGAATGTCACTTCAAATGCCGAAAGATTAGACCCAACCATGTGTACTATGATGAGACCAACTCTCATCCTCTTAATGCAGATGTCTTCTTTGCTGACATCCCAAATTCTACTCAACTTATAGAACTTGATGGTGAAGAGGTAATTTTTTTTTTAGCATTGATATTAACAAAAATAAATATTTGCCTTAGGTGGCGAGTGACAACCAATTTTTCGATGAAGGGGATGAGTCCTCTCCCAAGGATCGGTTTGAAACTCTTGTTGCTACTAGGGAGTTGACGCCTTTTACATTGACTATACAACGAGATAATAACTCTATCATCCCATTACCTTTGTCTCATTCTCTTTTGGGTGATGAAGGTATTACTAACATCTTAAGTGATGTTCTGATTGAATCTCAAGGTCAAAAGACCACAATTGGAGATATAACATATGATGAATTGACACTTTTAGCAGTTGCAGGTTTAATTATTGAACAACAATCTCCATGCCCTATTGTCAGCCCCTTAGCCACTTGATTCAGACCCCGAGAAATAGGCCTCATGGGTAGGCCTTGCACCCATGAGAGCCTAGGCGGAAAGCAAGGAAAACCTGGAGGTTTGGTGGTTCAAACCCCAGGAGCTAAGTGTAGGGATCACGGACAAGTCAAGCGCGCACTCCGGATAGGCGTTACCGAAGAATCCGGACATGTCTGCCCAGGGAAATTGAATCGTCCTCCTTTCCTATCTGGCGACAGGGGGGCGCCGGATGTGAGATATCCAGAGAGGTGGAACGTCGGCCGGACAGAATTCCGGATATGAGACGTCCGGGTGGAATGAGGGATTCCCGTCCAGGTGGAATGAGGGATTCCCGTTCGGGTGGAATGAGGGAGAATTTCCCATCCAGGTGGAATGAGTGATGCCACGTGTTGCAAGGGGTCGTCTGCGTGTCCAAGGGAGAGGGAGCCACGTGGCACTTTTTTAGGGAGGATCCCACAGTGGGTGGTTGTGCAAGCAGTTCAGGGCGGTTCTGGGCGGTTGCATAACCACCAAGGGAAAAACTGTAGGGTGAGTCTTTCAAAAGGGCTCCTGCAACCTTGAGAGAAAAAGGAGAGAGAGAATAGGGAAAGTAGTCTCTGAATGCTTGGGATGTAAGCATTGCTCTCTGACTCAGGGAAACAATTTTGTATCTTGTAGTTGAGATTAATACAAGTTAGGAAGGATTTCCTGTAACCTTGTTGTGTCCCTATTTCATTTGGTTTGCTATTGTTTGTGTGCATTTTGAGAAGGCTGGGATAGAAGGTTGGCTAAGGAAGGGTTCTTAGCACCGCGCACTAGGTGAAAATTTTAGGGTGATTTTCGAGTGTGTGATAGTTGGTATCAGAGCAAGCACCAGAGATGGCTAGTGATAGTGAAATGGAGGCCTTACGGGAGAGGATGACTCAAATAGAAGAGGCGTTGGGAGAATGGCCACGTGAGGATGGCACAGTGGCTAAGTGGGCAGAGCACACTAGGGGAGAAGTCCAAGTGCAGAGGAGTATGTTGGAGTCCCATGATAATTTCTTTGAGGAGAAATTGGCTGAGTTCAAAACCAAGATGCACTCCCTGAGGAGTATGTATCTGACTGCTGATGCCAAACTATGGTGGCGAACCAGGATGGAGGACGATGCAGAGTCTAGAAGGCCCCAAATCACCACTTGGGAGACTCTGAAGAAGGAATTGAAGGATCAGTTCCTTCCCATCAACATGGCTTGGGTGGCCAGGGAGGCACTAAAAAGGCTCAAACACACCGGATCTATGAGGGAATACGTCAAGGAATTCAGTTCCTTGATGCTAGACATTAAGAACATGTCCGAGGAGGACAAGCTGTTCAACTTCATGTTTGGGTTGCAAGGATGGGCTCAGACGGAGCTCAGGAGGCAAGGGATTCATGATCTCCCTACTGCCATGGCTGCAGCAGACTGCTTGGTGGACTACAAGATGGGTGGTGCCATTTCCACCACGCAGAGACCCAGCTCAGAAGGGGGCAAGAAGGCTAAGATTGAGGGCAAGACTAAGGAGTTTGGGTGGAAGAAGCAGAACAAAAAGTCTGCTGTAGGAGAAAAACCAGTGGAGAAAACCACAAAGGTTGTGCAGTAGACCACTCGGATGACAAGATGCTTCATCTACAATGGCCCACATCGAGCCAAAGACTGCCCCAAAAGAGAGAAGCTCTCAGCCCTGGTGACTGCAGATGACAAGGGAGACTCTGACCTAGACTCTCTTCCTAGAGTCAATCCCCTGCAACTCCTGAACGTGATTCATGGTGAGACTCCAGTCTAGAAGTCTCTAATGCATATTCATGCAATAGTGAATGGTGTGCAGGTGAAGGCCTTGGTGGATAGTGGTGCCACTCATAATTTCGTGGCCACCAAAGAAGCAGCCAGGTTGGGACTAAAGTTGGAAGAGGACACTAGTAGGATCAAGGCAGTAAACAACAAAGCTCAAAAAATCCAAGGTGTAGAAAAGAATGTCCCCATGCAAATTGGTGACTGGAAAGGTATGTGTAGCTTACTCTGTGTACCTTTGGACGATTTTGACTTGATCCTTGGGGTGGACTTCCTATTGAGGGCTAAGGTGGCCCTGATCCCACACCTTGGTGGGTTGATGGTGTTGGAAGAGAAGCAACCTTGCTTCGTGCAAGCTTTGAGGGCAAGGGATGGTGGCAAGGGCTAACCCGAGATGTTGTCTGCTATCCAGTTGAAGAAAGGATTGAAGAGGGGCCAGGAGACCTATGTTGTAGCCTTGATCGAGATCAAGGAGGGACAATCTATGGAAGTCCCTGATTCAATCGTCAGTATCCTTAAGGAGTTCAAGGATGTCATACCTGCAGAACTCCCCAAGGAACTGCCACCACGGTGACCTATTGACCACAAGATAGAGTTGATGCCTGGAACTAAGGCTCCGGCACAAGCCCCTTACAGAATGCCCCCTGCAGAGCTACTGGAATTACATAAGCAGTTGAAGGAGTTGGTGGATGTAGGCTTAATCCAGCCCTCAAGGGCCCCATATGGTGCACCAGTGCTTTTCCAAAAGAAGCATGATAGCTCTCTCCACATGTGCGTGGACTATAGAGCACTCAACAAGGTGACCATAAAAAACAAGTACCCAATCCCCTTGGCTGCTGAGCTATTTGACAGATTGTCAAAAGCTTCTTACTTCACCAAGTTGGACCTGAGATCAGGTTTTTGGCAAGTGCAGATTGCAGCAGGAGATGAGGGGAAAAGGACTTGTGTAACTCGGTATGGCTCATACAAGTTCCTGGTAATGCCTTTTGGATTGACCAATTCCCCTACTACTTTCTGTAATTTAATGAATGATGTTCTGTTTGACTATTTGGATGCGTTTGTGGTAGTGTATCTAGATGACATTGTTGTTTATAGCAATACACTAACAGAACATGAGAAACACTTGAGATTGGTGTTTTAGAGATTGAGGGAGAATAGGCTTTATGTGAAGCCAGAGAAATGTGAGTTTGCTCAGGAAGAGATCACATTTCTAGGACATAAGATCAATGTAGGACTGATCAGGATGGACAAGGGCAAGGTGCAAGCTATTATGGAGTGGTCGGTCTCTACCAAAGTGACGGAACTGCGGTCCTTCCTTGGGTTGCCCAACTACTACAGAAGGTTCATTAAGGGGTATTCAAAGATGGTGTCTCCCCTTACTGACCTATTGAAGAAGGACAATCAGTGGGATTGGAGCATGTAGTGTCAGATGGATTTTGAAAGCCTGAAGGAAGCCATCTCCACTAAGCCTGTGTTGCGGTTGCCAGATTTGGACTTACCTTTTGAAGTCCAAACTGATGCCTCTGATAGAGCTTTGGGTGGAGTCTTGGTGCAGAAAGGACACCCTGTGGCGTTTGAGAGCAGGAAGCTGAACAATGCTGAGCAGAAGTACTCCACTCACGAGAAGGAAATGACTGTTGTGGTTCACTGCCTACAGCAGTGGAGGCACTACTTGTTGGGGAGTATCTTTACGGTGGTCATAGACAATATGGCCAATACCTTCTTCAAAACCCAGAAGAAGCTGAGCCCCAGACAAGCATGATGGCAGGAGTTCCTGGCCAACTTCAAATTTGAGTGGTTCCATTGACCAGGGAGACATAACACTATAGTTGATGCCTTGAGCAGGAGAGAAGTGATTGCCTACATCACAGCCCTCTCAGAAGTCATCTCTGACTTCAATGAGAAAATCAAACAAGCTACGGAACAGGATGCTGCATATGGTAGGCTGAAGCAGCAAGTGAAGGAGGGTGTGATTAGGAGGTATTGGCTAGAAGGTGACCTCCTTGTGGCAAAAAGAGGAAGATGGTATGTTCCTACAGGCGGCCTCATAAAGGAACTATTGCGAGAAACTCACGATGCGAAATGGGCAAGCCATCCCGGAGAAGAAAGGATTATGACCCTATTAGCTAGATCCTATTACTGGCCTAAGATGGGTAAGGACGTGCAAGCCTATGTGAAGTCCTGCTTGGTTTGTCAAATGGACAAGACTAAAAGGTAGAAGGCTGTAGGGTTGCTGCAGCCCCTCCCCATTCCAGAGAAACCTTGGGAAAACATCTCCATGGACTTCATCACTGGATTTCCAAAAGTTCGTGATTTTAAATCTGTCTTTGTTGTTGTGGATAGATTTTCAAAATATGTTATTTTTATACCTGCCCCTAATGCTTGCCCTGCGGAGGAAGCGACTAAACTGTTCTTTAGCAACGTTGTCAAGCACTTTGGGTTGCCACGGGACATAGTCAGTGATCGGGATACAAGATTTATAGGCAAGTTTTGGGTTGCGCTGTTCAAACTCTTGGGTTCAGAGTTGAAGTTCTCTACAGCCAACCATCCTCAGACTGATGGGCAGACAGAGAGGATCAATGCCTTGCTGGAGGAATACCTCAGGCACTATGTTATGGCAACACAAAATAATTGGGTGGACTTGATGGACACTGCACAGTTGTGTTACAACTTGTAGAGAAGCTCAGCAACAGGGATGAGTCCCTTTGAGTTAGCCATTGGGGTACAACCTCGGATGCCTCTAGAGGTGGCAAAGCAGAAGGTAGGAGGTAAAAGCCCTGCAACTTATAAAATGGCGCAGTCCCAGCAAGAGATGCTTGATGAAGCCCGGGACAGTCTGGAGAAGGCAGCCAGACGCATGAAGAAGTATGCAAACCGGGATAGAAGGCCCTTAGAATTTCAGGTTGGGGATAAAGTCCTCCTGAATTTGACTCCTCAAATATGGAAGAAGATCAGTAGCAAGACAAGGCAGAGGGGACTTATTTCCAAGTATGATGGACCCTTTGAGGTAATAAAGCGGGTTGGGCAGGTGGCATACATGTTGAAGCTGCTTGAAAGGCTCAAGCTTCACCCGACCTTCCATGTAAGTTTTCTGAAACCTTACCATGAGGATCTGGATGCAGAGATGGTGCAAACAAAGCGAGCCTCTCCCTTGGTCATGAAATAATTTGATCGGGAGATATAGAAGATCTTGGATCACAGGACCATGGGACACAGCAGAAAGAACCGGTGAACTGATTTCTTGGTTCAGTGGAAGGGGATTTCAATAACCGAAGCTTCATGGGAATGAGATGTTACTTTATGGAAATTTGAGAAGGAGGTCCAGGCATACTGGCAGTCTAAGTCGACGAGGGTGTCGACTTCAGCAGGCGGGGGTGGGTTAGTCAGCCCCTTAGCCACTTGATTCAGACCCGGAGAAATAGGGCTCATGGGTAGGCCTTGCACCCATGAGAGCCTAGGCGGAAATCAAGGAAAGCCTGGAGGTTTGGTGGTTCAAACCCCAGGAGCTAAGTGTGGGGATCGCGGACAAGTCAAGCGCACACTCCGGATAGGCGTTACCGAAGGATCCGGACATGTCTGCCCGAGGAAGTTGAATAGTCCTCCTCTCCCATTCGGCGACAGGGGAGCGCCGGATGTGAGATATCCGGAGAGGCGGAACGTCGGCGGGACAAAATTCCGAATATGAGACGTCCGGGTGGAATGAGCGATGCCACGTGTTGCAAGGGGTCGTTTGCGTGTCCAAGGGAAAGGAAGCCATGCGGCACTTTTTTAGGGAGGATCCCACAGTGGGTGGTTGTGCAAGCAGTTCAGGGCAGTTCTGGGCGGTTGCATAACCACCAAGGGAAAAACTGCAAGGTGAGTCTTTTAAAAGTGCTCCTGCAACCTTGAGAGAAAAAGGAGAGAGAGAAGAGGGAAAGTAGTCTTTGAATGCTTGGGATGTAAGCATTACTCTCTGACTCAGGGAAACAATTTTGTATCTTGTAGTTGAGATTAATACAAGTTGGGAAGGATTTCCTATAACCTCGTTGTGTCCCTGTTTCCTTTGGTTTGCTATTATTTATGTGCGTTTTGAGAAGGCTGGGAGAGAAGGTTGGCTAAGGAAGGGTTCTTATCACCGCGCACCAGGTGAAAATTTTAGGGTGATTTTCGAGGGTGTGACACCTACTATGGTTGCTCCTTCTACTTCCACTCACACATTCGACATTGAACAAATCATCCTTAATGCCCAACGCCAAGCAATGCTTATGATAGGAGAAGGTATTAAGGAGATGATTATCAAAACTACCAATGAGTGTCTCCCATTATTGAGGGGAAAACTTGATGAGCTTTTCAATGCTATCACAAAGATTGGAATGGACCCTTCACCATTCAAGTCTCAGATTGAGAAGTACATGGAAAGTGTATATCACCTCGATGTAGTACAACACACTGATTACTGATTACTACTCAAAAAGTGTTATTTAATAGCTTGTAATTAACTCTTTTAAACACTTTTGAGTAGTATTTATTACCTTTTAACTCAATTGGCATGTTAAGGACCCTTGCAATCAATTCTAATCAAATTGTGTTAAGTTTTAGTGTTTTGATAGTAATTTGATCACCAAAGCAATCCAAGATTGAGGAGAGTTCTTTGGAATCCATGGCAAAGCAAATGGAAAGCTCAGAAACATGAAGAACTGAAGCTTTGAAGCTTTAAAGTCCTTTGCCATAGGCAAATCCGGAATGCAAGGAGGGGAAGCAAAGAGAAATCTAACATGAAGCATTCTTGATGACAGTCATGTAAGACACTTTTGGAGCACTTTCTGGAGTCCAATTTATGCATAATATATGTTGTTTCAAAGCTCAGGAATTCAACAATCCAATTCTTCAAACGGTGCATGATTCGGAGTTGAAATGAAGAAGTTACAGCCATTGCAAGCAGATCACTCCAAGCTAAAGGAAGAATTTTGCACTGCAGCGAAATCACCATTTTGCTACGAAAATGTTGTCCTTTTGCTGTGAAAATTTCACAGCCATTTTGCATAGTGCTATGGAATTTCTCCTGAAGCTTCCCGATATTTGCAACCGACATTTTGAGATTTTTTGCTTTAGATATTTGATGTCTAAATCCCCAAACTCTCCTTGTAACCCACCTATCATAGGATTCCTTAGTCTTTAAGGAAGAACAAAGGGTGAATAACCTCTTATATATAGTTTTGTAATTTTCTTTACATAGGAGAATCAATCTCTCGGGAGCTTGTTCTTGGGGACAACCTTTTGTATAAGGAAGAAATATATCTACAGAGCACTTGCTCTGTTTTTCCTATATATTTTTGTTTTCTCGTTATTTTTCTTTCTAGCCAATCAAACTCTGAGGATTTTTCCTCAGAGGATGAGAGGCTAGGCTCTTTGTCTCTTGGAGTGAAGAAAGTCGGGTAAGTTTCCATATACATAAATTGGAAGTTTTGTTGTTTTAGTTTTTAATGAAGAGAAAGTGTGACCCATTAATGGTTTTTATCTTTTTAGTTAACTTAAAACGTCATTAAATCAGCTAGGCCAACACTTGGTAAGGCAAGTGATCTCCGCCCATTGAGATGCACTAGTTTATCTCTTGCGAGCCTTTGGTAGGTGGTCTAAAGGTAGGATTTTCTAGAATAGCCAACACTTGGTAAGCTTTTAGACTCCAAGGAGACATCCATTAGTTATCTCTTGCGAGCTTTTGACGGGTAATCCAAGGTTAAGAATCACCTAGGATGGCAAATGCTAGGTGAGAAGCATGAGCCATTGCAAGATGCATCAATGAGAGGGATTTAGTGTTTGAACCCATTAAGGGGAAGCATCTGTACCACACCGGTTAGAGAATTAACTATATGTTAATTCTCTAATGCGAGGAAAAGAAACAAGTGACCGAAACTCTTCTTTTTGTATAAGGAACCTGAGCCTAGTGATCTAAACTCCAAGAAACACTTTTCTTTGTAATTAAAATCAGTTACTATTTTTGGTTAGCTTAAAACCAACCTTTTCAACCAAAGTTTATGTTTTCTTTTAAAGCTAACCTTGAAATGAAAAGGCACCAATTCAACTTTGAATTAATATCAATTGTGAAGTGAAAACCCATTCCAGTGAACGACCTTAGAGCCACTATGCTATGCTAGCTAAGGCTATCCTAGTACATGGTGTAATAGGTTATAAATTTTGTTGATTACTCCCTTTTGAGGACCATAATCAAGGGACACCAGTTGGACATGTATCAAATGGCACCACTGTCAGGGACCATTGAGAGGATATGAATCAACTGAGACACCAATTGGGAACGAATTAATTACTACTCAAAAAGTGCTCTTTTATAGCTTGTTATAAACTCTTATAAGCACTTTTGAGTATTATTTATTACCTTTTAACTCAATTGGCACATTAAGGACCCTTGCAAGTGTTACTAATCAATTTTTGGCTAGTTTTGATGTTTTTGGTAGCTTTTTTATATTTAAAAAAAGTCAAGAATGAGGGAGAACTTGGTATAGTCCATGGAAAAGCAAGATTGAAGCCAAATTACATGAGGAATCCAAGTTTTGGAGAGCTTCGAAGCCTTTGCCAAATCAATCAAGTATGCAAGGATGAGAATCAGAGAAGGAATCTAACATTTGTGAATTTCGCAACCCCTTGCGAAATTGAGGATGAATTTCGCAACCCCTTGCGAAATTTTCGCAAACCATAAGGAATTTTGCAAGGCTTGCGAAACTAAAGAATTTCAAAACCCCTTGCAAAATTTTCGGAACCCCTTTTCAGCCTTGCGAAAATGTTCCTGAAATCTTCAGATATTTTTGCACCGATTCTGTTAGATTTTTATCTCAAGATATTTTGTGTAATTATCTATTCTCTCCTTGTAATCAACTAAAGATCTTTTTAGATATTTAGGATATCTAATTGAGGGGTTAAAAATATCTCTCTATATATGTCTTAACATATCTCTTTTTGTAATATCTATCAGAGAATCTCGGAAGAAATTCTTGGTGATCACTTGTACATTTTTTCTAAGAAATATATAGGGCTTTGCTCTGCCTTACCTACTCACTTTGATTGTATTTTCTTTTTAGCCAAACAACCTCTGAGGAAGTTTTTTCAGAGGATGAGAGGCTAGGCTTTTTGTTTCTTGGATTAAAGGAAACTAGGTAAGGGATCCGGATACAAAAGTGGGAGTTTTCCTTGTTTTAATTAGTTTCTAGTGAAGAGAAGGTTGTGACCCGCTAATGGTTTTTATATTTTTAGTTAACTTAAAATCCCTTGTAATCACCTGGGCCAACACTTGGTAAGCTTTTCAGACTCAATCCATAAAGATCCATTAGTTATCTCTTGCGAGCCTCTGAGAGGTGAAGACATACATTAGTTATCTTTTGGACTCCCTGGAGACATCCATTAGTTATCTCCTACAAGCTTTTGAAGGGTTATCCAAGGTTAAGGATCACTTTGAATGGAAAATACTAGGTGAGAGGTACGAGTCATTGTAAGATGCATCAGTGAGAAGGATTTAGCGTTGAAACCATTAATAGGAAGCAGCTATAACACACCGGTTGGGAGGATAACTATAGGTTAAATCCCCAATACAAGGAAAAGATCCGGAATCTCCCCTTTTGTATAAGGAACCTGAACCTAGTGACTTGAAACTCCAAGAAACCCTTTTCTTTGTAATTAAACTCAGTTACTATTTTTGGTTAGCTTAAAACCAACCTTTTTTCATAGATGATTATGTTTTCTTTTAAAGCTAACTCAGAAAAGAAAAACCACCATTTTAGTGTTGTAACTAATATCACGTGTAAAATGAAAACCCATCCCTGTGCACGATCCTAGAACCACTATGCTATGCTAGCTATGCTACCCTAGTATATGGTGATTTAGGTTTATAAATTTTGTTGATAACTCCTGTCTGAGGATTGAATCAAGAGTACACCAATTGGGAACAAATCAAATGGCGTCGTTGCTGGGGATGGTGCCACTTCACAGTGATATAATTTTTCCAGAACACTTGTGATCTTCATCATAAGTTTGGTGATTTTTCTTTTCTTTTACTAACTCTAGTTTTTATTTATTTTTTTATTATTAGTTTTTATTTTAGTTTATCTTTTAATTAGCTTTTAGTTAACCTTAATTTCTTTCTTTTTTTTTATTTTAGAATTGTTTCTCTTTTGTTTTCTTTGTTTTTGTCTTTGTTTTAGTTATTACTAGTTGTGCATGCCATATTGGATACGAGATAGTGAGGGAAGGCTTGTGAAAATAAAAAATCCTCATGAAACAGAGTTGGAATTGAGTGTGGAAGTCATGGAAGCTATACTTGAAGATCAGCATAGTCAACAAGCTCCAGAAGAGAATATCAATGCATACCGATCCATGAGGAACTGCATGCATCCACCTTGTATGAGTGCACCGTCAGCTAGTGATCCGACCACATCTTGTGCCACTTCTACCTACTTTTCATGGGATGGAAAGTGAGAATCCCTACACACATATCAAGGAATTTGAAGATGTTTGTAATACTTTTCGAGAAGGAGGAGCTTCAATAGACTTGATGAGACTCAAGCTATTTCCTTTCACTTTAAAGGCCAAGGCCAAGGTTTGGCTTAATTCTTTAAGGCCAAGGAGTATCCGAACTTAGACTGATTTGCAAGTTGAGTTTCTTAAGAAATGTTTCCCAACTCATAGGACCAACGACTTGAAAAGGCAAATTTCAAATTTCTCAGTTAAAGAGAATGAGAAATTCTGAGTGTTGGGAGAGATACATGGAAGCAATCAATGCTTGTCCTCACCATGGCTTTGAAACATGGCTATTGGTGAGCTATTTTTACGATGGTATGTCTTCCTCAATGAAGAAACTCTTAGAAACGATGTGTGGAGGAGACTTCATGAGTAAGAATCCGGAGAAAGACATGGATTTCTTGAGTTATGTGGCTGAAGTTTAAGAGGATGGGATGAGTCGAATACTAGAGAAGTGGGAAGACTGAAATCTCAACCTAATGCTTCAAATGCTAAGGTTGGGATGTATACTTTGACTAAAGATACTGATATGAAAGCAAAATTTGCAGCTATGGCAAGAAGATTGGAGGAGCTAGAAGTGAAGAAGATACGAGAAGTGCAGGCCATTTTTGAAACACCGGTGCAAGATATGTCGTGTTCCATTTGTCAATATTTTGAGCACTTAGTGGCAGAGTGTCCTACGATCCTAGCTATGAGAGAAATGTTTGGGGATCAAGAAAATGTTATTGGACAATTCAATCCTAATAATAATGCTTCATATGGCAACACCTACAATTCAAATTGGAGGAACCATCCGAATTTCTCTTGGAAGCCAAGGCCACCTCAATACACCCAACCTGGCCAAGCACCTCCACAAGCCTCAAGTCTTGAACAAGCCATTGTGAATCTTAGCAAGGTCGTGGGAGACTTTGTTGGAGACCAGAAATCCATCAATGCTCAAGTCAGGCAAGAAATTGATAGTATAAACAAAAGGATGGATGGAATGCAAAATGATCTATCTCAGAAGATAGATAATCTCCAATACTCAATCTCAAGGCTCACCAATCTCAACACAGTGCAAGAGAAAGGAAAATTTCCTTCTCAACCTCATCAGAATCCCAAAGGTATCCACGAAGTGGAGGCTCGGGAGGGAGAATCTTCATAGGTGAGGAAAATCAAAGCAGTGATCACTCTAAGGAGTGGTAAAAAGGTTGATCTGCCTACATCCAAGCCAGAACATGAACCAGAGAGTGAAGTAAAGAAAGAGAAGATGGAGGAAATCAAAGGAAAGAGGAAAGGGAACAGTACAAAAAAGGAGGATCTTGAAACTACTATGAATGAAAAACTGGAGAGGACCATCAACCAAGAAGATATGATAAAGAAGCACATGCCTCCACCATTCCCCCAAGCTTTGCATGGCAAAAAAAGAATCACCAACGCATAAGAAATTCTTGAAGTGTTGAGGCAAGTGAAAGTTAACATCCCTTTGCTAGACATGATCAAACAAGTTTCGGCTTATGCAACATTCCTGAAGGACTTATGCACTATAAAAAGAGGGTTAAATGTGAGTAAGAAGGCCTTCTTAATTGAGCAAGTAAGTTCCATTATACAGTGCAAGTCTCCAATGAAATACAAAGATTCGGGTTGTCCTACCATCTTAGTGATGATTGGAGAGACGTGTGTGGAAAAAACTTTGTTGGAGTTGGGAGCAAGTGTGAATTTGCTACCCTACTATGTCTATAAGCAATTGGGACTTGGAGAGTTGAAGCCAACATCAATCACTATATCTCTAGTAGATAGATCTATGAAAATTCCAAGAGGTATGATTGAAGATGTCCTAGTTCAAGTTGAAAAATTCTACTACCCAGCGGATTTTGTTGTGCTTGATACGGACCCGATTGCCAAAGGAACTAACTATATTCCTGTCATACTTGGAAGATCATTCCTAGCTACATCAAATGCTATCATCAATTATAGGAATGGAGTCATGCAGCTTGCATTTGGCAACATGACGTTGGACCTCAATATCTTCTATATGTGCAATAAACAATTCCATCCGGAAGAAGAAGAAGAACCAGAAGAGGTGTGCATGATTGAAAACTTAGAGGAGGAGCATTGTGATCAGAAAATGCTAGAAGATTTGAATGAGATTTTTGGGAATCTTGATGAAGGGTTACCTAAACCCTTAGATTTGCTTGCTACTCTACCTCCTTTGAAGATGAGGGAAGAAATTCTCCCTTTATTCAATGAGGAGGAGACACAAGAAGCCGTTAAGGAGGAGCCCCCAAAGCTTATTCTGGAGCCATTACCCACGGAGTTGAAGTATGCATACTTGGAGGAGAACAAGCAGAGCCCTGTTGTTATTTCTTCATCTCTTACCACTACTCAGGAGGAGTGTCTACTTGAAATCCTCAGGAGGTGCAAGAAGGCGATAGGGTGGAAAATTTGTGATCTGAAAGGGATCATCCCTTTAGTTTGTACTCATCATATATACATGGAAGAAGAAACTAAGCCAGCTCGTCAACCCCAAAGAAGGTTGAACCCTCACATGCAAGAGGTGGTGCGAGCTGAAGTGCTTAAGCTACTTCAGGTCGGTATTATCTACTCCATATATGATAGCCCATGGGTGAGTCCTACACAAGTCGTGCCAAAGAAATTAGGGATCACAGTGGTGCAAAATGATAAGGGAGAGGAAGTTTCTACACGTCTCACTTCAGGTAGGAGAGTGTGTATTGATTATAGAAAGTTAAATGTTGTAACAAGGAAGGACCACTTCCCATTGCCGTTTATTGATCAAGTGCTTGAGAAGGTCTCAGGCCATCCATTCTACTGTTTCTTGGATGGCTACTCCGGGTATTTTCAAATAGAAATTGCTGTTGAAGATCAAGAGAAGACCACTTTCACATGTCCATTTGGAACCTATGTATACAGAAGAATGCCTTTCAGCTTATGCAATGCACCAGCAACATTCCAAATATGCATGTTAAGCATTTTTTGTGATATGGTGGAGTGTATTATGGAAGTATTTATGGATGATATCACAATATATGGAAGTGTGTTTGACCAATGCTTAGTCAATTTGGAAGCTATGTTGAATCGATGCATTGAGAAAGACTTGGTGCTTAACTGGGAGAAATGCCATTTCATGGTATCCCAAGGGATTGTCCTTGGGCATATTATCTCCAAGAAAGGCATTGTAGTGGACCAAGCAAAAGTTGTACTTATTGTCAAGTTGCCATCGCAACCAACTATCAAAGGAATAAGGAAATTCCTTGGCCACACTAGGTTCTATAGGAGGTTTATTAAAGATTTCTCTAAACTTGCAAGACCTCTTTGTGAACTGTTGGTAAAGGATGCTAAATTTGTATGGGATGATCGATGTCAACGGAGTTTTGAAGAACTGAAGCTATTGTTAACAACCGTTCTAATAGTGAGAGCTCCCAACAGGCAATTTCCCTTTGAAGTGATGTGCAATGCCAGTGACTTTGCTATAAGAGTTGTTCTTGGGCAAAGAGAAGATGGAAAGCCCTATGTAATCTACTATGCGAGCAAAACGTTGAATGAAGCGCAAAGAAACTACACAACCATAGAGAAAGAATTGTTAGTTGTAGTTTTTGCCTTAGACAAATTCTACGCTTACTTAGTAGGGTCTTTCATTGTGGTTTTCACTGACCACTTGGCCTTGAAATATCTGTTGACTAAACAAAATGCAAAAGTGAGGTTGATTAGATGGATTCTGTTACTACAAGAGTTCAATCTTCAGATCAAAGACAAGAAATGAGTAGAGAATGTGGTAGTCGACCATCTATCAAGGCTAGCCATCGCACATAATCCCATAGTTTGCCAATTAATGATGATTTCCCAGAGGAGTCACTCATTTTGATAGAAGTCGTTTCTTGTTGTGCTCATATTGCTAACTATTTAGTTACCAGAAAAGTCCCAAGGGAGTGGAAAGCACAAAATAAGAAGCACTTCTTTGCAAAAATTCATGCCTACTATTGGGAAGAGCCATTTCTATTCAAATATTGTGCGGATCAAATAATACAGAAGTGCATCCTTGAGCAAGAGCAATAGGGGATCCTCAGTCATTGCCACGAAAGTGCATGTGGAGGCCACTTTGCTTCTCAGAAGACAGCTATAAAGGTATTGCAATCAGGTTTTTACTGGCCATCACTTTTCAAAGATGCCCACACCATGTGCAAGAGCTGTGACAGATGCCGGAGGCTTGGGAAATTAACAGTAAGAACATGATGCCTTTGAACCCCATTTTAATAGTTGATCTTTTTTATGTATGGGGCATTGACTTCATGGGACCTTTTTCTATGTTCTTTGGGTACTCCTACATCTTGGTGGGAGTGGACTATGTTTCTAAATGGGTTGAAGCAATCCTGTGCAAACGAAATAATCACAGAGTTGTACTCAAATTTCTCAACGAGAACATCTTCTCCAGATTTGGAGTATCCAAAGCCATAATCAGTGATGGGGGTACTCATTTTTGTAACAAGTCGTTCGAAATTCTCCTAGCCAAGTATAGGGTGAAGCATAAGGTAGCTACACCTTACCACCCTCAGACTTCTGGGCAAGTTGAGTTAGCCAACCGGCATATCAAAAACATATTGATGAAGGTGGTGAATACGAGCAGAAGAGATTGGTTTGTTAAGCTTCATGATTCACTATGGGCTTACAGAACAACTTACAATATCATTCTTGGAATGTCTCCTTATCACCTAGTCTATGGCAAAGCTTGACATCTCCCCGTTAAAGTGCAATACAAAGCTTGGTGGGCAATCAAGACGCGCAACATGGACTTGAACAGAGCCGGCATGAAGAGATTTCTAGACTTTAATGAGATGGAGGAATTGAGAAATGATACCTACAATAATTCAAACATTGCAAAACAAAGATTGAAAATGTGGCATGATTAGTTAATCTCCTGTAAAGAATTCCAGAAGGGACAAAGAGTCTTGCTTTATGACTCTAAGCTCCACATCTTCCCGGGAAAGTTAAAGTCAAGGTGGATAGGTTCGTTTACTATCCAACAAGTGTATTCAAATGGAGTAGTAAAGCTACTCAACAGTACCTGGAGTTTCAAAGTCAATGGCCAACATCTCAAGCCATTCTTGGAGCCATTCTCTCGAGACAAGGAGGAAATCAACCTCCTTGAACTACATCAAGCTTGAAAAGACAAATGGTTAAATGTACTTAGTTTGTCGGAAGACACTAAGTCCATAATTTTTTTTTGTTTTAATATTAATTTCAAGTTTTATTGATTTAGTATATCTTTAAATTGAAATTTCTTGCTTTAATTTTATTTTATTGTGACTTAATTTAATTTTTGATGATCAAATGCAGGGAAATTCCAAAACAGATGGAAAAATAGAGCATTTCGTAAGGCATGCGGAAATTTCGCAACCTTAAATGCAGCTTACGAAAATTTCGCAACCCCAAGTCTAGCTTGCGGAAATTTGACAACCCAATATCTGCCTTGCAAAAATTTCGCAACCTCAAGCCCAACTTGCGAAAATTTCGTAACCCCAAAAATGCCTTACGAAAATTTCGCAAGGGCTGCCAACAATTTGCAACCCGTTTTTGCCTTGCGAAACCCATGCGGAATTTGAAAAGCCTATGCAAATCCATTTCGCAACCTTGCGAATTCCAATAGCCTCTGTGCGAAATGCCAACGGTCAGTGGGAAAGCCAAAGGTCACTTAAAACAAGCCTATTTAAAGACCTCTCGCTGCTCAATCTGCCTCTAAACTTATTTCGCAAGCCCATCTACTCCTTACAAAACTCATAGCCACCTTGTGAATTGGTTTTCTCTCCATTCCATGCATTGTAACCATCAATTTGAAGAAGCAACCTCCACCTCTCACCCTAGTTCGGCTATGGTGCACATCAGAGGAGGCCATACTGATCCTTCAGTATTTCGCAAGGCCAGACCAAGAGCCTCCACTCCTCAAGATTCATCTCAGGCCCCTCAAGCCCCGACCGCTTCGTCTTCTGAGGGCGGGGTACCCTCTAGCCCTCTTTAGCACTGATACTCGACACAGAGACCACCAACTTCTCCACCCCCTTAGCCATCAGTACGCTGCATTCCACCAAAGAGAGTCAGGACCTCAAGCCCTAGAAAGACGTTTAAACATTCACAGCCTAATTCTCAGGCCCCATCGAATTCTCAGCGTCCTTCCAGCATTGCTCCGGAAGCCATCATCAAGAGGCTTTTGGTCACTGCGCCGCCCATTGAGGGCAATTCAGATTGTAGAGCCAAGTCATTTCATTCCGAGCTTTATTTCGACATTGAGGCTATGCGACAGCAGTCGGAGCTTTGGGATTCATTTGGACTGCTCCAAAGGTACCATTTCAAGAGCCTTATGACTCCCAGAGAGTTTTTCTATCCTAGAGTGGCAATGGACTTCTATCAGTCCATGACTACTCAAGACGCCCAAAGTCCCACCGCCATTCATTTCAGCATTGACGGGCGCCAGGGTATCCTAGAGGCTAGGCACATTGCTGAGGCTCTCCATATTCCATATCAGCTAGAGGATCCAGCACATTTTAGGCAGTGGTCTTTGATATCTCAGCGAGACATGGTCCACATCCTATCTAGGGGGACTTTTGGAGATTCATTCCTTCTACGTAAGGACCTTCCATCTAGGATGCTCCTAGTAAATGTATTGTTGCAGTCTAACATTTTCCCTCTTCAGCATCTAGTGCAGAGGCTAGGAACCATTCTAGATGCGTTATTCAGGATATCTGAGGGCTTCTATTTTGGGCCACATCACCTGATTATGGCCGTTCTCCTATACTTTGAAGAGAAAGTTCACAAGAAGAAGCTACAGCGAGCCGATACTATTCCATTGTTGTTTCCAAGGCTGCTCTGCCATATATTGGAGCATATGGGCTATCCTATTGAGCCCTACCTTGAGCGCCGCCACCATTGTCAAGAGCATTTCACTCTCGACCAATGGACACAGTTGGCGGGTTATTCAGCACCTAAAGTAGCCCCACCTATGCCAGCATCTATAGTTCCGGCACAGGATAAGCAGGCATAGGAGGACAAGCTTCCCACAGAGTCTGTACCACTCGCCCTTGTTGCACCATCTATGCCTAAGGCCACCTCTACTGATCCTCTTGTTACATCTCCTATTCCACCAGCTGCACCTCCTACATCGGAGGCCCCTATTACCATATTTGCCACAGAGTTTCATGCCATGATACAATTGTTTAAGACACTAACCGCCACACACAATGCTTTATTCCGACAGATGGCAAACATAAGTGCTCAATAGAACCAGCATACCATTATTCTTGACCAGCATACTGCTATCCTTCGTCAGATTCAGCAGCATCTGGGACTTTTGCCACCACCTAAGACTGACATTCCTGGACCATTAGAGCCCATAGTTCCAGCTGAGGAGACCATCAGAGCCGATGTCCTGCCCCAGACCACTCACGAGGCAGCCACAGAGTCATCATCTCCACTAGAGAACCCCGCTACTTGATCATTTCTTTATTTTGTATTAAATTAGTATATTAGTAGACATTATTACTTGTGTTGATATTTTATATTCTGGGATTGGATGTATTACATGATCATATCTCATTGTACTTTCTCAGAGTAATATATACATATCATTTTTGTTTATACTTGGCATTTTTTTTCTATCTCCTTTACTCATTAGTCTTTTGTTTTTTGAATCATGTGGTTTCTCCTATACAACTCAGACTCAATGTTACTCAGGAGTTACCACTTCCTCCCTTTATTTGCAATTGCTCTTGCCACATTGAGGACAATGTTGATCTTGGTTGGGGGGAGAGTAAAGGAAGGAAGTTTTGTTAATAATGTTAAGTTATATTGTTAATTTAGTACTTTTTGCTTTATTTTTTAAAAAAATAAAAAATATATATTTTTTTTTTACTATACTCTCCATGATTATTAAAGAAAAATTCTCAAAATGAAATGAGAGAAATCGGATTCATATCTTTTTACTTGAATACTAGAGTCGTATTATGCTTATTGAGGTTGATGAATTATTGAAACTCCTATTGAATTCAACCTTATTTCTTCCACTTTAATCTTACCACACACTGTGCACATTAGGTTCCGATTATAAGATGAAAAACTATCTCACCCCCTGAACTTAGGAAAATTTAGACTTGGTACCTTTGACCTCATTTTAATAGTGTTGGGACACCTGATAAAAGGCCAATGAGCTTTTGAAAAAAAAAAAGAGAAAGAACAAAGTGTTGCACTTGCCTTGAAACCCGAGCAAGGTCTGAGGGGTATATGGTGAAAATCTTTAAAACCCGATGCCCTAAGCCTTTATTGGTTGGGAGTCACCGACCTCAATGGTCGTTACAAGGGTGAATAGGTGGAGTTTAACATATTGTAGGTGCATGGGTATTAAAACTCCAATTTCAAAAGTCCGGGGTAAAATCTGAGGAGTTAGTGGTTGAAAGATCCTTAAAGCTTGATGCCCTAAACCTTGATTGGTTGGGAGTCATCGATGGATCCCCGTTACATGGACGCTTTAGAAAACAATACCTTAAACATTACGCGCCTACAAGAAAAAAATGTGAAATAAAATAGGTGTGTTCTTAACCTATTGGAATTAGGTAAGTTTGCTTAAGTCTGAGAAAGAACTAGGTTGGGGGGAGAGATTAGTTTAGAGTACTATATTTGGAAACTAATAAGCTCAACACATAGATTTTTGTGGAAGAATAATGATTGAGCCTAAGAGAGTGGAAATCCTCTCAATACTTAAATTTGTATAATACCTACTCTTTATGAATTATGATCAGGTAAGATATTTGATATACTTGTATTGAAGGTTGAGTTTTGCTTCTTTAATGCCCCATGTGAGAGTATGCTTTTTATCATGCCACTTATGATTTTTTTGGAGTGATCAGCATGATTTTGTAAATTATTTTACTGTCTATTTTTCTTTTTTCTCTCCTTCATTACTAAGGGACTAGCAATATGCTGGTTGGGGGGAGTGATTACTACTCAAAAAGTGCTCTTTTATAGCTTGTTATAAGCTCTTATAAGCACTTTTGAGTAGTATTTATTACCTTTTAACTCAATTGGCACATTAAGGACCCCTGCAAGTGTTACTAATCAATTTTTGGCTAGTTTTGGTGTTTTTGGTAGCCTTTTTATCATTAAAACAAGTCAAGAATGAGGGAGAACTTGGTATAGTCCATGGTAAAGCAAGATTGAAGCCAAATTACATGAGGAATCCAAGTTTTGGAAAGCTTCGAAGCCTTTGCCAAATCAATCAAGTATGCAAAGGATGAGAATCAGAGAAGGAATCTTACATTCGTGAATTTCGCAACCCCTTGCGAAATATTCGCAAGCTTGGAAATTACCTAGGAAGAAATTTCGCAAGCCAGAAGGAATTTCGCAAGGCTTGTGAAATTTTTGCAAGCTAGAAGGAAATTTCGCAACCCCTTTTCAGCCTTGCGAAACTGAAGAATTTCGCAACCTTGTGAAATCTTCCTAAAATCTTCATATATTTTTGCACCGACTCCTTATAATAAGTTAAAGATCTTTTTAGATATTTAGGATATCTAATTGAGGGGTTAAAAATATCTCTCTATATATGTCTTAACATATCTCTTTTTGTAATATCTATCAGAGAATCTCGGAAGAAATTCTTGGTGATCACTTGTACATTTTTAGTAAGAAATATACAAGGCTTTGCTCTACCTTACCTACTCACTTTGATTGTATTTTCTTTCTAGCTAAACAACCTTTGAGGAAGTTTTCTTAAAGGATGAGTGGCTAGGCTTTTTGTTTCTTAGATCGAAGGAAGCTAGGTAAGGGATCCGGATACAAAAGTGGGAGTTCTCCTTGTTTCAGTTTTTAATGAAGAGATGGTTGTGACCTGTTAATGGTTTTTATATTTCAGTTAACTTAAAATCCCTTGTAATCACATGGGCTAACACTTGGTAAGCTTTTCGGACTCAATCCATAGAGATCCATTAGTTATCTCTTGCGAGCCTTTGGGAGGTGGTTTAAAGGTAGGCTTGCCTAGAATAGCCAACACTTGGTAACCTTTTGGACTCCCTGGAGACATCCATTAGTTATCTCCTATGAGCTTTTGAAGGGTAATCCAAGGTTAAGGATCACATTGAATGGAAAATACTGGGTGAGAGGTATGAGCCATTGCAAGATGCATCAATGAGAGGGATTTAACATTTAAACCATTAATGGGAAGCAGCTGTAACACACCAGTTGGGAGGATAACTATAGGTTAAATCCCTAATACGAGGAAAATATCTGGAATCTCCCCTTTTGTATAAGGAACCTGAACCTAGTGACCTGAAACTCCAAGAAACCCTTTTCTTTGTAATTAAACTCAGTTACTATTTTTGGTTAGCTTAAAACCAACCTTTTTCGACCAAAGATTATGTTTTTTTAAAATCTAACTCAGAAAAGAAAAACCACCATTTTAGTTTTGTAACTAATATCACGTATGAAATGAAAACCCATTCATGTGGACGATCCTAGAAGCACTATGCTATGCTAGCTATGCTACCCTAGTATATGGTGATTTAGGTTTATAAATTTGGTTGATAACTCCCATCTGAGGACTGAATCAAGAGTACACCAATTGGGGACGAATCACACACCCATTCGATGAAGATATCTCCAAAAGTACAAAGCAAATGTTTAGCTATTGTTGCGTCTCAGATTGTGGATGCTCTAAACTTTGAAGGTGTACAGAAGACAAACTGTTGTCAATCATTAAAGGTTGACTTAGCTACTCTGGATGCTAAATAGGAAGCACTTAAGAAGGAATTGGAGCAACTAGGTATACAAAAGGAGCGCCTTCACAACTTAATCTTGGAGATCGATGAGATTATAGTCGATAAACAAAGTGATGTTTCTCGCTTGAGGAAAGAATACGTTATTATCGCCCAAACCCCCGTGCTTACTGATGTCGATGTCAAGACTTTAGAGACACTTCAAGAAGCCTTAAGGATTCAACGTGACGAGCTTGCATGCTTGGTGTGGATGTGATCATTGTACCTTTTTACTTAGTTTTAGTTATCATTCTTTTCCTTCATTCCTTATTTTATTTTTATTAAGATGTAATAAAGTCTAGCATTTGTTAGCCAAATTTAGTTATCATTTTTTTGTAGTGACTGAACTCAAGTGGTTTCCTCGAGTTGCCTACGTACCCTTCAAAGAGAGGGGATCAAGTCAAATGTAGTTTCATTTTTTATTTTTTATTTTTTTAAGCTCTAACTTTTTCCAAGACTAAAAAAAAAAAAATTTAATCTTGCGAGCATGTCCTAACTTTTGCCTAAGTCGCATTTTCAGGTTTTCAACTTAACGGACTTTTTTTTTTTTTTGGTGCACCGTACATAGTTTATGCTCATGCGGGCCAAGAGCATCACTTGTCTTGAGTTTGATCGAAGGATGATAAATTCATGTCCTTGGAACAAGGTTTAATTGAGGATCAAAGATGACTTATTCTCAACCAAACCTGTGAAGACCTTTCTTAAGCATTTCGGAGAACAAAAGAAGTCCTTTGACTTCGTCTTGATTTTCTTCAGCCTTAAAAGTGGATGAATGACACTTTTGTATTGTGTTTGATATTCTTCCACGTGCTTGTTGAAAAATGTGTCAAGCTTGGACTTGATTTTAATCCAAGGGTGGTAAACACGTGTTCTTGAAGAAAAATTTAATTGAGGGTCATTGATGACTTGATCTCAAGTAAACTTATCAATAATTTCCTCAAGTGTTTTGAAAAAACCCAACCTTGTCTTCTTTAGCTTTGAAGGTGGATGAATGACACTTTTGTTTGTGTTTGATATTCTTCCACGAGCTTGTTGAAGAATGTTTGGAGTTTGATTTTGACTTTTGAAGCTTTATTTTTTATTTAGCTTATGGGTTGCATCGCCCTTTTGAGAACACATCATGCTGAAAGAAAAGAACACTTGTATGTAGAGAAGTTGGAGATTTTAGTTTGGAATCTTCGAATTTGACTTCTTTAATACAAAGAGTTTGTTCCTCGGTTTAAGAAGTTTACCAAGAATGGATTTTTTTTTACTATAGTTTAAGCTCTTGTAGGATAGGAGCAATATGCAGTTTAGGTTCATGCTTTAAGGAGCATCACTGGAATTCCGAGGTTTGAAAACAATTGTGGTAAAATTTGATGTCACACCATTTTCATCGCCGTTAGTGTAGGTGATGTTTACACAACATGTCGCACAATCGTGGCCTTTGTCCTCAAATCGTTTTGCCCCCTTTATTTTTGTGGTATAGAGTGATGAATTCTTAAGTACCTGGATCAATGCAATTTGTGTTTCCTCATAAAGTTGCTACAATTCATAGATACCAAAGAATGAAAGTAAGCATTGTAGATTTGCTACTACCTCATTCCCTTCCTTGGTTTTGATCGACTCTATACCAAGAGTGTTTTCTTCATCTTTACTTAGTTCATCTTCATTCGAATTTTCCTGACAAGAGACCATATGAGTTTATGTCACCATCCCTCTATTAAAGAACTCTGGAGGGAAGTATTCTCCTAAGGTGATAGGGGTGATGAGTTTTTGTACCAAAAGGTCATTAACCTGTACAATCGCTTGTTTTCTTTTAGGTTTCTTTTCTTCTTTCTTCTTCGCATGTCGATGAATATTTTGCTTACGTCATTCCTTCCTAGGAAGATTTGGGTAGGGATGAGATTCTTGCTTCTTGTGAGGCCTTCTTCGTGTCACCAATGTCCAACCTTCTTCATTATGCGACATTGATTCATTATCAAAATAGAAGTGACAAATGGTGTCTTGACATGACACTTGTGTTTGCTTTGGTTTCAGCTACTCTCATTGAATAGTATTGGCACATGCCCCCGGTTTCTTAAGTGGAACATGTAATGGAACAGGATCAAATGACCCAAATGTGACTGTACCATGATTTGATTCTACTACTTCACCCAGATCCAGATGAATTCTTCCTTGTTTTGCAAGTTTCATTATAAGATCTTTTAAGATGAAACATTTCTCCACTGGGTGACTGACGATTCGATGGTAATGACAATAGTTCGGATCATTAACACAACCCATTTCTTTTGGGCGCTTGCACTTAGGTAGCTCATTAACCTTTTTTAGGAGCAGGTCTTCCAACATGCCAGACACATTAGAGTTAGGAAAATGATACTTCTTCTTTTCTAATTCCTTAAAGGTGAATTGACACCTCTCATTTTCCTGGGTTGGTCTAGCCTCTTTTACTTCTTTCTTTTTATCTAGCGCTGAGATTTTGACAAGAGTCACATTTATCGTCATTGACTCCTGGATGGGTTTTATTGAATTCTTATCACTTGCTTTCCCATTGTGACTTTCTCTTTGTTGGTCAATGATAAGGTCCTTTTAAGCACCATGGTTGGTTATGCTGAGCTCCATGTCATGTGCTTGAGTGGCTAATTCTTCAAAGGTATGGGGTCGTATCCCTTGGAGAATGTATACAAGACCCCAACGCATACTTTGTATGCACATCTCCATGGTTGATACCTCAGATAATCTATCTTTGCAGTCAAGGCTTAAGGAACACTAGCGGTTGATATAGTCTACAACTGGCTCGTCTTTCCATTGCTTAGTGTTAGTAAGCTCCATCATGCTTACAGTTCATCGAGTGCTATAGAAACAGTTGAGGAATTCACATTCCATTTGGACCCAACTATCGATACACTCAGGTGCAAGGTCTATGTACCAATCGAAAGCATTCCCTCGGAGAGAATTGAATTGTTTAACTAATAAGTCACCATCTGTACCTGCATTGTTACAAGTTTCAACAAAATGGGCAACATATTGTTTTGGATTTCCTTTCCCGTCAAATGATTGAAATTTTGGAGGTTGATAACCCACAGGCATACATAGGTTATCAATCCTCTTAGTGTAAGGTTTAGAGTACATGAGCGTACTCTGTGAGGGTCCACCATACTGCGCTCTAATGGTGTTAGTCATCATGTCTTGAAGTTGTTGGACAGATAATGACGCCATTGAGGCAGATTCCATCGTTTGTCTCTTAACTTACATTGTTCTATACACATGTGGTGCATCATTAAGATGAGATGCAACATTTGGAAAGTGGTTGAGTCCTTGACTTGACTCACCCGTATTTTGTACTTGTGCCTCAACCTTATTTATGAGGGAGGCTATTTGCATATCCTTCTCCTCGACTGTCTTGGTGAGTTTGGCGATGGCGCAAGCCATCTTTGCTAATTACTCCTCTATGGATGTAGTGCCAATTGTCATTACCGGCATAGTCATTGAGAAGGGAGAAGTAAAAGAGTCGGAACGATTGGAGTAGTTTTCCTCCTTTGACATTCCAATTAGCGATCCGGAGTGTGAGTCGGTGCTAGAGTTGATATTGGTAACAAAGCAAGGAGATTTATTCCCAAAGTCCTGTAGTATTGAAGGGAGTTTTCCCTTGCTACGAGGACTATGGCTCTTTACCCCTAGAGAGACCAAGGTGATGAGTGGTTGATGCTCATCATGCATTCTTACCGGTTTTAGCAAAAAAGCAGACTCACTTGTTTGTTTTATTGAAAGTGAAGATGTTGATTTTTCTTTGCTACAAGTCATGGGGCCCGTAGTGGTGTCATGTGTTGATTGTGCAATGACGATCTTGTCATTACCCTTGTTGACATGCACAACTTGAGTTCTTTTAGGTGTCATCGATTAAGTGGAGGTCAATCTTCTAAGAAAAGAGATGAGAGGCAGAGATGTCCCACCGGGCGTGCCAGAAATTTGTACGCACAAATTTCGTAAATTTTGGTCCTGCAAAATTAGCAAAACAAAATAGGAAAATAATGCGAACAAAATATTTATTGAAATTAAAAATATTATGGGTACAATCTAAAAAAAAAAATTCTTTCCAAAAGAATATTTTCCCTCTGATTCTTTTGCCTTGATCACACTTTGGAATATGATGAAGACGTTTTCTTGATTTCGAAGATCAATCGAGGGCCACAAGTGGCTTATTCCCAAATGACCTTGTTGAATGGCGAAGAACGCGTGTAGCAGTTCTTTGCCACTTATCGAACTTGCAGGGAGATTTGATGAAGCTTTTTCTTTTGTTGTGAAGCCTCTTTTCCTATACAAAGTTACCTTTGGATTTTCTGCTTAGGATTTTCTTTTATGGAATTTTTTTTTTTTGAATTTTCTTTTCTTTTTCTTTTTTTATGGAAGACACCTCTATTTATAGGTGAAGATAGGGAATTTGAATTCCAAATTCCCGAATTTTAGTTGCTTAATTCAAGGGATTTAGTTCCTTGATTTTAGCAAATTTTATTCTTGAGGAAGTTTTACCAACAAGATAATAATAATAATTTTCTTATTATTATTATTATCCTTTTTATAGTTAGAGATTAGGGAAACTTGTCTATGAGAGGATTTTTTTTTCAATTTATTGATTTTGAAGACCAAATTAGTGGTAATTTAATCCACTAATTTTTTTTATGTCTACAGTCACAAAGGAATCATTGCCCATGCATTTATTCTCTCATTCCTTTTCTTAAACTTTCCTTATTTGTTGTTGTTCTTCTTCTTCTTCTTGGTAGAAAAGCCTAAAGAACCTTGACTTCCATTTGTACACCCTTTTACTCTTTGAGAATCTTCTTACCCATCCCAAAGGAATCTAGTAAGATCTCTAAGATGACTTGAATCCTGGTGTTCATAATAGTCTTAAGGGCAACTTGTCTAGTTGACTTGCCTTTATCGCCAAATAACCCTTACAACTTTAAAGAGAATATCATAGACTATGACAATAGACATGTGTTGCTTTTGCAACACATTATCTAAAGACCCAAGTATGAGAGACTTAGTCTTTTGATCCATCTTATGCCACCTTTGATATGTTTTTCTTACTTTATGATAGGTTTGTTATAAGGAAATAACAAACTCTACCAAAATCAACTTCTATGCAATTAATACTATATCCAGATTATTTTCAATATATAATTAAGTCTAATTTAAACAAGATATAATAGGTGACAAGTTAAAGACACGATATCTATAATTAGTAACTCTATGCATTAATAAAAGGAACTGAGCATTCAAGGTAAGTTGGTAATTAATTTAGAAAATAATGTAGTGCTCTCAAACTACATGTCCTTTTGCAAGGTATCCTAGTATCATAAGAATCAAACCTACTTTAGGTAGGTCATGACTCTTATTACTAGATAGAGATCCTCTCTAATTAATCAACCTACCTTAAACCTCCAAAGGTTATCATAAGGCATTGATCAACATACTTTTATTTTTATCCCTTAGCACATGCAAGTGGGGCCACTTTAAGTGATTCTACCACTTCTTGTCTAAGTTAAGTGTGTAACCAAGATCTTTGACATCAATGTTACCAAGTGAAGAGTTCCATCTTTAGGATATATAATCTTGTTCATAAAGGATAGTCCATATCCCTTGATTCCTTGGACCACCCCATCTTTAGGATGGTGATGGGCACAAAATCAAGATGGACTCAATCTTAGAGACTATGGGCTTGCCAATGGCCCGCTCTCACTTAATATTTTGGAAAAGAGACTTCAAGATAATTTTGGTAACTATCTTAAAATAAATTATTGATCATGAAAATTTCCAAAACTTTTATTTATTTCTTGAATAGGGACTCCTATGCCAAATAGGGATATCTTTCTTATTCCTTATCCTTGAACCTTCCTTTTCAATTTAAACAATTTCCTTCTTTTTTTAAGGTGAGGGGGGAGAGGGAGAGAGAGAGAGAGACTAAAGAACCACCAAACCCAAGTAAAGGAAAGTCCTGAAAGGAATTTGAAATTCCAAATAGCAACAACCAATTTCTTAAATAAATAATAATGGAAATAAAACTCATGAAAATTTATTCTTATAAGAAAATCCAAAATTACCATTTTAATTTATTTTATTTGAAACAATATCTTGGTAAGCTATTTCAATTATCTATCATATATTTTTTTTATATAAAAAAAAGATTATTTATTTAAATTATAATCTTGTGCGAAATAGGAAAGATTTCATTTCATAAAGATTTGTAAAAATAAAACTTCATTAAAATAAAATGATTCTTAGAAATCTAAAATCTAAAAAGATTTGTTTTTTTTTTAAAAAAAAAAAAATCTCTTAGAGTTTAATTTTGAAAAGGAAGTAAGTTCCTTATTTATTTCAAACTCATCTTTACCTAAAATAAAAATTTCCTAATTCCTACCACATTCCAATTTAATAAATTATCTAAAATAAGGAAAAATATGAAAATTCATTAACTTAAGAAGGCTAAAATATATTCTATGCCAAAAATAAAAAATCATAAAACACATAAAAGGAAATTAAATAAATAATTCCCATGGCCTTAGGGATCCTATTGCAAATTTGGTAACTAAAAATTTGGATAAAATCCAAATTACCAAAATAGCCCTACAACCAAAGATAGGGTTAGTGAAAAAAGAAAAAACCTAATGGGCCTAATTTCCACAAAAAGAGCCTAAAAAGAGGCTTCAAAATTGAGCCCAAACAACCAAAAACAATTTGGGCCGTACTCAATCCCGTAATTGCATGCCCTTTGCGTTGCCTTGCTTTAATAAGCCATATCTCCCTCGTTGCAACTCGAAATTGCAATCCGTTTGAAGCAATGGATTTTGAACTTCCCAAGCTTCAAAATAATATGTGCTTTGACCCAAAAAGATCATAGGAGGTAGCCCTAATTTTGAGTTGAAGTCAGCGTCACTATCCTGCCATGCTCTTTGTGCAGCCTTGCTTCAATCAGCTATAACTCTCTCGTTTGAACTCTAAATTAAGAACCATTTAAAGCCTTGGATTCCTAACTTCCTAAGCTTCAAAAAACTATGTGGTTTGATCTAAAAATATCATCAGAAGTCATCCCAATTTTAAGTTAAAGATGACAAAACTAGGCTGCCAAGGATCTCAAATCAAGAATTTTCAAGAATCTTTCTTTTCCCTTAAAACACCATGGGAACTTATGAAAGAAACTTCAAGAAGCCTTCTTTTCTCTTTTCAGGAAAGGAAATGTGTACAAACACTTTGTGATGCTTCGAAATGCTTCTATACTCTCCATAGGTTACAAAGAATGATAAAATAAAAAAACATAAAAATGGATTTTTACAACAAAATCCTATACTCCAAAGATTTGGAGTTTACATATCATTTTAAGATAAAAAAGGGATTTTTACGAACAAAAATCCTATGCCTCTTATGAGATTTACAACCCATCTGGGAAATGTAAAAAACAAACCAAGTAATTATTACATCAAAAGAGAAAGAAAAATAAAACAATCACAATTATAACCATCATATTATAACAAGATCATAATAAAGAACACACATTAATTATCCCTAGGGCCATGGGATAAACAAAAACACTGCAAAACCAAGTTAACACACCCTAAAATGGTTCTAGCATGATTGCTAACCTATGGCTCTGATACGAGTTGATGGGAAAAACCCGGTTCTTTCCATTTCCCAAGCACGGATCAGGTTAGGAACATGCATAACTATTCTAGGCTCTTTTTAAATCCTATGCACAACGAAAAAAAATAAAATTTTAAACTTTAAAAAGATTAAGAAAGTGCTAGAAAACTGTCCCTTATATTTGGATGTTCTTGAATCAAATCCACATGGTGAAGATGAAAATCAAAATCACAGAAGTCCCATAAACCCGAAGTCTTCTGTTCGATGACTTGAACCTTGATCTTGGCACACTTCCAATGAGAAGGAAAAGAGGGTGAAGGCTATGACTCACTATCTCTCTGGATGGTTGAAGACAAAAGTTATGGAAACCCTAACCCCTAGGGGGTATTTATAGGGTTCCTAGGCTTAAGTGACTTAAGCCCACATGGGCTTGGGTCAATTAATTTAGCCCAAAATGGGTTCTAATTGATTAATAACCCAATAGGGCCTACTAATTAATCAATTAGCCCAATCTAGAGACCTTGTTCACTTACCCCTAAGCAATCTTGCATAATTACAAAACACCCTTATACACAAAAGTGAACTTAGATCCAATCCAACCCTCATAACCCATGCCAACAAGGTATATGAGCTTAGAGTGAGGACCACTGAGACCCATAAGAATATTGGCTCCCTTAGAATCCAATTCTAAAGTTGATTCAACATCCTACTATAGAGAACCAATTGAACTCTGATATCCTATGCAAATAACAATGAGACAGTAAGTGTTGGGGTCTATGACCTCCTATCTATTGTGTTCAGTCTTCTTATGAACTAGTGTCTGTAGTCTAACAAGGTGAAAACTATCAGCCTTTCAAGACTACCTCTACCATCCTTGAGTTACAAATCCTTCTATTGTGTGTTCAATTGACATATCTTAGCTCTCAAAGAGCCTATGTCAAATTCCACTTAAGGAACTACTATGGTCATGGTTTCCATGAATACATCTTCTTAGGATCACCCAAGGGGACACACTGTCTCAATCCCAAGAGATGTCATGGTGCCTTTATTGAGAATACCTTTTGCTATCGGATTCCATCAACAATGATCCAATCCATAGCGAATCTATGATTAGCTTACGATCTCACTCGTAGTTCAAAGCCATTACTAACTTTAGCACAAGCTTAAAATTCTCTCGAGGTTGAGAGACAACAAAATGAAGCAGTTTGGTGGATTCATGATTACTTGATAGTCTTAAGTCATAACTCACCATAGGTCTTATCTAATGTGCAACCATACACACTAGTGCACTCACCATGGGAAAACCATCCCAATAGCCAAGACCAACCATCCCTCCAATTACGAGGTAGTACATTACAACCTCTAATAGGTTGCCTATGCCCATGAACTCATTGTGAACAAGTAATCTATTTTCAAGCAACCTATTACTTAGATCTTTTATGCAACTCCTAATGCACCTAAGTCACATACAATGCAAAAGATATAGAGAAGAATGCTCATAAAGTACAATACATTGAATAAGGATAGATAAAAGTGAAACTAGAACATCATTAAATAAATAATTAATTCCAAATTTATTACATCACGTCATGCTTTTAGGGGCTCTATCCTAACACTTTTAATCTACAAACATGTGTAGATGGTAAAATGTTTAAGATATCTAAAGCTAAGGAATGTTTGGAGTTAGTGTATACTAGCATGTATGGAACTTTTAGTGTCCATGCAAGTGTGGACCCGTATTTTTCAAGTGCATTCCCACTTGATGGTGAGACTCGCTTTTAAAGTAAAAAAACCTATTTTAAAACACCGCGCTTATTCAATTGTCTAGATTTAGTCATGTGCAATAAGAGTGACTTTGAAAAATCATATCTCCTGAAAAGTGGAAATAGATCTAAACGCCTATGAAAGTGATGGCTCTGAACGCCTATAAGGGAAAAATGTGGGCTTTGAATGTCTATGCTAATGAAAATAGTGGTTGATATAATCCACACCATGAAATTGAGATACTTGTGGGTCAAGAATGACTCCAAGATAGTCTAGAAACAGATTTGTATGAAACCACGACCCGTTGCTTATATGGAAGCAAGAACCTTGGTATAATGAAGACGCCACAATCAATTATGGAAGAATTGATTGATAAGTTGAAGGAAAACATCACAGAAATCTTTCTGATAAATTCAAAGAGTTTTAAAAGAACCAAAGAGAATTTTCTCTCACAAAATTATGAATGAAATCTGTATTATTTTTCAATAAGTTGATGGCTATTTAAATACAAAGAGGTGTACAATTTTTGTAATTAGAAAATGCCCAAATATTCTGCCTAGGATTCACAGATAGCTAGAAAAGGGAAACTAAAATATCCTAAGTTGGATTCTGAAAATTGAATCCATTATTTCCTAAAATCATGCCTACCCTAAAGTAAAAAAGGAAACAAGGGAATTTCTAATTTACTAGTTCCCAAAAAAATCAAAAATTAAAATATAATAATAAATAAGAAAGGTAATTTAGCATTCTTAAAAGGTTGCTTTAGATTGCGCCAACCAATCTCCTTGATGAGTAAAAAATTGGGTAATCACCAATTTAGGAAACTCTATTCAATCTAAGCAATTTGTGAACTGTTCTCTTTATGGGATTCTTCTAGATTATACCAAAGCTTGAATCATGGAAATCCAACCTTGTGGAACATGTAGAGCATCTTCCTTGGGCTTCCATGAATTCACCTCAACCTAAATGTTTTGAATCAGTCCATTGAGAGTTTCCTTGAACTTTTTAGCTCGAGTCCTTCTAACTAGACCAACTGGAACTTGAATAGGATTTGTCTTCAAATCATCACCTACATCAAAAGGACTTAAATCAGTAACATTGAAAGTGGCACTAACATTACACTTACCTGACAAATCCAACTTATATGCATTGTCATTGATGCGCTCAAGGACTTGAAAAGGTCCATCTCCTCTTGGAAACAACTTAGATCCCCTTTGTGCTGGAAATCTTTCTTTTCACTTGTGCAACCAAACCCAATCTCTTAGTTTAAAAATCAGTTGTTGTTTCCCTTTATTAGATTGTTTTGTGTAGTGCTTCGTCCTCCTCTGAATGTTGAGTTTTGCTTTCTCATGTATTTGTTTAACAAATTCAGCATTTTTCTTTCCATCTAAGTTAGCACGTTCAAACAAAGGTAATAGCGTTAAATCCAATGGAGTTAAAGAATTAAAACCATAAACAATTTAAAATGGTGAAAACTTAGTGGTAGAATGAATAGTACAATTATAAGCAAACTCAATGTGTGGTAAACACTCTTCCCAAGTTTTTATTTTCTTTTTAATAATAGCCCTCAACAAAGTAGATAAAGTCATATTCACTACTTCGGTTTGACCATTAGTTTGTGGGTGACAAGTAGTAGAAAATGACAACTTAGTTCCTAACTTAAACCACAAAGCCTTCCAAAAGTAACTCAAGAACTTAGTATCTCTATTTGAAACTATTGTCCTAGGCATACCATGTAATCTTACAATTTCTCTAAAGAACAAATCAACAACATGTTAAGCATCATTAGTTTTGTGACATTGAATGAAATGTGCCATGTTAGAAAATCTATCCACAACCACAAAAATTGAATTCCTACCATGTTTAGACCTAGGCAAACCTAACACAAAGTCCATTGAAATATCAATAAAAGACTCACTAGGAATAGATAGTGGCGTGTAGAAATCATGGGGTTACACTTGGGATTTTGCTTGCCTACATACGACACATCTACCATGAGTTCTCTCAACATCTCTTTTCATGTGTGGCCAATAGAAGTGTTCTTGCAAAATGGCTAAGGTCTTATCAACTTCAAAGTGTCCCATTAACCCTTCACCATGGGATTCCCTTACTAACAATTCACACAAAGAGCAATTCAGCACACACAATTTATTTTCCCAAAACAAGAAACCCTCATGCCTAAAGAACATACCCACTACGTTTTTCTCATAGGTCTGAAACTCCTCACAAAAAATCATGGTCTAAAGGATACAATTCTTTAATGTGCTCAAAACCAAGTAATCATGCATCAAGAGTATAAATTAATATGTACCTTCAAGAAAGTGTAACGACAACGATGTTTTTCTTACCTTGCTTGTATCGGATGACATATGGAAATGTCCCAATAAATTCCACCCATCATGCATGTCTCCTGTTCAATTTGTGTTGGCCTTTTAAATGCTTTAAGGACTCATGATTGGTGTGAATCACGAACTCCTTAGGACAAAGATAGTGTTGGCATGTTTCCAATGCTTGAACCAATGCATACAATTCTTTATCATAAATAGGGTAGTTTAAGGCTGCCCCACTTAACTTCTCACTTAAATATGCAATTGGTTTTCTTCCTTTCTAAGAGTTGCGCCTATACCCATACCTAAAGCATCACATTCAATTTCAAATGTTTTAGTAAAATTAGGCAAAGCAAGTAAAGGAGCATGAGTTAATTTTTCCTTGATCAATTGGAATGCCTTCTCTTGTTCGTCTCCCATTTGAATCTAACGTTCTTCTTGATGACTTCGGTAAGTGGTGCGGTGATGTTGCTAAAGTATTTCTCGAACTTCCTATAAAAACTAGTGAGTCCATGAAAACTACGAACACGACCTACACTCATGGGACTTGGCCGGTCTTGAATTGGGCGGATCTTCTCTTCATCAACTTGTATTCCTTGTGCACTCACAAAAAAAAACCAAGAAACACAAGCTTATCAGTGCAAAAGGTGCACTTCTTCAAGTTAGCAAATAACCTCTCTTTTCTAAGTACGTCCAAAACTGAATTTAAGTGCACAACATGATCATCCAAGTTTTTGCTATAAATGAGAATATTTATACAAAATAAATAACAACAAATATGTCTATGAAAGCACACAAGACATGGTTCATTAATCACATGAAAGTACTCGGTGCATTAATTAATCCAAATGGCATAACTAACTACTCATATAAACCATATTTTGTTTTAAAAGTAGTTTTCCATTCATCGCCCTCTTTCATTCTTATTTGGTGATAGCCACTCTTTAGATCAATCTTAGAAAATATACAAGCACCATGTAATTCATCTAACATATCATCAAAGTGAGGAATAAGATAATGATACTTTACTGTTATGTTGTTGATTGCTTGGCAATCAATGCACATTCTCCACGCCCCATCCTTCTTAGGAACCAAAATCACCAACAAGGCACATAGACTCATGATTCGTGCCCACTTGGTGTCTCAGCTGAGTCGTGTCCAGCTGGTGCTCCTTGATTAAGGGAGTAATCAACAAAATTTATAACCTATTACACCATATACTAGGGTAGCAAAGAAAAAGCTACTATAGCATAGTGGCTCTAGGATCGTTCACTGGGATGGGTTTTCACTTCACAAATGATATTAATTCAAAGTTGAATTGGTGTCTTTTCATTTCAAGGTTAGCTTTAAAAGAAAACATAAATAATTGGACTCCTGACTTCTCAAGCTTTAAACAAGATATAGAATGAATAATTTGAGCTCCATGAAGTGCTCCAAAATGTGTCCAACAGTTGCAAAATGCAACATTTCCGTTCATGGTGTGCATAGTCATCTTCAAACGGCCATAACTTCATTGTTTCAACTTCAAATTGAGTACCGTTTGAAGCTATGGACTCCTGACTTCCCAAGCTTTGAAATGACATATGGTATGCATGAAATGGACTTCAGAAAGTACTTTGAAATGTGTCCAACAGGGGTGCGGCTACAACATTTCCTTCATGGTGTGTGCGCTGAAGGATTTTAAGGTGTGGAGGTTTCGCAGCCATTTTGCAGCTACGAAATAAGTGTACAAGGCTGTGAAATAGCACTCGTGTGCCAAAGGGGTGTTTCGCAGCTGCAAAAATTTTCGCAGAGGGGGCAATTGGGCTGCGAAATGGTTTCGCAGCAAAGTGGCGATTTCGCAACGAACTTGTTGGGGCTGCGAAATGGTTTCGCAGCAAAGGGCCGATTTCGCAGAGGCTTTTTTTAGGCTGCGAAATTTCGCAGACCCCTGTTTTTCCCCTGTTTTTACACTTTTTCTTGCTCCAAACGACTTTCCTTCAATTTCTTTGCAATTCCTTCTGATTTTGATCATCCAAAAACCTATATTAAATCAAAACAAATTAGAATTAAAGCATTGAAATCAAAATTAAAGCATTGAAATCAAAATTAAAGCATTGAAATCAAAATTAAAACATTTAATAAATAAAACAAAAAGATATGGATTAGCTAGTCTTTAAAAAGACTAAGTCCATCAAAAAATTTGATCATTGGTTCAGCTTGCCCGGATCCCATATGAAGTTTGCATCTCTCATTTGAGACTTGCTCTATATGATTTTGCCATACAAAGCTTGGAGAAAAGGTGGAGGCATGTGTTTCTTCATCAATTCTTTCTTGATGACTATCCTCTATGGTTCTCTTTGTTCATTAACATCATAGCCATCTTTCTCTATGTTTTTCCCCTTTTTCTTTCCTTTGATTTTCTCCCTCTTTTCTTTCTCTGTTTCACTCTCTACCTTATGTTCTAGCTTGCATGTGGGCAGATCAACCTCTTTACCACTCCTCAGAGTGATCACTTCTTTGACTTCCCTCTTTTGTGAAGATTCTCCCTCCTTAGCCTCCATTTCATGGATACTCATGGAATTTTGATAAGGTTGAGAAGGAGAGTTTTCTTTCTCTTGCACTGTGTTGAGGTTGGCAAACCTTGAGATTGAATCTTGGAGATTATCTATCTTTTGAGATAGATCATTTTGCACTTCATCCATCTTTTTGTTCAATGAACTCTCTACACTGTCAATTCTTTGACTGAGTTGAACATTGATGGATTTTTTAGCTTCAACAAAGTCTTCCATGACCTTGTTAAGATTCATCATAGCTTGTTCAAGGTTTGAGGCTTGCTGAAGTGCTTGAACATGTTGCTTGTACTGAGGTGGTTGTGGTTCCCAAGAGAAATTTGGATGGTCCCTCCAATTGGAATTGTAGGTGTTGCAATCACCAAACATTTCCCTCACGGCTGGAATGGTAGGACACTCATCCACCAAGTGCTCATAAGATAGACAAATGGCACAAGGCATAGCTTGCAATGGTGTCTGAGAGATGGCTTGCACTTCTTGCATCTTCTTCATTTCTAGCTCTTCCAATCTCCTTGCCATAGCTGCAATCTTTACCTTCATGTCTATGCCATCATTCAAAATATACATCTCACCCTTAGCATTAGGTTGAGACGTCATTTTTCTTATATCTCTAGCATTTGGTTCATCCCATCCTCTTGAAACTTCAACCACATAACTCATGAAGTTCATAGCTTCCTCTGCTATCTCGTATTCAACATGACATGCACAACTAGCAATTTGTGAATTAAAAACAGAGAAAACAAAAGAAAACAAAAGAAAAAAAACAATTCAAAAAAAAAATAAGGTAAACTAAAAACTAAATAAAAGGTATACTAAAATATGAACAAAGAAAAAGAAACAAATAAAAAGAGTTAGTAAAAGGAAAAGAAAAGTCACCAAACTTGTGATGAAGATCACAAGTACTCTGAAAATGTCATATCACTGTAAAGTGGCACCATTCCCCAGCAACGGCGCCATTTGATTCGTGCCCACTTGGTGTCTCAGCTGATTCGTGTCCAGCTGGTGCTCCTTGATTGAGGGAGTAATCAACAAAATTTATAACCTATTACACCATATACTAGGGTAGCAAAGAAAAAGCTACTATAGCATAGTGGCTCTAGGATCGTTCATTGGGATGGGTTTTCACTTCACAAATGATATTAATTCAAAGTTGAATTGGTACCTTTTCATTTCAAGGTTAGCTTTAAAAGAAAACATAAAGATGTTTGAATGAAAAAGGTTTGGTTTTAAACTAACCAAAAATAGTAACTGATTTTACTTACAAAGAAAAATGTTTCTTGGAGTTTCAGATCACTAGGTTCAGATTCCTCATACAAAAAGGGAGTTTCGGTCACTTGTTTCTTTTCCTCGCATTAGAGAATTAACATATAGTTAATTCTCTAACCGGTGCGGTACAGATGCTTCCCATTAATGGGTTCAAACACTAAATCCCTCTCACTGATGCATCTTGCAATGGCTTGTGCCTCTCACCTAGCATTTGCCATTCAAGGTGATCTTTAACCTTGGATTACCCGTCAAAAGCTCGCAAGAGATAACTAATGGATGTCTCCTTGGAGTCCAAAAGCTTACCAAGTGTTGGCTATTCTAGAAAATCCTACCTTCAAACCACCTCCCAAAAGCTCGCAAGAGATAAACTAGTGCATCTCCATGGACGGAGATCACTTGCCTTACCAATTGTTGGCTCAGGTGAATTGAAGACGTTTTAAGTTAACTAAAAAGATAAAAACCATTAACGGGTCACACTTTCTCTTCATTAAAAACTAAAACAACAAAACTTCCAATTTATGCATTCAAAAACTTACCCGGATTTCTTCACTCCAAGAGACAAAGAACCTAGCCTCTCATCCTCTGAGGAAAAATCCTCAAAGTTTGGTTAGCAAGAAAATGAAAATGAAAGAAAAGGAAAAAACAGAGCAAGGCTCTGTATATTCTATATATTTATCTATCTATATATTCCGTTGGATTACATGATGCCCTGAGAACAAGCTCCCGAGAGCTATATATAAAGAAAATATACAAAACAAAATATCTGAGGTTATTCACCCCTTTTCCAAACTTAATAACTAAGGAATCCTATAATTGGTGGGTTACAAGGAGAAGAATGGAAATTTATACAAAAATATCTGAAGAAAAATATCCAAAAGTATCGGTCGCAACTATCGGGAAGCTTCAGGAGAATTTCGCAGGCGCACAAAATGGCTGCGAAATTTCGCAGACAAACAAGATGGCTGCGAAATGATTTCGCAGCCTTGCGAAATTGGCCTTCAGCTTGGAGTGATCTGCTTCCAATAGCTTTAACTCCTTCATTTCAACTCCGAATTGTATACCGTTTGAAGAATTGGATTTTTGACTTCCTAAGCTTCGAAACGACATATAGCATGCATAAATTGGACTCCAGGAAGTACTCCAAAAGTGGCTAACATGACTGTCATCAAGAATGCTTCATGGCAGATTTCTCTTTGCTTCCCCTCCTTGCATTCCGGATTTGCTTATGGCAAAGGACTCCAAATCTTTGGTTCTTCATGTTTCTAAGCTTTCCATTGCTTTTCCATGGATTCCAAAGAACTCTCCTCAATCTTGGATTGCTTTGGTGATCAAAAAGCTATCAAAACACCAAAACTTAACACAATTTGATTAGAATTGATTGCAAGGGTCCTTAACATGCCAATTGGGTTAAAAGGTAATAACTACTACTCAAAAGTGTTTAAAAGAGTTAATTACAAGCTATCAAATAGAACTTTTTGAGTAGTAATCAACTCATACTTTCCCTTACGTACCCCTTTTTCATCAATTCACTAACCTGCCTTTGTAGCTCCTTTGTCTCCTCGGGATTGCTTTGATACGTTGGTTAGTTTAGAATGGAAGAACTACTAGAAGGTAAACCGTGTTGAACCTCCTCGGGAAAGACATCATCAAACTCTTGCAAAAAATAAATAATAGAACTAGGTAAAGACACATCAAGCTTGTTAGTATTTAAATACACCTCTTTGTACAAAAGTACAATCATTGGCTGATTTAAAAACATCACTCTTTTTATTTCACTCACTTTTGCATAGAAATTTGTTTTTCTCTCTTATTTTCTCTCTATGGACGAATATGTTCTCTTATTTTATCTCTCATTTTTGTCGGCTTTTTTTTTTCTTTCTAATTTTCACTTGTTTTCTTTTTCTTTATTTATATCTCTCTCTTTTTGTAACCTTATTTGATCTTCATAAACCTGCTGTCGTGACAAATGGACTAGTGTGATTGTCCTTTGATTAAGCATAAATGAGTATTTGTTGGTGAAACCATTGTGCTTAACATGTTGATCAAATGGCCATGGTCGGCCTAGTAATAGTGTCCAACTTGCATCGAAACAATATCACACAAAACTTCATCTTCATATTTCTTGATGTGGAAGGATACCAACACCTTTTTAGTAACCCTCACCTCACCACTATCATTAAGCCATTACAACTTGTAAGGTCGGGGATGTTTAATTGTTGGCATCCCTAATTTCTCCATGATTGTAGTGCTAGCAAAGTTAGTACAACTACCTCCATCAATAATCACATTACATACCTTATTTTGCACGTGGCATTAAGTATGAAAGATGTTTTCTCGTTGCACTTTGTCATCTTCTTTGACTTGCATACTTAAAGCTCTCCTTGGGCAGCGTATTCCTCATCGTCCACATCCTTCAATGGTGTCATAGATTATGTTTCATCTTTGTCATTGGATTCAATCTCACCATTATTTTGCAATATCATAACTCTTTTGTTTGGACATTGGCTTGCTATGTGACCATTGCCTTAGCATTTGAAACACATAATATCATGATTCTGAGTGGTGGAAGAATCGGATTTATCTTGATTTCCATAGTTGGTCGCTTCTTTTTTTTTGCTCGATTTTGGGCTAGGCAGTGGCTTGCTTCTCCTCTTTCTTCACAAAATTCAGTCTCCATGATAATCCTGAGCTACGGTTTTTCCATGTACTACTACCCTTCCTCTTGAGTTGGTTCTCAATTTTGATAACCATGTTCACCATATCTTCCAACTCCACATAATTTTGAAATTCCACCAATTTAGCAATTTCCCGGTTCAAACCAGATAACAAGGTAACCATAGTAGCCTCTCGATCCTCTTCTACATTCGCTTGGATTATAATGATTTCCATCTCCTTATAATAATCCTCCACACTTCGATTACTTTGTGTAAGACTTTGCAATTTTTGGTACAAGTCACGATAGTAATGGCTTGGAACAAACCATCTCCTCATCATAGTTTTCATCTCCTCCTAAGTTTCGATTGGATGCTCTCTGTTTCTCCTCCTGTTTAATAATAGTTTATCACACCAAATAATCGCATAATCGGAAAATTCAATGGCTGCAAGTTTTACCTTTTAAGCTCGAAATAATTGTAACAATCAAATACTAATTCTATCTTCTTATCCCACTCAAGGTAAGATTTGGGATCGCTTTTGCATTGAAATGATAGAATCTTCATCTTAATACTACCTAAGTTATTATCTTCCCGATTTCTAGCATCTTTAAATGCCCACCATATCTCCTATTGCCAACAATTGAATCACAGTCATCTTCTTCACCAAAACTGCCTTCATAATACTCTTCATCTTCAACTCCAACCTCCCTACATTAAACTCTCTATATCTTATGCACATTAGAAGTGTTTTGTGGTTACTCCACACATGGATTCTCTAGCTGATCTATCCGTTTATGAACCTGCTTCATCTCTGCTCTCAATACTCTTCTCATCTCACCCATTAAAGCTTCCATGAGAAACTTCAGATCAACCTCTTTTGATGCATTCTTGAAAGTATTTTTGTCCTTGTTGTTTGACTTGTTTTTTGTAAAACAAAGTTGGAAAAAAAAAACTCATACACTCCCTCACCTGTTTCACTCAATTTTCACTTGTGTTTTCACACAAAATCATATTGGCTTTTACCCTCTTATGTGCTCACCCCTCTTGCCTTTTTCCACTTGTAGTAATCCCTTATAGGTTCTTATCAAACTAATCAAATAAATATCAAGATTTCCAACAACAATTCATCAAGGACTCACCAAGAGAAATTTGGATTTAAGGGCTTAGCAAAGCAAGGTTGTCTCACAGATTTAAGTGGTTCAAAATTCACATAAAAGAATCAGTTCTTTTGAACCTACATATTTATGGTTTGTTTGGATCAAGAAATTTGGATTTGTGGAATCAAAAATGAACACAAAGATATAAAATTGAAACAAGAATTACAAGAGTTGAATTGCAATATCACTTTTTTTTTCTTCAATTTTGTTTTTTTGTTTTAGTTTCGTTTTTTTTTTTCAATTTTTTTTTATTTCAAATTAAAAAAAAAAAAAAGGCAAACCTGCAACTAGTGCCAAGCTCTAATACCAATTGATACGATCCACACCAAGAAATCGAGAAACTTATGAATAAAAAATGGCTCCAATATCATTTAGAAATAGATTTGCATGAAACCAAGACCCGTTACTTATATGAAAGCAAGAACCTTGGTATAATGAAGATGCCACAATCAATTATGGAAGGATTGATTGATAAGTCAAGGGAGAACGCCATGAAAATCTTTCCGATAAGTTCAAAGAGTTCTAAAAGAACCAAAGAGAATTTTCTCTCACAAAATTTATGAATGAAATCTGTATTATTTTTCAATAAGTTGATGGCTATTTAAATACAAAGAGGTCCACGAATTTGGCAATTAGAAAATGACCAAATATTATGCCTAGGATTCGTAGATAGCTAGAAAAGGGAAACTAAAATATCCTAAGTTGGATTCTGAAATTTGAATCCATTATTTCCTAAAATCATGCCTACCCCAAAGTAAAAAAGGAAACAAGGGAATTTCTAATTTATTACTTCCCCATAAAATTTGAAAATTAAAATATAATAATAAATAAGAAAGATAATTTAACAATCTTAAAAGATTGCACCAACCAATCTCCTTGATGAGTCAAAAATTAGGTAATCACCAATTTAGGAAACTCTATTCAATCCACGCAATTTTGTGAGTTGTTCTTTTTTAGGGATTCTTCTAGATTACTCCAAAGCTTGAATCATGGAAATCTAACCTTGTGGAACATGTAGAGTACCTTCCTTGGGCCTCCACGAATTCACCTCAACCCAAATGTTTTGAATTAGTCCATTAAGAGTTTCCTTGAACTTTTTAGTTCAAGCCCTTATAATCGAACCAACTAGAACTTGAATAGGATTTGCATTCCGTTTATTAGTTGTGCCCTCATCAGTGGCTCTGAATGCTTATAAGGAAAAATGGTGTCTCCGAACGCCTATTCTAATGAAAATGGTGATTGTGAACACCTATGGCTTTGAAAGCTTATGTAAATTAGCTCTAAATGCTTATGTGACAAATAGCTTTAAACGCATATGAGTGAAATGGATCTAAACGCCTATGAGGGAAAATTGTGGCTCTAAATGCCTATGAGGAAAATGGCTCTTAACTCCTATATGAGAAAATGACTTTAAATGCCTAAGAGGATAATGGCTCTGAACGCTTATGTGAAATGGCTCTAAACACCTATGTGAGAAATGGCTCTGAACGCCTATGAGTGAAATGGCTTTGAACACCTATAAGGGAAAATGGTGGCTCTAAAGGCCTATAAGGAAAAGGACTCTGAATGCCTATGTGAGAAAATGACTCTAAAGGCCAATGAGGAAAATGGCTTTGAACGCCTATGAGGAAAATGGCTCTAAACGCCTATGAAGGAAAATGGTGGCTCTGAACACCTATGAGGAAAATGGCTCTAAATGCCTATGTGAAATGGCTCTAAATGCCTATGTGATAAATGGCTTTAAAAGCCTATGAGTGAAATGGCTCTGAACAACTATGAGGGAAAATGGTGGCTTTGAACGCCTATGAGGAAAATCGCTTTGAATGCCTATGTGAGAAAATGGATTTGAATGACTATATGAGAAGGGGTGATGGTAAGTAAAAATCTAATAATCTCAACACAAAGAACATGGTCTAGTGTGACAACCCACAATGGTTAAAACCTAGGCTAGGTAGTGATAGAGTTTAGGCAAAACCTATTAATCTCAAATAAGGGGGTATTCCCTAGTATTGAAGGTGCATCCAACTACTAGAAAGTCAAATGAAATAAGCAACTATATATATCATAGCAAAAAAGAAACAACACATCATGATAAAGGCCTCAAAAAGTATGTGCATGTAACTTTTCATATCTTAAATAAATTCTTTGTCGACTGATCTCAAACATAAAACTCAATAGATGTACATCATAGTTTGATTAGAGAACAACTATGGTGAAAACAAATTGTCTCATAAACACTCAATTAGGGAGTCCATTGATGCTCTCTAGGTGAAATCTAATGTGATTTGTCTCAATCTCAAACAAAGTCATATGAAATTAACCATGATATCACAAATGATGAAAAACCTTAAGAATACGCTCAAACCAGAAAGTGAATTGGCTACAAAGATAATGATTGATCATGGAAAAGCCAATCGCCTGTGTAGAATAGGGAATCATAAATACAAGGTAGAAAGTTATCCATCTCATCAAAGTGGGGAATATTTCCTCAATATAACAAATGATGCTCATATAAAGTAAGAAATCAATACTGACCATCTCCCCATGCATCATTGCCCCAAATAGATCTCATCAATGAGAAGAGGATATTCCAAAATATGACACATGATATGAAAATCTCATGAGGAACAAACAAAACTGATCATTCATTTGTGCACCCAATAGTTCCAAGTGAGTGGAAAGCATGAGATAGAAAGCACTTCTTTGCAAAAATTCATGCCTACTATTGGGAAAAACCTTTTCTTTTCAAGTATTGTGCATATCAAATAATAAGGAAGTGTGTCCCTAAACAAGAGCAACAGGGAATCCTCAGTCATTGCCATGAAAGCACATGTGGAGGCCACTTTGCCTCTCAAAAAACAGCCATGAAGGTGTTGCAATCAGATTTCAGTTGGCCATCACTTTTCAAAGATGCTCACACCATGTGTAGGAGCTGTGATAGATGCCAAAGGCTTGGGATGTTAATATGTAGAAATCAAATGCCTATGAACCCCATTTTAATAGTTGATCTCTTTGATGTTTGGGGCATTGACTTCATGGGACCTTTCCTTATGTCTTTTGGTAACTCTTACATTTTGGTGGGGGTAGACTATGTTTCTAAATGGGTTGAGGCAATCCTGTGTAAACATAATGACCATAGAGTTGTTCTCAAGTTTCTCAAAGAAAACATCTTCTCAAGATTTAAGGTGCCCAAGGCTATAATCAGTGATGGAGGTACTCATTTTTGCAACAAGCCTTTTGAAACTTTTTTAGCCAAGTATGGGGTGAAGCACAAGGTAGCTACACCTTACCACCCTCAGACTTCCGAGCAAGTTGAGTTAGCAAATAGGGAAATCAAGAATATATTGATGAAGGTGGTGAACACGAGCAAAAGAGATTGGTTTGTTAAGCTCCATGATTCACTATAGGCATATAGAACAACTTACAAGACTATTCTTGGCATGTCTCCTTGTCGCCTAGTCTATGGTAAAGCATGTCATCTCCTTGTGGAAGTTGAATACAAGGCTTGGTGGGAAATTAAAAAGGTAAACATGGACTTGAACAGAGCCAAGATGAAGAGGTGCTTAGACCTTAATGAGATGGAGGAATTGAGAAATGATGCCTACATCAATTCCAAAGTTGCAAAACAGAGGATGAAGATGTGGCATGATCAATTAATCTCCAACAAAGAATTTCGAAAGGGACAAAGAGTGTTACTCTATGACTCTAAGCTCCATATCTTTCCAGGAAAACTAAAGTCAAGGTGGATAGGCCCTTTCATTATTCACCAAGTGCATGTCAATGGAGTAGTGGAACTACTCAATTCCAACAGCACAGACACTTTCAAAGTCAATGGCCACCATCTCAAACCATTCATGGAGCCATTCAATCAAGACAAGGAGGAAGTCAGTCTCCTTGAGCCACAGAAATCTTAACCACAAAGGGGAGTACATGGACTTAGTCTTTTTGAAGACTAATCAAAGTCCATGTTTTTGTTTTAATTTTGTTGATTTAAAAGCTTTATTAATTGTTTTAATTTTAATTTTAGCTTTGATTTATTTTATTTTAATATAACTTAGACTTTTTGAATGATCAAAATCAGGAGAATTTCAAAGGAATTGGAGGGAAGTCATAAAGAACCAAAGAGGGAAAAAAACATAGCAAAATTTGAACTTGCAAAAATGAGAGTCAACTTGCGAAATCCTCAAAGCCAAATTTCTCAAGTTCACTATTCAACTTGCGAAAATTTTCGCAGCTATGAACCAACTTGCGAAATCCTCAAAGCCAAATTTCGCAAGTCCACTAGCCAACTTGCTAAAATTTTCACAACTGCGAAACACCTCCTAGGCACAAGTGTGTCATTTCGCAACTTCAAAATTCAATTTTGCAACTGCAAATCAAGTTGCGAACCAAGTTAATCACCTTCAACTTACGAAAATACCAATCGTCGTTTAAATGTCTATTTAAACCTCTGAGTCTCTCATTTTTCATTTCACACAATCACTCCAACTTGAGAAAAAGCCCTCCAAGTTGCGAAGCCCAAAAATTTTAGAGGATCCAACCTTCCTAACTAAGAAATCTTATGGTTGGTGGATTACAAGGAGAAGAATGGAAATTTATAAGAAAATATCTGAAGAAAAATATCCAAAAGTGTCGGTCGCAACTATCGGGAAGCTTCAGGAGAACACCCGTGCACTGTGCAAAATGGCTGCGAAATTCTCGCGGCAAAAGGCTGATTTCACAGCCGTGCAAAAATCTTCCTTCAGCTTGGAGTGATCTGCTTGCAATGGCTGTAACTCCTTCGTTTCAACTCTGATGTCACTTAGGAGGTACCACTTCCTCCCTATTTTTCAATCGCTTTTGTCACATTGAGGACAATGTTCATCTTGGTTGGGGGGAGAGTTGAGGAAGTAAGTATTGTTAATAATGCTAAGTTATTTTGGTAATTTAGTTGTTTTTTGCTTAATTTAAAATTTTTTAAAGTTTTTATTCTACTCTCCATGGTTATTAAGGAAAAATTGAATTTTTGTCTTTTTACTTGACTTAGAGTTTGTATTATGCTTACTAAACTTGATGAATTGTTGAAACTTCTATTGAATTCAACCTTAGTTCTTCCACTTTAAGCTATTCACACATTGTGCACAATAGATTCCAACTATAAGATGAAAAACTATTTCCCTCTTGACTTAGGAAAATTTTAGACTTGGTACCTTTGACCTCATTTAATAGTGTTGGGACACCTTATAAAAGGCCAATGAGTCTTTGAAGAAAAAAAAGGAAGAAAGAAAAATGTTTGCTTGCCTTGAAACCCGAGCAAGGTTTGAGGGGTATATGGTGAAAATCTTTAAAACCTGGTGCCCTAAGCCTTCATTGGTTGGGAGTCACCGACCTCAATGCTAGTTACAAGGGTGAATAGGTGGAGTTTAACATACTGTAGGTGCTTGGGTATTAAAATTCATTCTCAAAAGTCCGGGGTATAATCCGAGGAATTAGTGGTTGAAAGATCCTTAAAACTTGATGCCCTAAACCTTAATTGGTTGGGAGTCATCGATGGACCCCAGTTACATGGACAATTTTAAAAAAGAATACCTTTAAGCCTTGTACTCTTACAATGAAAAAAATTGTGAAAAAAGAGGTGTGTTCTTAGCCTATTGGAGGTTGATCAGTTTGCTAAGCTTTGAAAAAAAAAACTAGGTTGGGGGGAGAGATTTGTTCAACATACTATATTCGGAAACTAATAAATAACACTTAGATTTTTGTGGAAGAGTAAGGTTTGGTCCTTTGGAAGTGGAAATGATTTTAAAGCTTAAATTTGCATAATGCCTTCTCTTTAAGAATTGTGATTAGACAAGTTATTTGATAACTCTTGTTGAAGTTTGAGTTTTATTTCTTTAATGTTCCATGTGAGAGTTAGATCATCATGCCACTTGAAAATTGTTTTTTGATCAGCATGATGTTGTAAATTATAGTATTGTTTATTTTTATTTTTCTCTCCTTCATTGCTAAGGGACTAGCAATATGTCGGTTGGGGGGAGTGGTTCCGTGCCCAATTGGTGTCTCAGCTAATTCGTGTCCAGCTGGTGCTCCTTCATTGAGGGATTAATCAACAAAATTTGTAACCTATTACACCATGTACTAGGGTAGCAAAGACAAAGCTACTATAGCATAGTGGCTCTAGGATCGTTCACTGGGATGGGTTTTCACTTTGCAAATGATACTAATTCAAAGCTGAATTGGTGCCTTTTCATTTCAAGGTTAGCTTTAAAAGAAAACATAAAGATGTTTGAATGAAAAAGGTTCAGTTTTAAACTAACCAAAAATAGTAACTGATTTTACTTACAAAGAAAAGTGTTTCTTGGAGTTTCAGATCACTAGGCTCAGATTCCTCATACAAAAAGGGAGTTTCGATCACTTGTTTCTTTTCCTCGCATTAGAGAATTAACATATAGTTAATTCTCTAACCAGTGTTGTACAGATGCTTCCCATTAATGGGTTCAAACACTAAATCCCTCTCACTGATGCATCTTGCAATGGCTCGTGTCTCTCACCTAGCACTTTCCATTCAAGGTGATCTTTAACCTTGGATTACCCGTCAAAAGCTCGCAAGAGATAACTAATGGATGTCTCCTTGGAGTCCAAAAGCTTACCAAGTGTTGGCTATTCTAGAAAATCCTACCTTCAAGTCACCTCCCAAAAGCTCGCAAGAGATAAACTAGTGAATCTCCATGGGCGGAGATCACTTGCCTTACCAAGTGTTGGATCAGGTGAATTAAAGGCGTTTTAAGTTAACTAAAAAGATAAAAACCATCAACGGGTCACACTTTCTCTTCATTAAAAACTAAAACAACAAAACTTCTAAATTATGCAGAGTTGTAAGTTATTTTCTCTTTACCCAATGGTATCCATGACATTTGTTTCAAAAAACTAGTTTTTGTTTTCTATAAATTATTATAGAACTACTCAAACCAAGACTGGTCCTCTCTCAAAATTCAAGCACTTATTTTTATACCTTTTAGTTCACCAAAATCTTATTTATGTGTTTTTCTAGATTTATATATCTGCTTTTATGATCTCTATGTTTGCTAAACTATTATTTGAAATTGTCAGACCATGAGGATCTTTCAAACACTTAAGTTTGGAAATATAAATCTTATTGAACTAGATTATTAAAATAAATAAAAAGAGTGATATGTTAAATGTAGTTGTTATTTTGCTTAATAAGATCCTTATTTATCATTACATCCATCTACATGTTATACTAATAATATTGTCATCTACTTGTTGTCAATTCTTTTGCTTGATTCGTTAAAATGTATAGTAGACATGGAAGAAACTATGAATAAAAATGACTATTGTTCCTATTCAAGTGAATTAAGACATAGACCTGAGCTTACTTCCCCTAATTCCCCATAAAATGAGGTTCTCAAATCCTCTACTACCTCAAATCAAGTCATCACTGTTGACTGACAGCAGAACCTTGCCCCAACATCCATTACTTTCATCTTCAACCATTAACTATGAGGAACATGCTAAAGAAAGTAAAGGTATCATCCTTTGTTTATTTCATATGGATAGTTGTTTACTTATTAATCTTCTTGATCTAGAACCTTCCTTCTTTGTGATTTTTTTTTCTATGAGTCCATCTTTAAAAACTACCATCACCAAATATCTTAGGGAAGTGGCCCACTAAAATATTAGAATTCTCCAATATCTTTCTACCAAGAATTCTTTTTATTTTGTCTAATACAAACATGTCATAGTAAGTGAATGGTCTGGTGGAAGATAAAAATTGATTTTAACGAAGAATAGTAACTAAGACCATGTGAGATAGTCCTTCTTTCTTAAATTTAAGTTTGGATTTGATCTTTAATCCACCTGTTGTAATAATATCTTTTGGTTATATGAATGCATATGTACTTATGTGATGCCTTTTTATGTTTATGCACATGATTCTTGGTAGAAAATTCCCCATATAGTTTATCTTACTTTCATGTTCTACTGGTCTCTTTCTATTCTTTTTCTTTTTAAAGATTATGTAGGACCTCAGGCGCTACCAACTCTCCTAAAATCAATTGCTATTAGGAAAGGCGCATACCCTAGCCTTATAGTGCATTCACCCAAGCACCCACGGTGAACACAAGGGGAGTTGATGGACGCGACCAATCCTCTAATCTGCCAACAATCTCCTCCCTAGTGACACCCCTGGGGTTCGAACCCATGACTCAACTTTGATACCACTTGTAGGACCTCAGATGCTACCAACTCTCCTAAAAGCAATTGTTGTTAGGAATGGCGCATACCCTAGCCTTATAGAACATTCACCCAAGCGTCCACGATGAACACAAGGGGTGTTGATGGACGCGGCCAACCCTCCGATCTACCAATAGATTAGTATAGTCGTTTCAATCTATTTACCTAGCCAACTTATTTAGCTAATTCTCTTTGTTAACTCCCATAACTTAAGGGAAAGCTACCTGACTGTAGAAGATTGATTACACAAGGAAATTAAAAGGGTACAAGTCTTCTAGCTTCAAACATTTAACATAGTTCTTGATAACAGGGTTGAGTTAGTAAAGGTTTTAAAAGCTAGATTTTATTGTCCATAAAGCATTATATAACCTTCTCAAACCCAGACTAGTATTTTCTCATATTCAAGCATTTCTTAAAAATCTTTCAATTCATCATAAAACTTTGATTCATAGTTGTTTTTCCTATCTCATATGATTGAATTATTGATCCCCTATGTTCACTATATATATATATTTTTTGAAATTGTATCACCATGATGTTTAATTACTAATCCCCTATCTAGATACCCCTATGATTAATTTTCTTAACAAAATTGTTGTACTTTCCTAATTTTGCTTTCCTATTTTTCCTCTTGGATGAATGAGTAGAAGACGTATAGGATTCTACATCAATGATGGAGCTACCTAATTGATGTATAAAATATCATTATGTTTTTAATGGGAATAAATATATACACATATTTGATTAGTTTCCTAGAAAATTCTTCAACACCAGAAAGTTAGAAAACAAACCCTTTATTATATTTATGCATTACAAATTCATGTTATCCCATGGTCATAGGCACAAAATATATAAGTAGATTGCAAGCTTTAGATTTTAGGCTTTTCGAAGGAACTCTCATTTGTGAATCTAAGGAATTAGTAATGAGAAGCATTAAAACTTTATTCTAATACTTTTTATATATCCACCTTTCTTTATAAAAAAATAATCATAATATTTAGACATGAAATATCCAAAATATCCTGGCCTTTAACCTCTCCACACCCACCCATCCACAACCTTATCCAAAATAATCATTCATTTCCTTCTCTTTTATTTCAATTTTGTTTTTCTACTTCTGTTCAAATTCTAAAAACCCATTTTCAAAAAATTATGGAGTCTCTCCAAAAATTTTATGGAATCACATTTTTTATAGTTATTTTAATAGACTTGTGAAGGTGATGGCAATACCTATTATTTGAAATGTCGTGGTCCCCTCATTTGTTATTTCAATTGATTCTTAGCATTCCTACGCATTTTTTTGTCTTTAATTTCTTTAAGAAACATACTCTCAATCCCTTAGAAGGGTGCTAAAATTTTAATTTAATGTCTTCTTTAGTCTTGCCATTAATTTATTAGTTTTGATTTTAGGTTTTTTTTTTTTTTCTATTTGTGTTCAAATTCTAAAAACCTGTTTTCAGAAAAATTATGGAGTCTCTCATAAACTTTTAAGGAAACACATTTTTTATGTTTATTTCCCCCTAAGAAATACTTGTGCAAGGCAATGTCATGCTTCCTCCTAAAAACCTAAACTTTCAAAAAGTTGTCGAAAGTTTGGTAATTTTATTTGAAGTTTAGGTTTGCTTTCCATTTCTATAACCACAACTTTATTTATTTATATGCATATATATATATATATGCATATGTGTCATTTTGAATGCCATGTGGAGATAACTATATGTTGGAGGTGGATAACTAATGTAATAATTCATCCTTCCATTATTATAACCAACCTTATTGATAAGCAATTCAAAAAAAGCCTAATGGAAATAAATCACTAGTCTCATAGGAAATAAAATATTGAGCTTAAAACTAATTAGTAGAAAGCTAATATTAATAAGAATAGAAATCCTAATTTGAATGAAAATAGGAGTCATTGTTGTAAGATTAAATAAATTGTGTATTGGTTATTATAATCATGTTGTCAATAAATATTAGTTTCATTTGTTTGCAGGCTTAAATAAACTACATATTGGCTATTATAATATATCAATATGATTGATTTTCAATATCCATATTTTTATAGGAGATGATTTGGGGTGAAAATAAATTCTCAAATTCAAAATTTTAAACCAAATAAGAGAATTAGTGGGATGAAAATATAACAGAATATTCTTAAAACCCTATTAGGTCGGCCAAAACATGATGAAAAAGAAAAAATATGAAAATCATTTAAAGATGAGGGGACTAAGTGTATTCACGTTAAGATTGTTAAAGCAATCTTAAAAGTCTTGTTCTTCAACAACAAACTATAGAATATGTATATGTATTTAAAAAAAAATGTAATAATTTTTCATTTTTGTTCTTTTTTTTTAGAAATAAGAAACATTATTAATATTAATAATAATTGGCCTCTATACATTAAAATAGTCTTCTT